>VZQC01010491.1:190471-207853 GCA_009823505.1 Rhizomys pruinosus
TATTTTTTTGTGCCAGCTCATGTGTGCCCCATGTGCATGCAGTACCTGTTAAAACCAGATGGGGGTGTGGTATCCTTTGGAACTGGAGTTACAGGTGATTGTGGATTACCCAGGGCTCTAAAGATCAGACCTGTGTCTTCTGAAAGACTTCCAAGCACTTTTAATTACTGAGCCATCTCTCCAGCTCCAGTTTTTAACTTTCTAAAAGCAAATTTGTGTATTATGTGTATATGTGTATCCATGTGGAGATCTGAGGATGACGTGTTGGAGCCAGTTCTCTCCTTCTTCCACGGGTTCTAGGGATTGAACTCGGGTGCTCTTAGCTGCTTGAGCCATCTAGCTAGGCCTCACAAGTTACTTTACCTACTTGTTCTTCAAAAGTGCGATTAACTGGTTTGTGTATTCTCCTGAAATCTTCAGGGATATAGCCTAGGTTTCATTAGAACACTTTGCTGTCATTTCCAAGTTCAGCAAGAGAATAAGGACAAATAGGAAAAGAAATTCTTACCTGTACAATCTTTATAACCTGATAATAGTCACTCCAGAAAAAAATTGCTATTAGAAATGTTCTTAGTGTAATACTAGTATTTGAAGCATTATAAAGGATTATTTATTTTTCATAAGCTGAAAAACCAAAGAAAGTTTCCAAAATTTTTAAATGGTCAAATGGCACATAAATTCTAAAATATATATACATATATGTGTATATATATATGATTTTATGGAGCACATAATTAATGCTAATTAATTTACCAGCACCCCTGCGGTAAAAGCCTTTTGATTCCTCCTCCCCCTTTAATAGGCAGGGAGGCTAAGTTTCTGAGACCAAGCAATTCACCCTAGGGATGTACTAGAGAAATTACTGAATCAGAAGAGGGAGCCCAGGAGGTTAGACCTTGAACCCTATGTTGTTTATCATTTGGAGAAGAGTCTATTCTTCATGTATAGCACTTCTGCTTTTCTTTATACCGATGGAACTGGAGAAGGAATAGCTTATACGTGCTACCGAGATCCTTCCAACATGTGATCTATTCATTTCCAGATCCTAGAATCACAAACTTATTTTTACTAGTAATACTTAAATCTTTTAGATATGAACTTACTTGATAAGCTTCAGATTGTTCCTAAAGATAGATTAAAATGGAATTTAATAAGACGAATAAACTGGAGTTCCTTAGTTAGCAGATAGCTTATTTGTTTATTGTGGTTTTAGATACACACACATGCATGGACATATTATTGCTGGTTTTTTGAGACAGGATCTCACTGTGTGGCACTGGCTGGCCTAGAACACATTATGTAGACTAGGCTAGCCTCGAACTCACAGAGATCCACCTGCTTCTGCCTCTCGAGTGCTGGGGTTAGAAGCATGCACCACATCCAACTCACACACACTTTTTTTTTTTTAATTTTTGTTTATTTCTGTATGTGTATGAATGTACTGTTTGCATGCAGGTCTGTGCGCCTGTGTCGTGCAGTGCTGCGGAGGTCAGAAGAGGGTGTCGGATTCCCCTGGAACTGGAGTTCTCCTGGAATTGGAGTCACAGACGGTTCTCAGCCACCATGTGGGTGCTGGGGATCGAACCCGGGTCCTCTGTAAGAGCGGTCGGCGCTCTTAACCGCTAGGCCATCTCTCCAGCCCCAAACACACACTTTTTTTTGCAGTGTGGTTTTGGTGATTGAACTCAGGGCCTTAGCATACTGGGCAAAAGCTCTACCACTGAGCTGTACCCCAAGCCCTTACTTTTGATTTATTTTATTTTTATGTATTATTATTGTAGGTGTATATATATATGTGTGGGCACACATATGGCATGCATGTGGTGGTCAAAGGACAACTCTATGGAGGTGGCTGTCTCTCCTCCACCCTTACATGAGTTTCCAGTGTCAAGTTTGGATTGTCGCACTCACACAGCAAGGTCTTTGCCTCCTGCCATCTCACTGAGTCTACTTCTATTTATTTTTTGTCCCAACAGTTAACTCCTGAGATAACCCCCTCTTGCAACTCTTTATAAATAGATAGTATACAATAAAGACTTAAATTGGCTGAAACATAATACTCTTCTTAGTCATAGACTTATCAGTACTAGCATAGAATAAACTGGCATGGGTGACAGTGTTGAACAGCTTACTCATTCAAGCCTTTGCTAAACTGGCATGCTTACTCATTTGACCACATCATCTGTGATTTGAAGAGTCTCAGGAATAAACCAGAAAAAACTTCTGCAAATTAATACTTAGTGCTACTTCTTCCTTAAAAAACAAAACAAAACAAAACAGATGTTTTATGGGCATGGTGGTGCATGCCTTTAATCCCAGCACTCAGGGGGCAGAAGTAGGCAGATCTCTGTGAGTTCAAGGCCAGCCTGGTATAGCAAGTTCCAGGTCAGCTGTGGCTACAGAGAGACCTTGTCTCAGAAGCCGGGTGTGGTGGCGCATGTCTTTAATCCTAGCACTTGGGAGGCAGAGGCAGGCAGATCTTTGTGAGTTCAAGGCCAGCCTGGTCTAAAAAGTGAGTTCCAGGACAGCTGGGGCTACAGGGAGACCCCGTCGTGGCGAAAGTACCAAAAAAAAAAAAAAAAAAAAAGAAAACGAAATACCCCCCAATTTACCAATAGTAGTATGAATCGTGGGTTTTTTATTTATGTGGAGGGTAGTAATTGACTGTCCTGCATGCAATTTTTGGCACCTCAGTCGTGCAATGGCCGCAGAGCGTCAGGATTCCCCTGGAACTGGAGTTCTCCTGGAATTGGAGTTTCAGACGGTTCCTGCCACCACGCCCCTCCCCCTGCGTGCTGAGGATAGAACCCAAGGTCCTCTGTAAAGAGCGGTTGGTCTCTTAACCGCTAGGCCATCTCCTAGCCCCATGAAATGTGGATTTTAAAAAACGCATATTGTGGGGCTGTGAGAGCTGGCTCAGTGGTTAAGGCAACGCACTGAGACCGCTCGTTGCAGAGGACCCGGGTTCGAATTCCCAGAGACCCACATGGCAGCTAAAAACCATCTTTAGTGCGCAGAACCGCAGGATTCTCTCTGGAAGAGCATGGTTAGGTGCTCTTAACCACTGATGCAATGATAAATTGAAAAAAAAAAAAAAAAAAAATTTTTAAAAATCAAGAATTAGTGCTAGAGGTTGCTTGACTACTAGTAGTCTCAGTAGAGACATGATCTAAAAGAATTCAAGGGGCTGGAGATATGGCTCAGGGATTAAGGGCACTGGCTACTTTTTTAGAGGACCTGAGTTTTGTTCCTCACATCCACATGGTGACTAACAGCTGTCACTCTTGTTTCAAGAGATTCAATGTCCTCTTCTGGTCTCCACAGGCATATCATGCATGGAGACACTTAACATAAATGCAGGCAAAATGGTCGATACACATTAAAATATCAATAATGGCAAATTTAAAATTTTTTTTGAAGAAATAATTAGAATTAACGGAGTGGAGACATATTGAGTTGTTTTTCCCAATTAACAAATGAGAAATACTTGATTTAGTCTGTTATACATATATTATCTAATTTCAATGTACTTTTAGGAGTCCTACGTATAATAGATATAGAGCAAGTCTTAAAATATGTTTTACTGGTAATATTATAGATATGGCAACAAGTTTAATTTGCTTTTATGTGATAGGCTTCAAATTGGAGGCATTGTAGTGGACTTCTGAAAATAAAACTTTTTGAAAAACCTAGAATGAAATGATGAAGTTTCTGATAAATTATATGGGAATATTACCAAAGCTCAGCCAAGAAGGATCAGCAGCTTAAACAGACCCATAGAGTGATGTGAGAGAAATTGAGCGAGTGTAGATAAGAAACCTCCCTCAACTAAAAAAGCCCCGGCTCCAGACGAGTTCACGCAGATAAATAAACACTTTTCAAATATTACCTACAAACCGTAGTATTACTGAAACTCTTTCAGAAGCGATACAATTACAATCATTAGGGAATTTCTCCAAATTCCTTCTATGAAAGGAATTTGCCAGCATCACTCTATTACCAAACCAGGCAAAAGATACAATCTAAAAAGAGAATTATAGACCCATCGTCTAATCTAATGAAACACAGATGCCAAAATTCTAAAAGGCAGGATACTGGGCAAAACTGCATATAATCCACATCAAGAAGATCATCCATCGAATTGGACCAAGTTGCATTCATACCAGAGATACAGCAATGGGTAAACATACAAAAAAATCAATTAATACATCTATCAATACACATAAATGGATATAAGACAAAAACCACACCATCATCTCAACTGATGCTGAAAAAGCCTTAGAAAAACATCCAGCATCCTTCATGCTTAAAGTCCTAGAGGTATTTAGACTGGAGGGAAGTTCACTTCCTACAACAAATTTAATCAGAAGACCACTATGTTACAGGGAAATCCACTTTAGCCCAATATATCCTAAATGGGGAAATGACAGAACAGTCCCCTTAAAGATTCTAAGCTCAGCAAGGCTGCCCCTTCACCCGACTCCTCTGTCAATATAGTGCTTAGAACACTTGCTAGAGCAATAGGCAAGAAAAGAAGATAAAGGAGTACTAATGGGAAAAGAGTTTGTAATCAGGCTATCCCTTTTCCCTGATGATATGATTGTTTAACTTAAAGGATGCTAAAAAAGACCATCTGAGGAAAACTCTAGAAACGAAATTAACAGCTAATCGGTCTAAATGGCGGGATACAAAATTAACGTAGAAAAAATCGAATAGGCCTTCATTTGTACCATCAGAACACAGCAACTGAGAGAAAGAATTCAAAGAGACCTTCCCACTCACGACTAGCCTCAAAAAAAAATTAAAAATCCTAGAACAGAGACGCAATAACCAAAGACACCAAAAGGATCTCTACAACAAAAAATTCTTAAAGTTTAGAAAGAAATGAAGAAGACATCAGAAGATGGAAAAGCCCCGATGTCTCATTGGATTGGGGAAAATTGAAGCATTGTAAAAATGTCCATTTTACCGAAACTCTTGTATAGATATAACGCAATATCCAGATCAAAATCCCCAAGGAGTTTCTTCACAGGCTGGAAACAAAAGTCCTTAATTACATTTGAAAAAACAAAACCCCAAATAGTCCAAATTACAACCGCTGAGCCGAAAATGAAGCTTACACAGGAAGAGGGGATCTCTATACCCAGACTTCAAACTATACTTACAGGGCTATAGTTTACATAAAACAGCCGGGGGGGGAGAGATAGGACCTACCAGTAATGGAGTGCTGTTATTCTGCTCTGCACGGATCGGAATCACCGGTGATTCAATCTCCCAGCACGCACAGTAGCGGCCTGATGAGCTTCATCTGAAACTCAATTCCAGGGAGAACTCTTCAGTTACCAGGGATATCTGACACTCAGTCTTCGTGGATCGCTCCGCAAGATACAACATTGCAGGACACGGGTACAACAGACCTGCATGCAGACAGATTACATATCATACACATATAGAAAAAAAACAAATCAAAAAACACACATAAAAAATACCCAGCCGTACTGGCACAAAAAATACAGACCTGTTGACCAATTTAACAAAACCAAAGATCCAAAAACTTGAACACATACAATTACAACCATCTCATATTTGACAAGGTTTTGTGTTGAAGGGATGTTAAGGTCGTTTTGAAAATTGGTATGCAGGAGAATATGTGGAGTGTGTCGTCTGTATTTTCTGTTTGTGTTTTTCTTTGGCCTGTGAAGCATGAGCATTAATGTCTGGTGTGGACATACTGGATTTCTTCTTGACCTCGACGTCTATTTTTTGGAGCTGGTAGGGTGCATATGTATGGAGCCTGTACTTGAGTTCTTGAGGGCGGAGCAGTGTTGTCATATGTATGCATCTACCAAGTAAATAAGTAACGATTTGCGTGATAGTTAAGTTCATTTGAGTCAATTAGAGAGTATGGCGAATCCCAGTCTCACTTGTCCAGTCGGGAGATATCTTGGTGGCGGGAGGTTGTTCTGGTGACGTAACTCGGCTGAATGATTTTTGGCGTGGTGGATCTAGCTTAGGGGATGAATAGTTGACGTGTTAGTTGCTGTTTTTGATTCGGGGTCCGCTGGACAATCCTCGATCTGAGAAGAGTGAGATGCGCCACGAAGAAAGAAGCCACAATGGACGACAAAGACAGCATCTTCAGCAAGTTGGTTGTTGGCCAAACTGGATCATCACTTGTATGAAGAATGAAATTAAACCCCTACTCTCGCCCTGTAACAAAAGCCAACTCCAGGAGCTGGAGAGATGGCCTATGGATTAAGAGCACCGGCTGACCGCTGGGCTTACAGAGCGCCAGGTTCGATCGCTCAGCACACACACAAGTGAGTGGCCAGAGAACTGTCTTTAACTCAAGTGCCAGGGGAATCTGACAGCCCTCTTCTGACCTCCCCGGCATTGCACTAATGGCTGGCATGCAGACCACATGTCAGAAAGTACATCTTCATAACAAATACGAAAAATAAATTAAAAATTAAAAAAAAAGATGCTACTTTAAAAAAAAAAGTCAACTCCAGAGGGATCAAGGAGACCTCAACGTGAAACCCCTAAACTCTGAAGGTGATTAGAAGAAAAGTTGGCAGCATGCTACAAGACTATTAGTGACGAGGAAAATACTTCCTAAACAGACAGCAGCTGTGCAAAGGTTAAGGTGTCGACAATTGACAAATTGACCTCATTAAACTTCAAAGCTTCTGTACATCAAAGAAACACCAAGAAGTGAAGATGAAATGCCCATACAGAGTGGAGAAAATCTTCACTGGGCAGATACATCTGACAAAGCATTGATTTCCAGAACTTATATTTTAAACTACTCAAAAAAACAAACAAATGAAAAAGAAAAGGGCAAAATCGACCCACCTTCAATAGATGGAGCAAAGAAACTGAACAGAGACTTCACCCCCAAAGTGATGAATTAGAGATGGCTGAGAAACACCTTAAATAGTGCAACATCCCTAATCATTAAGGACATGCAAATCAAAACACCTTTAGATATCATCTTACTCCAATAAGACTGCAGGATCTAAGAAAACAAATGATACCAAGTGCTGGAGGGCTGTGGGGAAAGGGAGGAAACACTACATCACTCGTCTGTGTTGGGAAGGGTAGAACTCGTACAGCCACTAGTGGGAAAGGGCGAAGTGTGGAGAACCAACTTGGAAGACTCTGGAATGGAGTACTTGCACCCGGACCCAGCACCATACCACTCCTAGGCAGTACCCTCAAGACTCACCCCACCAAAGAGATACGTGCACGGCCATGTTTATTTCAGCTCTCTTCACAATAGCAAGGGAGCTTGAAACCAACCCAAATCCCCTCAACTGATGAGTGGATAGAAAAAAATGTGCTACATCTTACACAATGGAGTTCTATACACAGGTAAAAAATGATGACATCATGAGCTGCAGAAAGAAGGTTTGGAGTCTAGGGATCATCTATGCTGAGTGAGCGGAAGTAACATAGTCCTATAAAAACAAACAACGAATGGTTTCCTTCATCTGTTGATGCTAGTGCTAATTACCTGGTTGTAAGTATGTCTTGTGTATGGCCCCCCTGAGCTTTTGTCCAAAGCATGGGCGTAATGCATATTGGAAACAACTAACAGTACAACAAACAACAGAAAGGATCTTGCATCGAAGACCTGACTGAAACAGTGGATCTTCTCCTCAAAATAGTCAACTTCCTCATGGAGATATTGAGAAAGACTAAGAGAGTGAAAGCATGTTTGGAGTTATAGCAGAATGCATGAGCTCTGGTGGGGTGTGGAGATGGGGGCATGGATGCGATAAGGGTAAGGGGTAGACGGGTCGGGCCTAGATTTGTTAAAATAAAAAAATAATTTATGTAAAAAAAAATGAACGAAAAGGAAACTTGCGCTTGAGCATTGGTGGCTCACACCTTAAATCCTAGCCACCTTGTATGCAGAGCAGAGGCAGGCGGATCTTTGCTGAGTTCAAGGCCAGCCTGGTTCTACAGAGTGAGTTCCAGGACAGTTGTGGCTTCAGGAAGGAGACCTTGTCTCCAAAAAGACAAAAAGAAAAGAAAAATAAAAAGAAAAGAAAAGAAAACTGTAGTCTGTCCCACTAGAATATTTATGGATATAGTAATTCGGCAGTCCTTCCCTGGAGTAGATTATGACATACCAGCAGTTGAAAAATGTAATCAAGGGGGCTGGAGAGATGACACATCATGAGTTAAGAGAGATGACTGTTTTGTAGAAGGACCCTATGATTCCCATACCCAAACGGTGGCCTAAGAACCAACCTTTAAAGCCAGGATGGTGAGCACACACCGTAAGTCTTAGCACTCGGAGGGGCAGAGGCAGGTTGATCTCTGTGAGTTCAAGTTCTAGTCTGGGCTAAGAGTGAGTTCCAGGCCAGCTGGGCTATAGGAAAACCAGTCTCAAAAAGACGCAAAAAAAAAAAAAAAAAAAAGATTCATACATTAGGAACAGTCTTTGTGGTTATTTCTGATAGACTGCATTTCCCCATATTTTAGGTTAATGCTAAATAACTTGAAATTTTAATTCCAAAAATAAGAAAAAGCAACATTGAACTGTTTTGCATTGTTTCTAGAGCTGACTCTATGTTTTGTAGGTTGATACTAACCAAGGAGGAGTATATTGCTTGTTGTGTCTCAAAAAATTGTTTTGGAATGGTCAAGCTATAGCTGAATTATTTTGAGGCTGTTAGTTCTTGGGTTCAGCCTCATTTGCCTTCTGCTCATGTTCTTAAAGAGAATTTCAGACTAAATGAGAGACTTCATTTCACTACTAATTATATTGTTACTGGAGTTGTTTGGGTCAGAGCCAGGGCCCTGGCAACCATAACGAGCTAGGTTGAGCCAACCAGCCTCAGTAGGCTGACTAGAGACAAAGTAATAATGAAAAGCAGAAAGGGAGATTATTCAATGCTGAAGCCTCATTGGGAAGAGGGAAAAAGGGTCCAATGAGACCCTCAGTCCATTTTGGGGCTGATATTAGGCTTAGCTTTAAGTAGATGGGGCGAGAGGTATGTATAACTAAATAGTCTGGTCAAGGTGGTGGTCCCGCCACCACCATCTTCTCAGGTCCAGTCTCTTCTGCAAGGTGGTCATACAAGTTGTCAGGTGGTGTGAAATCTCTTTCTCAAAAACAGGTTCTGCTCAGCTGGTTCCAGGCCCCAGCCTTTTCCTCTTTTGCTGTAAGACTCCATGCAAGTTCCCAGTTCTCGGATTCCATTGTTTCAATTCTCTGATTTTGGAGAAACACAGTGTCTGTTTAGAATATCTTCATTCCTGACAGCACAGTTATAAAATATTATTGTTCACTTCTATTCATTTGTGGGGAATAATTTATAAATGCCAGTAGAGTTCTCCCTCAACTTTTAAATTTCTGTTTTGTGGTCCTGGGGTCTCAGATAGGGTCTCAGACATACTAAGCATGCACTCTAAAACTGAGCTATAGTTTTCATTTTCTAGGAAAACCTATAGTTTCAGCTCTAGGAAAACCCTTTACATGCAGTAATTGGTGTTTAAAGACATGCTAAATGCCATTGTGGCTGCCAATAGCTATCTTTGCAATGGAACTAAAAGCTGTTAAAATACATGTTAAGAGTCTTGCCAGATTAGTGTTTTCTTGGTTTTTTTTTTTTTTTTTTTTTTTTTTGGTCTTTTCAAGACAGGTCTCCCTGTAGCCCCAGTTGTCCTGGAACTCATTCTGTAGACCAGGCTGGCCTTGAACTCACAAAGATCTGCCTGCCTCTGACTCCCAAGTGCTAGGATTAAAGGCGTGTGCCACCACGCCCGGCTCAGATTAGTGTTTTTATAATCACCACATTTTACAGAACTTTCTAAACCACTAGTTATGTGCAATAAAGAACCTAATTTTTAAAATTGAGTAAGATTGTTTCATCCAGCTGTCCCTTTTCCCTCTGGGCCTTGTTAAGCCCGGTGTAAACAAGATTACCTTTTAGCCTGGCTGATTTGTCTTTGGTACCCACGTTTCAGGCAACTACAGCCAGCTAGAACTGGCTGTCTTGCCTTGAATGGCTGATCATTCCTATTTCAGGGATCTTTCTTCCATCAGTCTTTTAAATGACCACAGAACTTCCTTTCTAATTGTATTTCGAAATGAATTGTAGTTCAAAATTCAGAGCAAAAAGTTTGTGATAAATTTATACTTGTTTATGACTTCAACTAGACACTTTAAAAATTATTATTATTATTATTATTATTATTGTTTTGCCTTATTGAAACAGAGTCTCCATGTAGCCCCAGCTGGCCTAGAACTCTTTATGTAGTCCAGGCTGGTCTTGAACTCACAGAGATCCCCCTGCCTCTGCCTCCCAGTTTATTTTTTATTATTATTTTTTGTCTTTTTTTTGAGACAAGGTCTCCCTTTAATTCCAGCTGGGCTGGAGCTCACTATGTAGACCAGGCTGGCTTTGAACTCACAGAGTTCCACCTGCCTCTGTCTCCTGAGTGCTGGGATTAAAGACATTCACCATCACACCTGACTTTATTATTTTTATTTTATGTGTATAAGTTTATTGCCTGCATGTATGTAAGAACACATGTCATAAAGTGTCTGCGGAGGTCAGAAGAGGGCATCAGATCTCCTGGAATTGGAGTTATGGATGGTTATTAGCTTCCCTGTGGGTACTGAGATCAACCTCAGCAAGAGCAGCCAGAACTCTTAACTGCTGAGCTATCTCTCCAGCCCCTCAACCAGCCACTGTGATTAGCTTTTCTTAAAATAATAAAGTTGAAGTCATGTAATAAAATTAGCATCTGCTAATAAATTAATTTATCAATTTGGAAAATTTTTTACATTTAACTTTCAGGGATAGTTAGGAGGAAAACAAAATTTTGGCTTAATCCAGGTTCAATAAATACTATATAAATAGGTTTATGCTTACTGTCTTTGACCTTGTTTCTCCCTTTCAAAAAGACTAAGTAAGGAGAAAAATTTAAGGTTCTCACTAGCCTATTAAGTGATGTAGCAAAAGATGTTTGACTACTCGGAGCCTTTAACTGTCTTCAAATTAAGAAGACAAACTCTGAAATGGGGCATCTGAGCTGGTCACTTTAACCTTTCCAACTCTGTGCTTTCACATCTGTAAAACAGCAGCAAGAGATCCTACTTTATAGGGTGATTTACAAAGTCAACTAAGCTAAAAATGTGTTAGTTTGAATTGATAGAATAAATACAAACACACATACACACATAAGAGACAGAGAAAGGGAGATAAAGGGGATTTATTAGATTGGCTATACATTTTAAATTTAATATCTTTCATTTTTATTTTATTATTATTTATTGTTATTATTATTTGTGTGTCTGAGTGCATTGCCTGCATGTATGTAAGTGTACCCATGCCATGCAATGCCTGAAGAGGTCAGAAGAGGGGATTGGATCCCCTGGAGCTATAGTTACAGACAGTCATTAGCTGCCATGTGTGGGTGCTCGGAACCAAACCAGGTCCTTTGCAAGAGCAGCCAGTGTCCTTAACTCCTGAGCCATCTCTGTAGCCCCCTAAATTTAATATATTTTGCTATTAAAGTAAATTGTAATATCCTTTCTTAACTTTTCTCTTAAATTTATTGGTGACTTAACTGACCATGGAAGTACTACTCTCTAAGATAGTGGTCCATCTCTTCTTTGGTTTGATCTAAGCAATTGACTCAACAAACTATCCTGAACAAGGTGTGTGTGTGTGTGTGTGTGTGTGTGGTGTGTGTGTGTGTGTGTGTAGGGAAGAATCATGGGTGATCAGTGAGGATTACAACCTGAGCATGTCAGTGCAGGCTCTGCTTGCCTGCATGTTCTTTGTGATTGGGTAGCTTTGTGTGTACCTGGTTGGTCTCATGGATGTCCCAAAGAGAGTATGAAAGCTTTTTACTGCATTCCTCTTTTGCAGACTAACTCCAAGGCTGAGATATGAAGACTCTTGGCTTTGGTATGAAGTGCTGTTTCAGAGCAAGGGGGAACATTCTAGCTAGTTCAGTCCATTCAATGATATGAGGACATAGCCCTGCTTAGAGTGAAAATGCCCCCAGAAGTGAGATTATAGTTACTACCTGACAATAGGTACATGCAAAAAGTATCTCAAGATAAGCTGGAGCACTTATATCTGTTCCATGTCAGCTGATATGATGAAAGGCATTTATCTAGAGTAATGATGGAAAGTGGTCAGGAAAGGTCTACTTGTGGAACTGGAAAGCTCAAGTGATTTGGTTTGGGAATACTATTGTAGGTAGAGAGGTTGAAATTAATTTGGATGTATGTGAACTAAGCTGTAGATTAATACAGAAAGTATATTAATATCTTGAGTCTTATATCTACAAGAGAAGAAAGGGAAGGCCTAGTGTCCATGTGCTGGATTCTCTGAAGACACATAGCAATAACAACTGGAGAGGGCATCATTTCAGTCTGTTAAGTTAGGAAGTTGGACCCACATACAGGTAGCTGAAGTTAGACCTGTATGCAGGTGTAGGGATGAACAAACCATCCATTCTGTCCTGCTAGTAGTACCACCTGGTGGTAGCAAGAGGACTTGTAAGCATTTTAAAAACATTGCTTTAGAAATTATAAAACCATTACAAGTTATAAGAAAACTCATTTCTAAAAACAATTGAAAAATATATAAGAATTTAGAGTTCATTGTTAAGTTTCCTGTTTTCATCTTTTCCAATCCTGTTCTTCTTTATTAATAGTAACCCTGCTTTTACCCTTAAATTCTCTCTGTCTCTGTCTCTGTCTCTCTCTGAAAACATTGATGGAAGTATGAACAGAAGTTCCCAGAAAAGCTGCATATTAAAACTGACCATTCTACAAGGCCAATCAACTGATTAGAATGTCAGTGAATGTGGAGAGTTTGGAATGTTGCAGGCCCAGAGCCCAATTACCATTTGTCTTGGACCGTCTTTAGCCCTCTAAATAGCCACTCTTCTCCCACCTTTTGTTCTAACTGAACATCCTGTGACAAACAGATAAAAATGTTTTGGAATGCATTAATTTAGCAGACTACCAGCTCCCACCAGCCAAAGGCCATAGCTGCAGTTCCCTAGCTGCACCTGCCTGCTTAATGTTTCCACCAGATGTATTTGAAAAATATCTTGATTTACAACTTTTCTGTGTTCTGTTACTATAAAATCTTCATGAAAGTCAACTGCATCTGTGTTCCTGGGCCACTGGTTACTCATATTTCTCTTCAGAATAAACTTTCTCTTATTCCCTGTGTCTATTTTCAAAACCTAAGCATGAAGACTCATGTGGATATTGAAAATGCTTTCCTTTGATGAGATTCTTGACCTTGACTAGCCCTTACCATTCCCTCTGCCAAATCCTTTTGGGTCCTGAGCAATGGCCCCAATACCTTGTAGTTCAATCTGTAATAGGACTTCCTGTTCCTCTGCCCTGTATTCTTACCCTGCCAATACTTGTGCCAACACAACTACCTTGTTAGAAGTAGATAGATATAGGTCTGGAGGGACCTGCTGAGCTTTTCATGTTCCTTGGGTTCCTGAACAACGATTTGGACAGAGAGACACATAGTAACATTAGAAAAGTTAGCTTATTAAGGTAGAGTAGATTTCTGGAAGTGAGCTAGAGATGGAGAAATTCAAAGGCTCAAAATGAGCTGTGCCACCAGTAACCCTTTATGTACATAACTCCCACCCAACTCACGCATTTGAATAGTGTGGGCCTTTCTCAGGAAAGCTCTGTTCATGTCAGAGAGCCTTTTGCTAATGTTTCCAGTCTGTCTCTGTCATTGGTTTCTTTCATATGCTAATGTTCATGCCTCACCTCTCAGCCCTCGCTGGCCTGGTTGCACTGTGGTGTAAATTTCTGATAAGCTGACAGCAAAGGTCCAATCACCCCAAATGTGCACAAAGACTGACCAACTTGGTGAGACTGTTGAGTTAATTGAGCTTTCTTACAGAACACAGGTGAGGGGTTACTTACCGGAGAACAAACAGCTACTGTAAAGTCACAGTCCTTCAATGAAGGAGACCTCGGCGGGAGCTGTTCTAGCGCCTCTGCTCGGTACAAACTTTATAAACTGCAATTGCAAATGTATTTATTAGAGCCTTACTTATAAGTATTTGTATGAGTTAGGTTATAAAAAGGCATGAACCCCAATAAAAGGCACATGAGGCTTAGGTCACTCCAGGAACATGCTTTACTTCCATGTGGGACCGCCAGTGTGAGCCTCCTTCAGGCACGTGGTGGAACTGGACAGCATGGCAGGGGGCAGGGGCAGAAAGAGGGGCAGGAAGGGGGTGGGGGGACAGAGAGGCAGAGAGAGAGATGGCAGCTGGAGTCCACCCATTTATGCCCATGGGGGGGCGGGACCTCAGGTACAGGGGAAGAGGTCAGAAGATTGACAGCTTCTGGAGGAAGTGGGCACTCGTGTCCCTTGGGATTCTGGGAAGCCTAGACCTAACAGTATGAAGTACTGTTCACTTTTTTTTAATTAATTATTTATTTTTTAATGCTTTCTTTTATTTCATTTTTTTAACAATAAGTAATAAGTTGTGAGTACAGGCATCCTTCATGTAAAACCAATTTGCAAGCAGTTGTGTCCAAACCCACACAGTCCAAGGTTCCCACCATCCAGCTGGAGAAGTACTGTTCACTTTTAAGAATTCTATAATGTAAGCCGGACATGGTGGCATGCGCCTTTAATCAAAACACTTGGGAGACAGAGGCAGGTGGATCTTTGTGAGTTCAAGGCCAGCCTGGTCTACATAGTGAGTTCCAGGACAGCCAGAGCTACAGGGAGACCCTGTCTCAAAAAGACAAAAAAAAAAAAAAAACAAAAATTCTATAATGGTATATGGCATATACAGAAACTTGTTCCACTGCTGGAGATTCTCAGTAATGTGCAATCTGTGGACAGTCCCCTAGCAGGTACTATATACCTTGTTACAACTTCAAGTGAACAGACATATATAAATATTGAGTTTACCCATACATACTAAAAATTTTTATATAATCTATCTATACTTATTGCACATGTACTTTTAATAGTTTTTAAGGAAAAGTTAGGTTTTACTTCCAAGGACCACATGCCTCTCATGGTTGAAATCCATTCTACTTTGATTACCTAAAAGGCCTTTATGGACCTTAAAGAGCAAATTGTAGACTTTATTGGATATGTTTAATGTCGACTTGATATACCTGGGATAAGGAAGTTCAATAACTGCCTTAATTGGACTGGCCTATGCCCATTGTGGGCAATGCCATCCTTAACCAGATATTTCTATATTGTATACAACAGGCTGAACATGAGCCAGCAACTCAAGCCAGTAAGCAGGATCATTTCTTAGCCTTTGCTGCAGTTACTACCACCAGGCTCTTTTAGTTACCATGACCTTTTAGTATTAGTCAGAGTGTTTTGCCACAGCAATTAAGAATTTATTAAGATGCTTGCCTGGCGTGGTGGGCATGCCTTTATCCTAGCAGTTGGGAGGCAGAGGCAGGCGATCTTTGTTGAGTTCAAGCCAGCCTGGTCTTATAGATGAGTTCTCAGGACAGCTGGGGCTACAGGGAGACCCTGTCTCGAAAGGCCAAAAAAAAAAAAAAAAAAAAAAAAAAAAAAAAAAAAAAAAGAGTGCTTAAATCAATGTTCAAGCTTATTACCAGAGACATAGGTGACAGACCTACTCTGCCAAGTTAGAAACCTACTGTGTCATGTATAGAAAATATCTCAGGGATGGAGAGACGGCTCAGTGATTAAGAGCACCAGCTGCTCTTGCAGAGGATGCAGGTTTGATTCCCAGCACTCACATGGCAGCTACGAACCATCTTTAAGCTGGGCATGGTGGCACAAGCCTTTAATCCTAGCACTCAGGAGGCAGAGGCAGGCAGATCTCTGTGAATTCAAGGCCACCCTGGTCTACAGAGTGAGTTCCAGGCCAGCTGAGTCTGACAGGTTATAAAAAGGCTGCCCATCCCCAGCCCCCAGATAAAAAGGCACATGAGACTTAAGTCACACCAGGAACATGATTTATTTCCATGTGGGTCTGTCAGCGCAGGCTGCCTGCAGACATGTGGTGGAACATGGCAGGAGCATGGCAGGGGCAAAGGCAGGGGCAAGATGGTGCCTGGGGCCCACCCACTTATAGCCATGGGGTGGGGCCTCAGGTACAGAGGAAGCCGTCAGAAGATCGACAGCCTCTGGAGGAAGTGGGTGTTTGTGTGCCTTGGGATTCTGGGAAGCCTAGACCCTAACAGGGGCTATAGGGAAACCTTGTCTCAAAAAAGAATCTCAGAGATAGATGACAGATTTACTGTGCCATGCCAGAAAATAGCAACTTTTATATTCTCATGACTATGCTGGCTCTCAATCTGGAGCCCTGTGTACTAAAACTGGCCCTCATTCTAGAGCTCTGTGTACTAAAACTTTTTTCCAGTTACTCAGAAATAGAGTACAGGTCCTCTCTCCCTCTGGAGATCCTAGACAGGGACCCTCCAATTGCTAATGCACCCAGTAGTCCTCTTCCCCCCTCCCCCTGTTGGTACTGTGAAGTCCCTGCACTGGTATACTCATAAAAGACTCAACCAGTTGTCTTTTCAGTTGCAAAGAAAATGTCCATTGACTACTGGCCACTATTGATCTGGACCAAAACCACCTGGCAGAGCACCCAGAGAAGCCAAGATGGGAAACCAGATTCTAACCCTCCGGCCTGACACCAATTTCCCCTCCCCCCCACTCCAGCTCTGAAGCAGATATAGAAGAGAGAACAGCATCCCATTCCCTAATCATAATCAAAAGGCTGGAATGTTAGATATGGGCTTCCATAAATGGGTGGGCCTCAGTCGCCATCTTGCTCCTGTCCTTGCCTACTCCACCAGGGACCAACAGTAGCCGGCCCTGGCAATGGAAGTAAATCATGTTCCCAGAGTAACTTAAGTCTCATGTGCCTATCTTTTATTAGGGGTTTACTATGTTACTAACATAGTTACTAACAGTTATTATTAACTGTTACTATTAACATGTTACTAACAGTAACATGCTGTTTTTATTACTATAGTGTTGTCATATACCTTAAAATTGGGGCTACTGATACCCCAGAAGTGTTTTTATTATTCCAAATTATTTTTTTAATTTTTTAAAATTTTATTTATTTTTGTATGTGTATGAATGTACTGCCTGCATGTAGGTCTGTGCACCTGTGTCGTGCAATGCCGCGGAGGTCAGAAGAGGGTGTCGGATTCCCTTGGAACTGGAGCTAAAGAAAGTTCTCAGCCACCATGTGGGTGCAGGGGATCGAACCCAGGTCCTCTGAAAGAGCAGTTGGTGCTCTTAACTGCTAGGCCATCTCTCCAGCCCTATTCCAAATTATTTTGACTACTCTTTGTGTTTCCATATGAATTTTCAGATCTTTTTTTTTTTTTTT
>VZQC01010491.1:211458-272652 GCA_009823505.1 Rhizomys pruinosus
GAAGTAACACAGTCCCAGAAAAACAAACGATGAATGGTATCCCTCATATGTGGATGCTAGCGCCAATAACCCAGTTATAAATATTTCTTGTGGAGAGGGATGCATATTAAAAGGTCAACAAGAGAAAGACTGCATCAGAAAACTGACTGAAATGGTGAATCAGGAGGGGTGGGAGGGGCGGGAGAGGGACACGGGTCTATATTCGATTAATGTATATTTAATTGACGTGAGTTCAACAAGTATCCAATTTTGCCCAGACTCTGTCTACAGGTTACATGGTGTTTTAGGACTAAATAAAAGTAAATATGTGTATATTAAACAACATTGTTTTAAAGGTTCTGATAATGGTAATGCACCTGAGTTAATTGGAAATATAAATTGTTGTTGTCCACATTTGTTTTACTTAAAATCTGTATAACAATATCTTTGGGATTGGCACATACAAATGTTCTCTATAATTTTTCTGTTGTACAGTATCACCTTGTAGCATTCTCTTTTACCTGTAGGATGATTTAACTTAAAAAATTAAGTTTGCTTTCCAAGTTAACCACATACCATCACCCAAAACAGCATGGGTGAATCTGATGAAATCTGTGCCTTGATTCCAGCCTATAGGTATGTGTAATACAACTTCCTTTTTGAGACTCATGGGTCAAAAAAACAAAAACATAAAATAAAAAAGGGGGATACAGATAGATATGAAACATTTTTGTCAAAAACCTTAAAATTCAAATCTTAAAACTAACTCCGGGAAAAGATTTGCATGTTCCAACAGGTCAAAATATCACCAACTTAACGGCTGAGAAAGAAAAAATACAGCTTTGCATTGTGTAGGTTGTACCAGGAAGTACCAGCAGAAAGGTTGGCCTGTCTGAACATTGAAAGGAAGAAAAGCCTCAGATTGCTACAGACTTGTAACAACTATTTATAATGAGTCCTAATGAAACTTACCTTCTAGGTGCTGCAAGGCTTTAATACGAGAGACTTTCTTATCTCCCCCCCATAGAACAAGGAGAAATATGATGATGATGAGGTCATTCTCAAACTGTAAATTGGAGCCAGTTGTTACAGAAGTAATCTTTTTTTAAAATTTTTAAAAAATTTATTTTCATATGTGTATGAATGTATTGTCTGCATGCAGGTTGGTGCATCTGTGTCGTGCAATGCCGTGGAGGTTAGAAGAGGGTGTCAGATTCCCCTGGAACTGGACTTAAAGATGGTTTTCAGCCTCCATGTGGGTGCTGGGGATTGAACCTGGGTCCTCTGCAAGAGCAGTCGGCACTCTCAACTGCTAGGCTATCTCTCCAGCCCCTATAGAGGTAATCTTTTATAAAACTGGTAAAACTGCCTTCTTTAATTGACTAATAGACATAGGAACTGTGAAAAGGATTATTCTCTATTCGGATCCAAATAGAATACTAAGTCTCCTTAAGCTATGCACTTAAGCAAAATATATTAATACAGGAGAGCTCTGATATCAGCAATGAATTATTCTACCAAGGAAATGTTGGCCAGGGGATCCAAGCCCCCCCAAAACGTAAAGGCTTCTTGCCTGTAAACTGGGATACCTGCAAGAAGAGAGGCAATAAGGCCCTGCTGTTGAAGACCTGATGTAAGCATTGGAAAGATGGATTGAGACCACACTTGCAAGTGTACAGTTGGCCTCTGGAATACCAGAGAGTGTTACCAAAGGCCACTAAACCAATAAAGCAAATATAGGTCTCCTTGAGTCAAGCAAGACTCCTCCATCAGCACCAGCTACACCTCACCTGCCTGGAAATACTGTGCAGCAGAGGCAGCCATATGCCTGTATATCCCAAATCTAATTGGCTATTGGCTCTCTCCTTGGAGGAATAACCCATGGCTGATGCCACAAGCTCACATTCTATAGTGGTTAGGAGATTGTTATAAGCCACAGTAAGAACCTGTCATATTTACGAGGACACAAAACGTTATTCATTGATTAACATACCATACAAACTTCTGGGTCTATACCAAAGTAAACCACCATAACAAACATAAGTACTGTTAAATACACTTTATATCTAATTGCTCTTGTGTTTCATTAGTAGGATTGAAAGGTTTTTCTGGACAACTGTCATGCCCATGTGAAAGGAACAGCCAGAATGGTTACCAGATTCCTGACAACAGCTCAGAGAAAGTAGACTGTTTTGCTTCTCGTCCACTGGTCCCCTTTTGCTGAAGCCTAGGGAACAATCTGCGGAAGAGGGGCGTCTGATAGAAATGTAAGGGCTGAGATTGGGGTTGAATGACAAAAACCAACAGCAATATAGTCTGGACACACATCTTGATTCAACGTTGAATGAACATACCAAGCCCCCCTCCAGGCTGATGGTGGGACCAGTGAGCTGTGTGGTTTGGGGCACAACTGCTTGCAAATTGGTTTACATGAAGGAATTTTGGCTTTTACTGCATAAAATGAATTACTTTATTGTTAAACAAATGAAAACAAAAAATAAAGAGTAATAATAAAAAAGAAAGGCAAATACTTTGAAAAGAAAGAAGGTAAAAGCCATTTGTTTCTGGAGGTGGCATACATTGAAGAATGTGCCCTTAAGAGATCCTGGAGTTGGTGGACCTTTGAAATCCCGAGCATGCCTGAGGAAACCCAGTGAAATGCAGCAGTGAGCTCTAGCTATCTTTTCTATCCTTGTTCTGTTAGAATAGTCATTTGGCTAAGCCCAAATTGTATTTCATTAACATGATGCATTGGTCAAGGTCCTCTTTGGATATTTCCCAAGTGTTTTAGCAGTTTTAAGTCTGCCTTCCTTTGTTCCCTGAAAGAGGAACAAGTACAAGTTCACTCCACCTTTTCAGAGAGGTATTGCTCAAGAGCAGCTTCTGGGGCTCCAGATACAGCTGGAGCCAGAATGTGGGAGAATTCCCAGCTCCCTCCCTCTGCTCTGTGATTTTCACCACCCACCCTGACAAATGTTCATATTATCTTCAGCAGGTGGTTTCCATCCACGCCTTCAAGACTGCTTATACAATTTCCTTTCCAAAAAAGATACTTCCAAAAGGATTCCCACAGTCTATACAATGCAGAGTGGAACGGACAACCACATAGGACAAAGCCGGTGCTTTTTTTTTTTTTTTTTTTAATGTGTATGCATGTTACTTGTCTGCTGTATGTCTGTGTGCACCCGATGTGCAAGTGCCGCGGAGGTCAGAAGAGGGTGTGCGGATTCGCTCGTGAACTGGAGCTTCTACCTGGAATTGAGTTACAGACGGATCTCAGGCCACATGTGGGTGCTGGGGATCAAACCCGGTCCTCTGTCTGCAAGGGTTGGTGTTCCTTAACCGCTCGGGCCATCTCTCCAGCCCGGAAAGCAGTCCTTATACTGGTTAGTCTGAAAGATTTTTCAGAAACTGTGGTAAGCACAGATTATGTTCTGGTTCAGAAAGGAGGTTTAGGTAGCAGATCACCTGGTACCAGTTTACCAGGCCTGGGAGCTGGAATCACAGCCACTTGGATAGTCATGGGTTTACCTCAGCTCTTCGTTCCTGTGGTTTACCTTTGTGGGCACCCCTTCTCAGTTCTGAATTTGCATTTTTATAGACTCTTGTTTCTTTTCCCCAACCTTTGAAATTTAATATTTTTGATGCCTTGAGAATTTCATACAATGTAGCTTGACCATAATTGCCTCTACTCCTTCAACTCATCCTAGACCCCACCCCCCATCTTCCTACGCGACACGCCGACAACTTCTGTTTTCCTGTAAAAGAAAAAAAAACCCATGAACTCCAATTTTTGCTGCCCATGTTCTTGGGTGTAAGGCTGTCTACTGGAGCATGATCAACTTACCTGGGGTCATAGACTTAAAGAAAATTGTCCCTCTCCCAGAATTCCTCAGTTATAGAGCAGGGGGCTCATGAGCCTTTCCCCCTGTGCTGGAACAGTGATTGGTTTGATCATGTGCAGGCAGATGCAGCTGCTGCAAATTCATGAGTGCTGTAAGCACTCCCGGAATATCCACAACACACCATTTCCCTCTAGTCCTCCCCAACCTTGGCTCCTTCTGCTCCCCTTTTCCTGGTGATCTGTGTGGTGTGTGTGTGTGTGTGTGTGTGTGTGTGTGTGTGTGTGTGTATGTATGTGTCTTTGTGTGATGTAGATGTCCTGTTTGTGGTCTGGCACTCCACACACTATTCCTTGCACTTTGACCAATTGTGAGCTTCTACATTAATCATCGTCTACTGTACAACAGACATTTTTTTTTTTGAGACAGGGTCTCTCTGTAGCTCCAGCTGGCCTGGAACTCACTCTGTAAACCAGGCTAGCCTTGAACTCACAGAGATCCACCTGCCTCTGCCTCCCAAGTGCTGGGATTAAAGGCGTGCACCACCACGCCCAGCTTAAAGATGGTTCTTGGCTTACATGTGGGTGCTGGGAATTGAACCAGGGTCCTCTGCAAGAGCAGTTGGTGCTCTTAACTGCTGAGCCATCTCTCCAGCCCCACAGCAGACTCTTATTTATTATATTGTCCTCAGATCCAACGAGGTTAGCCCAATTGATTACCCTCTTGTTTAGTGCTTCTCTGACTCCAGGTTTTCTAGGCTCTCCTATTTTGATGACTATAGCATCCTCATTTTTCAGTTCCATATCACCAGACTTAAAGATGCCAGCAGAGGGCCAAGAGAATCCATGCCTATTCCAAGCAAACTATCTGAGGGGAAGGTCATGGGACCACTTTGGCAGCCACATGTTTTTTTCTGGGAATCTTTGCTGATACTTTGTGGAGGTGATCTGACTAAAGACCTTTTTCTTTCTTTTTTTTTTTAATTTTTATTTATTTCGGTATGTGTATGAATGTACTGTCTGCATGCAGGTGTGTACACCCATGTCGTGCAATGCCGCGGAGGTCAGAAGAAGGTCTCGGATTCCCCTGGAACTGGAGCTCTCCTGGAACTGGAGTTTCAGACGGTTCTCGGCCGCCATGTGGGTACTGGGGATCGAACCCGGGTCCTCTGCAAGAGCGGTCGGTGCTCTTAACCGCTAGGCCATTTCTTGGCTTATGGGCCAGTTTGTCTTTGTGATTGTTTATAAATAAAAATATAGTATATAACTCTCTCTCCTTCTTTCTTACTCTCCCCATGCACATGTATGTGTATATGTGTGTGTGAGTGGTGTGTGTGTGTGTATGTATAAATGAACTTTCATACAGCTCTGAGTTTTAGCACATATATAGATTCATGCAAAAATCACCAATATCAAGATGCAGGACATTTCTGTTATCCTAGAAAACACCCTCCTTTTGCTCCTTTGAGTGAATTTAAGGATTATGTTAAGGAATTAGACTCATGAAAATCTCCTGGGAAAGATTAAACAATATAGAAAACCTTAAAACATCAGTCCATATTAGGGGACCAGAGAGATGGCTCAGTGATTAAGAGCACTGGCTGCTTTTACAATGGACTCAGGATCAATTTTACCCACATGGTGGCTAATAACCATTCATAACTTCAGCTCCAAGGCATCTGACACCCTCTTCTGGCCTTGCACAGGGTACACTTTGCACTTACATGTACACAAAATATTCATATACATAAAATAAAAAATACATTCCATGTTAAACTTTTGAAGGAATTTGTTACTAATAGTTGGATGACTCTTCTAGGAAGAAGACAAATCCTCATAATCCCAAGGCTTAAATGGGTGCTTAGGTTGTTTTCTCAGATAGATTTAATTAAAATTGATCCCTCTCACCCAAGAGAAAGCTGTATAGTTCAGGATAAACATTTCTGTCCTGAGTGGGAATCCAACCACTAAAATAATGTCCATCAATCATTCATTTGGATGTGATAATATCAAAAGCATAGCTTTCACCTCAAAACAGTTAAGAGATATTTTGTTCTGGAACCAAATATGAGTGACCATGGCCTAGGAGCACAGATTCAGGTTACCCCAAATACCATGTTCCAACATGGTAATAGTTTCATCAAGTCTGTATACCAAAAGAACAGAGAAAGCCATAAATTAAGGCATTTTTCAAATATATGGTGGGTTACAGCACAATGGGGGAACTTGGCTAGAGGATTCAGGTGCTATCTGATTACATTTTTGGTTTGGGTTAGTGGAAGCTAACATAATGAATACATTCCAGAGGTTTTCACTTGATAGCCACAGGATACTATGTTTAAACACTGAAATGGGCAAAGAATGACTGACTATTCAAAGGGCTAAACACAGCTCAAGATAATTTGGCTCTGGACATGCAACATTCCAATATCTCCACTATCATTGAGGTTCTAGTCAATCAATCAGCTTTTGGAGAATGTTCAATGTAGGTGCAGCTTCCTTCCAGAAGTTTTAATTCACAGTTCCCCATGTTGGCCCAAGCATGAAATTTTGTGCATGCAGAGGCCAAATACTATCCTGAATATCATTTTATTTATTTATTATTTATTTATTTTTGGTCTTTTTGAGATAGGGTAGCCTCAGCTGTCCTGGAACTCATGGAACTCGCTCTGTAGACCAGGCTGGCCTTGAACTTACAAAGATCCGCCTGCCTCTGCCTCCCAAGTGCTAGGATTAAAGGCGTGTGCCACCACGCCCGGCTCACCTGAATATCATTTCATGTTCCTTATGTATTTATAGGATAGACAAGGCTGAGTAGGCAGGAAAGTGGGCATCAGGAAAGAGGAATAGCTTATAAAGCCATTAAGGAAGAAACCTTTGGGACATATAAAATCTATTAACCACCATGATCCAGATCTGATTTTTTTGTGTCATCTGTTTCTGATGTAACATTTACATGTGACATATGATAAGAGTATTATAATACCTAAAGTTAAAGTAAGAACATTATATACCATAAAGAAACAAACATTGCAGATGAGTGAAACAGACATTTTAAGTCAAGAATATACATACAAGAGTGAAGAAATGTTCAGTTATCTGGGATACTCAGTTGTTGGTGTGGTTGAAGATGAGTACCACCAGCATTTGTGAAGTCCACGTGGATGTATTTTCAGAAGAAGTTGGCATAAGTTTGAAGTGAGAAATATGGATCTAAGATTTATGTCTTGACGTTTTATAGCACAGAATGTGGCTAGAACTATATTATAGAATTCTTTCCTTCCAGACTTAAAAAGAGTGGTTTTATCTTTTTCCAATTGATTAAAACACCTGTTTCTTTGTCTCCTAGAAGGTCATTGTGGTCTCAATTTTTAGTTATCAAATTAAAACATTTCTTTTTTAAAATTTTTATTTATTATTATTTTTTAAATTTTATTTATTTATTTATTTTTAAATTTATTTTTGTATGTGTATGAATGTACTGTCTGCATGTAGGTCTGTGCACCTGTGTCGTGCAATGCCACAGAGGTCAGAAGAAGGTGTTGGATTCCCCTGGAACTGGAGTTAAAGACGGTTCTCAGCTGCCATGTGGGTGCTGGGGATCGAACCCGGGTCCTTTGCAAGAGCGGATGGCGCTCTTAACCACTAGGCCATCTCTCCAGCCCCAAACATATTTCATAATAGTGTATGTCTCCCTTCACCAGAGATGGCTAATATAGCATTTATTTAACTTTTTTGTAGGACATAAAATACTTGTTTTATAAGGAGATAATGGGTATTTTCCAAAAGGGGAAGATCTTAGAAGAAACCTAAAGCTTTAATTAATTTTAATAATCCGTTGCTGTCATTTATTTATTTCATAGGGCAAAGTTTATAAATAGATTTAAATACTTTCCAGTAAAACAAACTTTATGACTGCTATGTAATTTAGCAGGAGTGTTCCAAAGTGGGAATAATTCTTTCTAACAGAATTTTCCTCCCACCAATGCAGTGGCTTTCTGGCAAGAGAAAGCTTTATCCCAATGAGAAAACATACAAATCAGCATTTGGATAAAAATTTAATCACAAGTTTTATATGTCTCATTTGGTAAAAGATATGAGTTTACTGTCATGAACACAATGTAAAAGAGAAATTATAATTATGATGTAGTGAAACACATTAGGGTCAGCTGTAAATCTTAAAATGTTTTTGCAAATCTTTAAAGAGGGGTTGCTCACTGCCCCTTAATCCCAAGTTTCTTATCTTATTTTTATATTGGTTTTCTTTCTTTTTCTTTTTTATTGATGCTTTATGTATTTCATACATCATTTTCCAATTCAGTTCAGGCATATATCCCTTTCCCTTCCCCCCACCCCACCCCTACCCATCCCAGATCATGCATTCTGCCATAACTTTTCTGCATCTTTCTCTGTTTTTTTTGTTTTGTTTTGTTTTGTTTTCATTTTTTTTAACAATAAGTGATAATTTGTGAGTACAAGCATCCTTCATGTAAAACCAATTTGCAAGCAGTTGTGCCCAAACCCACACAGCTCATGGGTCCCACCATCCAGCAGGGGGGGCTTGTATGTTCAATCTAGTTGATCAAATGAGTGTCCAGTCTATATTGTTGTAGTTTCACCATTCACCCCAATTGCAGCCCTTACATTCTACCACGCCCCCTCTTCCGCAGATTGTTCCCTAGGCTTAGAAAAGGGGCACAGGTGGATGAGAAGCAAAACAGTCTACTTTCTCTGGAGCTTTTGTCTTGGTCTCTAGTCAATTCTGGATGTTTTCTTTCATGGGCTGACAGCTTGTCCAGGCATAACCTTTCGATCCTACTAATGAAGCACACGCAATTAGATATATAGGTATTTAAGCAGTACTAATTGTTATGGTAGGTTACTTTGGTATAGATACATGGGTTTCTTTCTTTTAAAAACTTCTTTCAGAATTTCACAAATGCAATAATGGGTTCCGTGCAGTCCATTCCCCTTCCTCCCCTCCTGTCACTTTTCTGTGCTTATGATAAAACTCTGACCAAAACCAACTTGATGAGGAAATGATTTATTTCATCTTATGGTGTACAGTTAATAAATAATACCCTAAGGAGCCAGCTCAGAATGAACAAATGGAATTGCAACCAACCAAAGGAGGCTCAAGCCCCAGGAAGAATTCACCAACTCATCCTAGGAGGCAATGCCAGATTATTATAACACAAGGGGCCCATCCTGTTCCTTGGCTATGATAGAGGCAACTCCTCCAGTAAAAAGTGTTGTCCTTGTGGCCCCACTCTGTAGCTACCACCATGTTGACAGTGTAAAAACCACAGCTCCCACCTCAAAAGGGACAAGAGGTAGCTTATTCTGGAGTCACATATAAATGAGTATGGCCTGGAAATACAGATTTTAGTTACACCAAATTCCATGTTCAATGAGGAAGAAGTTTTATGATATTTTTATAGCAACAGAAAAAAGGAAGTCTTAAATCAAGATGCTTTTTTTTTTTTTGATCTTTTTGAAACAGGGTCTCCCTGTAGCCCCAGCTGTCCTGGAACTCACTCTGTAGACCAGGCTGGCCTTGAACTCACAAATATCTGCCTGCCTCTGCCTCCCAAGTGCTAAGATTAAAGGCATGCGCCACCACACCCAGCAAATCAAGATACTTTAAGGCTTCTACAAGCCCACACATAACCATGCACATACATAACCATGCACACACATGGACCACATACATACACATACATACACATCTGAACACATACATAGAAGACAGTATCTTAAAATACATGCTTTTGTTAGAGGTAATGACCAAAAGATTTAATTATATGTTTATGTGTGTGTTTTGCCTGTACTTTTTATAAGTGATCCACATGCATGCAGTGCCCATGGAGGGCAGAAGAAGGTGTCAGAGCCCCTAGTACTAGAGTTGCAGGTGGTTATGAACCACCATGCAGGTGCTGGGCATTGAACCTGGGTCCTCCGAAAGAACAGCAAGTACTGTCAACAGCTAAGCCATCTCTCCAGCTCTGGTATCCCATTGCAGACCATATACATTGTATAGAGAACTCTGAAGACTCTAAAGAGACAGTATATATAAGATTTTAGCCCAAGAATCCTCCAAATCTTCAGTGCTAGATGGGGACTGCTGACACATCTAGCTGTGGACTGAGAAACTACTGGGGTTTCAACCTCTTCAAAGTATAGACTGCTGTTTTTGGACTACCCAGGCTGTATCACGGAGGCCAGTACAGGAAGATCAAGACAGAACATGGTGCTTACTGGATCTCATTTGGTGACCATGAGAAGGGAAGACCCCAGTGTGGAGCACAAGGACAGAACTGATGGTGGTTTGGGCTTGCCAAGAAGGAAAACATGGCATCTTTCAGCCTCATAAAGAAAAAAAAAATAATAAAGAAATCAATAAATCATAAGCTGAAGATGTTAAAACCTATGATATCATAATCTTGATAAATGTGCATATTTTGGAGTGATGCACATTGGAGGAACAAAACAAAAACAAAAAAAACAAAAAAAGACTGGGTCAAAGAACTGACTGAAACGGTGAACTTCTGCTCAAAAAAGTAAACTTCTGCATTGAAAATTTTTAAAAAGACTGAGAAAAAGATGAAAAACATATTTGGCAGAATGCATGAGCTCTGGTGGGGTTGGGGGGGCAAATAAGGGGGAATGGATCTAGATTTGATTGGGAAATTTTGTATGAAATGCACAAAGCTTCAATAAAAACTGGCCCTCAACTGATGAGTGGATAGAGAAAATGTGGTACATCTACACAATGGAGTTCTATGCAGCAGTAAAGAAAGACGACATCATGAGCTTTGCAGGAAAATGGCTGGAGCTAGAGGACATCATGCTGAGTGAAGTAACACAGTCCCAGAAAAACAAATGATGAATGGTATCCCTCATCTGTGGATGCTAGTGCCAATTACCTAGGTGTAAGTATTTCTTGTGTATGGCCCCTTGAGATTTTGTCCAAAGCAGTTGGGAGTGATGCATATTGGAAACAACAACAACAACAACAACAACAACAACAACAGAAAGGACTGCATTGAAGAACTGACTGAAACAGTGAACTTCTCAAAACAGTCAACTTCCTCATGGAGAATATTGAGAAAGACTGAGAAAGAGATGAAAAGCGTGTTTGGCCAAATGCATGAGCTCTGGTGGGGTGGGGGAATGGGGGGGGCATGGGTCTAGATTTGATAAAAAAATTAATTAATTTCAAAAATAAATAAACTTTCAGAGATCTGTGAAAAAAAAAAGATTTTAGCCATGCAATGCATGCTAATTTTGACTTCTGTTTCTCTGTTTAATCCATCCTCCTAACTCTAAATAGGACCCCATCCAACCTAGTCCAGTTACAGTTTTTCTTATTCCTTAAAACTTCAAGAGAGAAAATAAGAGCAGTCACTCTTAATTCATCATGTGAGTCACGTTTGGATCTGGCTTTGTAGCTCAGGCTGACATCTGAGATCTTTCTGCCTTAGTCTCCAAGGTATTGGGATCGTAGGTACAAAAGACCATGCCCAATTTATCCTCTGATTTTAACTTTCCCTGGCAGGAAGCTGCAGGCAGAGTCAGGCCACTGTGGCTGCGTTGTTTTAAATTGCCTCCTGTAGTTAGCACCCAATTCTGGGTCTAGGTGAGAATGACTATCAACATAACTTGCTTGTGACCCAAGCACATCATAAGAGGAGGATCAATAAGCCAGTGATGTATACAGCAGGCATGAGGCAGAGGTTTAAGATTGGCTGAGAGAGATGACATCATTTTGTCTCTATATAAAGAATGGACTGTAAACAATAAATTGAATTTCCATGACCTTCTGATGAGATTTCCAGATCTGTTATTGTCCATTTGTGTGTAAGTTAAGTCCATCAGGCAGGGAGTGGTTGGAATAGGGTCCTCCTGTTGGACTACTAACCTGGGAAGAGAGTATCTGTGGGAATGGAACTTTGTGTGTGGTTTGAAGCGAGAAATTGTAAGACCTGTCCCAGGAGGTCTCCAGTTATCTGATATCTCTGTGGGCTTCCAGAGTTATCTGTAGCCAGAAGATTCGGGATATTACAATGATTCTTGCTTCGCCCTATCTCTGCAAAGTTCCAGGCCTGTTCCCTTGAGGCATTGAGCAGAATGTCACACCTCTAGTTACCTGTTGCAGAAACCGGAGTTCTGCAGCCCCCCCCATTAGAACCAAGTTGGCTCACCCCTCCCTTCCCCTGCTCCCCACTTCCTTGCCCAAAGCACAGTAGTCTTGAATATATAGACCTCACTGACAGAAAATAAACGGAGTTCCTATCCTCCCCAGTTCTCCACGTGTGTGTGTGAGTCTGCTTATTTTTCCTACGGGTATTCTCCGGCGGTATTCCCTCCCCACTTCTTGTGGGAGCAGAGCCCAGAGACTGCCGGCCTGCAGGCAGGTGGCAAGTCATGGAGCTGAGCCAAGAAGGGAAGGACAGTGTGTGGAAGGTGGTCACGCGTGACTCAAAGACACTGACTGACCTGCCAAGTATGGAGCTGCCGGCTGGGTCTTGGCTGGACAGAGGCTTGCAGAAAGCCACCACTCTGTGAAATCTGTCTCTGAATGTGGTCAGTCCGGGGCAGATGGACTTTATGAGGACACTTCCAGGTATCCAGCAGAAAAGATTAGTGGCCAGTCCAGATTGACCAGATATTGTATATTGGGGAAAGCAAGGATGTTCTGTGATAATGATCAGCCTCTATAACTGATGCAGGAGAGGGGAGGGATGGGAGACAGAGGGAGGGAAGGAGGGAGAAGGAGGGAGGCAGGGAGGAAAGGAAGGAAGGAAGGAAGGAAGGAAGGAAGGAAGGAAGGAAGGAAGGAAGGAAGGGGAAGGGAAGTAGGGAAGGAAAGGAAAGAAGGAAGGACCGAAAGTTACCAGAAACTTTGGTGAGTTTCGTGTTGGATGGCATATATTGCTGGGAAACTTGGAGTCCCCACACCCACTTCTTTTGTCTTTTTGAGACAGGGTCTACCTATAGCCCCAGCCGGCCTAGCACTTGCTATGTAGTATGTAGACCAGGGTGGCCTTGATCTCACAGAGATCAGCCTGCCCTTGTCTCTCAAGTGCTGGGACTAAAAGGTTCTTAGTCTCATTAATAGAAGACATTAAAAATGGACTCAGTGGGAAGCTTGAGGGTGATTTTATTACAATTTATAAGAAGACACAGGACAGGCAAGGTGTATATGTCAGCAGCTGCTAGGAGGAGGGATGTGGAGAAGAGGAAGAAAGTGAGGCGGATCTTTGGAGCTAGGATGGAGTTCAATGGAGACACGTGGCAGCACGTAGCTACATGGAGGATACTTCAGAGGAAGGAGAAAGCCTGAGGGCAGAGAAAGTACAGGTGGGGACAGAGAAGAGCAGGTGGAAGGAGTACTCGAGAAAACACAGGTAGAAACAGAGAAGAGCAGGTGAAGAGTACTCGAGAGAAAGGAAAACACTGCGTTTTTCTTTTTTTTTAAATAATTCTTGTTTTTTTTTAATTTTATTTATTTTTGTATGTGTATGAATGTACTGTCTGCATGTAGGTTTGTGCACCTGTGTCGTGCAATGCTGCGGAGGTCAGAAGAGGGTGTCAGATTCCCCTGGAACTGGAGTTCTCCTGGAATTGGAGTTATAGATGGTTCTTAGCCACCATGTGGGTGTTGGGGATCGAACCCAGGTCCTCTGCAAGAGCAGTCGGTGCTCTTAACCGCTAGGCTATCTCTCCAGCCCCCACACTGTGCTTTTCTAAGTTAGGATTCAGACTCAACAGAGCTGCAAGGGCCTAGTTCTAGAAGCAACTGTACTGAGTCTGGGGAGGGTTGTCTCCTTAAGAGGATACAGCTGTCCTGAGGGGTGGTCTCTTAGCCAGGTGATTGGCCAGCCCAGCTGGATCAACTCTGAAAGGTGTGGGAGACAGTGGTACCTAGTGCTCTTATCTTGGGAGCAGATAAGAAAGTTATGTCCCCACCCACCACCCAAAGTATTCTGTTATGGACAGAGTTGGTTCTTAATGGCCTCTAAGGCTCCTGTAACAGAAAGAAAGGGAGACGTGGATTAGAGCTACAGGGAAATGCTACAGCAAAAACAGCAACATGGTACTTGGAAGATCCAAGTCTGTTTTTCTACATATTTCAACACTTTTTACAATAAACATGTTGGGAAAGAAATTATTTTTTTTATTTATGCTATAGGTCCAACAAAAGTTGGCTGGGCAATCTTCTCATTAGAACCTGGGATGTTAGATATGCATAGTTGCTGTGAAAGGAGAAAGGGATCTCTGCTGATTAGTCTGTCTGGAAGTAACACATGTTACTTCTCATACCTCATGGGCCTGAGCTACTGGCACATGTTCTATGCTAGATCCCATTGTTGGGGGAAGGCTACAGACATTTGTTCTGCAGCATTATCCTGACAAAAATAGCTAAAAATTTCTTTAAAAAACTATTTATCATGAAAAAGGCAAGCTCACTGGAAGCAGTGTTGATAAGAGAATTCAGATACTTCCTATCCCATCCATTTTCCTTTTTTGTAAAAAAAAAGATTTTTATTGATTTGAGAATTTCTTTTCTTTAACTTTTTAAAACTTTTCTGAAAACCTCATACAGCATATTTTGCCCATATTCGGAGTGCTGCCTTCCCTCTACCCTCCTCGCTGCCCCTGAATGCGTGTCAGCTCTTATTTGTCTTTTTTTCTAAAGGCCTATGGAAGTCTAATCTGTGCTTCCTAAATGCTCGTGGCTGTGGCTTTATCCTTTGGAGGCTGGTAAACCTCTCCCAGCATCTATTAATTGCCAGAAGCTCCTGAGCTAAGGTTGGTGCTTCCTGACCATCTCCCCCGTCAATGCCAGGCCCTGTCTGGCTTGGGTTTGCACATGTCTTGTGCTGTCCTAGGTGCTGCAGATTCATACATACAGCTGACCTGTGGCTTCCAGGAAGCACCACGTATGGCTCTGACATTTCTTCTGTTCTCTCTTTTGTAGTGATGCTTGAGGCTTTGGAGGAGAGGGTGTGATATAGGTGTCCCATTTAGTCACCTGTTTTCTATACATTGACCAGTTGTGGCTCTCTGTGTTAATAGCCATGTCTACAAGAAGATGATCACTAATTTATGGGAATAACAAGTCATTATGAGTCAGTTTAATATTATGTATATTTAGCAGAGTGACAGTGGCAGGTTCTCCCCATGGCCTGTGACCTGTCTATCCAAAGGTTTTTGGCCCTAATAAACAGTGTTATATATAGACTCAGTCTTGTGAAGTTGGCCTTAAATCCAGTTAGAAGGTGATTGGTCACTCACATAACATTTATGCTACTATTGTATCAATGGGCATATTTTGCCAAGCCATCTGTTATTGTAGCTTGCAGGGTTTACAGTTGGGTAAACCGCTATCTTTTTCTACCAGTAACATGCATAGCACCTTCTAGTACTATGAGAGTTAATTGGCAGAGAAAAAGCTTTGCAGTCAGTACCAGCTTGATTTCCTCTTGTTACTCTGGTATGTGGTGTCTTAAGCAATAGAGTCTTACCATCAAGTTCTGGTGGGTAACCAAGTGCAACGGAAACAGCCAGTATTTTCTGAGTGTCTGTGGGATCTGTTGTCAACAACTCCAAAAGAGGGTGTCCATTCTTGTCAATGAGCCTTTTGTTTGCTAGCCTGTGGTATTGATTAAGGCCACTGAATCCCTGTGAAAGAATAACTACATGTGGGGCTGGAGAGATGTCCTAGAGGTTAAGAGTGCCGACTGCTCTTGCAGAGGACCCAGGTTCGATCCCCAGCACCCACATGGTGGCTGAGAACCATCTTTAACTCCAGTTCCAAGGGAATCCAACACCCTTTCTGACCTCCGTGGCATTGCACAGACCTACATGCAGACAGTACATTCATACACATATGAAAATAAATAAAATTAAAAAAAGAATAACTACATGTAAACTCTTTCTATATTGTACTTGTATATACTGAAAGAAACTTCCATGGTAGGTTTCCATATGACTCTTTCAAAAGGCCTTCAGTGTTATCCAATCTCTTGCTCCCTCTCCTGCCATAACCTCCCATTCTCTAGCCCATTAAACCTGTCCCATTGTGCCCCTCCATTATTTATATTACTGTATTCTGTCTCTCCTCCTATGACCCACCCCCCTTATTAATTTCCTGATCTCCAAGAATTTTCCAAATCAAACACACCAATCTAAAGATTCAAAGCTAGCATAATTTGTGAGAGCAGCATGTGATGTTTGCCTTTCTGGGTCTGTTTTGCTTCATTTAGGGTGATTGTTTCTAGTTCCATACATTTACCTGCAAAGTTCATAATTTCATTTTTCTTAACAGTTGAATAATATTCCATTGTGCAAGTATACCATAACTTTTGTTATCAAATCATCAGTTGATGGACTTCTAGTGGTTTTCTTCTCCTGACTATTGTGAAGAGAGAAGCGGAGATCTATAGGACACATGGAGGCAGTGCTCTAGAGGAGAGTTCCCAGCACTGGGGGCCTCCATCAGACACCACAAGTCACCAACTTCATCACCCATCTGGAGGCCCTGGAAAACCAATAACACTGGAAAAGGGTACATGTGAAGAAGGTAATAAAACCATGATGAACTTGATGAAATAGAAATAAAGGAAACAATACAAAGAATCAGTGAAACGAAGAGTTGGTTCATTGAAAAGTTTAACAAGATTGACAAACCTTTAGCCAAATTAACCAAAACAGAGAAAGCACCCAAATTCATAAACTCTGAAGATGAATAAGGGAAAAAAAACCCTATATTCTATAAACTGGAAAATCTAAAAGAAATGGATAAATTTCTAGATGCGTACAGCCTATCAAAGTTAAATAAAATGAAATAATTGAAATAGACCCAAACATCCAATGAAATAGAAACAAAAATTAAACATCTCTCAACTATAAAGAGTCCAGAACCAGATGGGTTCAATACAAAATTCTACAAACCTTCAAAGAACTAACACAGATATGCCTTAAATTAGTCTATAAAACAGAAAAGTAAACAATTCCGGATATTTCTATAGAGCTAGTATCATCTTGATACAAAAACCGGAAAAAGATTCAACAAAAATGAAAACTATAGGCAATCTCTGAGGAGTATACTTGCAGAAATTCTAAATAAAATACTTGAAAATCAAATGCAAGAGCACATCAAAAAGATTATCCACCATGATCAAGTTGGCGTAATCTCAGAGATGTAAGAATGGTTCAACATTTGTAAATCAATAAATGTAATCTATCACATAAACAGACTCAAGAACAGAAACCACATACTCATCTCATTAGGTGCAGAAAAGGCCTTTGACAAAATCCAACATCTAAGAGTCACTGAGATCCTAGGTATACAAAGGACACATCTCAACACAATAAAGGCAATAAACAGGAAGCCCACAGCTGACATCATACTTGTAGAGGACCTGGGTTTCATTCCTAGCACCCACGTAGCAAGTAACAATCATCTGTAACTCCAGTTCCAGGGGATCTGATACCTTCTTCTGATCTCTACAGGCATTTCACAACACAGGTATACTTATACACGTGCAGGCAATACACCCATACACATAAAAATAAATAAAACGTTTAAAAAAGAGAAAATAGAACCCTATCTCTCACCCTGCATAAATATCACCTCCAAATAACCTCAATATAAGACCTGATATCCTCAATCTGATAGAGAACATAAACAATGCACTGGAACTTACAGGCACAGGAAAGGACTTTCTGAACAGGACCCTCTAGCACGAGAACTAAGTCCAACAACTGCCAAATGGGACCTCACAGAACTCAAACGCTCCTGTACAGCCAAAGACACCATCGTTTGAGTGAAAGGGCAGCCTCCAGAATGGGAAAACATCCTTACCAGCTATATATCCGATAGAGGATTAGCATCTAGAATACAAGGAAATAAAAAACAAACAAACAAACATACAAACCAAGCAACCAAACAAGCATGCAAACCAAACACACACACACACAAACCAACCAACCAAACATACAAAACCAACCAACCAACCAACCAAGCAAACAAACAAACCCAACCAACCAAACAAACAAACAAACATACATACAAACCAACCAACCAAACATACACACAAACCAACCAAACAAACAAACATACAAACCAACCAAACAAACCCAACCAACCAAACAAACATACAAACCAACCAAACAAACCCAATCAACCAACCAAACAAACATACATACAAACCAAACAACCAAACATACAAACCAACCAACCAACCAAACAAACCCAATCAACCAATTGACAATTATGGCAAGGAACTAAACACAGAGTAAATGATGAAACGGCTGAACAATAATACTTTAAAATGTTCAGCATCTCTAGCCATTAGGGAAATGCAAATTAAAACTACTTCGAGGTTTCATCTTATCCCAGTTGAAATGGCTAAGATCCCCAGAACAAGCCATGACATTGCTGGGAGGATGTGGGAGGGGAGCATGTGCTCATTGCTGAAGGGAGGGCGGGAAATCAGCATGCAGGGAACTCACACAGCTAGAAATAAATCTCCCCACACAATCCAGCCATACCACTCTTGGGCATCTACCCAAATGACTGTGTATTCCATGTTCCTTATTTTGAGGGGACTGTTACTATCCCACTAAAGGATTATTTATTCAAAACCTCTTGCTGGTTGTTTTAGCCAGTGAACTAAGCAGATGGCCAGTTAGCCAGCTCTTTCTAGAATGGAGACACATTTTTTTTGAGTCAGCACATTTTCAGTGAGTCAGTAAGACGATGTGGAAGCTTCGCAGGGAGTAGGAAAAAGCAGCAGTTATGCAGTGTGGCTGGTGAAACTTTTGAGAAAAATAAAATAATTCAGTAAACTAAAACGACATTTTCTTGACTCAACCTTTTACAGTAATCAGGAAAAAAAATTATAATGGAAGTGACATTTGAGCTGTTACATAAAGTCTGTTCTAGGTAGAAAATGGAGTAGGGCATTCCTAGCAGGGGAGGTAGGATTGCAGGTTATGTGGCCAAGGAAACTGCTTCAACGTGAGACCTGACGTCCTGAAGATGACAGAGGAGAAAGTAGGGAGCACCCTGGAAGGTGCGGACTCAGGAGAGGACTTCTGAATAGGACCTCAGTAGCACCTCAGTGTGCTACTGAGGAATTTAACCTCAGGAAATTAACAAGCTTCTGCAGGGCTAAGGACCCCATAAGTCAAGTGAAGAGACAACCTACAGAATGGGGAAAAATCCTTATCAGCTTTAGCTCTGAAAGAGAATAAACTGGTTGGACCTGGGGCTGCTGTGTCCATCAGGACTACCTCGGAATACTAGTAGAAGAACAGAGATATTAGACTGTTCACTTGGCAGCAGCCAGGGGCTGAGATACTTTATCTGCTAAAGAAAAATGTTGAAATTATCATATCTCTTGCTCTTTCAGGAGTTAGACTGAACTCAAGCAGACCATTTTCACTCAAATGATTTGATGTTGAAGATAGAATCATGCTTATTTAAGCCAGGGCTTTGCTTTCCACAGCGTCAGTTATCCATGGCCTATGATAGTCCAAAAGTATCAAAATGGGAAATTCTAGAAATAAATAGTTCATAAATTGTAAATTACATGAACTTCTGAGCAGCTTGATGAAATCTTTCTTTTATTCAGTGTATTGTGCTGTTATGATTATGCTATTTTATTAGTAATTTACAAATTTAACCTTACTATGAGTATCGGAAGAAAATTATAGTAGTATATAGTAGTATATAGTACACAGTAGTATATAGTATACAGTAATATATAGTATACAGTAGTATATAGTATACAGTAGTATATAGTCAATAGAATACAGTAGAATACAATAGTATATACTATTCTATACAATAGAATAGTATATACTATTCTATACAATAGAATAGTATACAGTAGTATATAGTATATAGTAGTATATAGTATATAGTAGTATATAGTATATAATAGTATATAATATATAGTATATAATAGTATATAGTAGTATATAGCATATAGTAGTATATAGCATATGGTAGTATATAGCATATAGTAGTATATAGCATATAGTAGTATACAGTATATAGTAGTATATAGTATATAGTAATATATACTATATAGGTCTGGTGCTATCCCAGTGTTTAGGCATTCACTGTAGGGCGTGGTCTTAGAAGATCCACTTAAGAGGGCACTGCTGCTCTGTTACACGACCTCCAATATAAAGAACACTTCTGTCTTTAGGAACAGCATGTGACCTACAAGGCTGCAAACAAATCCAAGCAAAGGTAACAGGTTTTCACAAAACACTGCAGGTGTGCAGGTATGCAATGCTTTTTTATTTAATGTGTACGAGTGTATTGCCTGCATGTATGTATGTGAACCTGTGTTGCGCAGTGCACTTGGAGGTCAAAAAAGGGTGTTGGATTCCCTGGAACTGGAGTTACAGGCAGTTGTTAGATGCCATGTGGTTGCTGGGATGCGAACTCAAGTCCTCTGCAAGAGCAACCAGTGCTCTTAACAGCTGAGCCATCTCTACAGCCCCTGTAATGACATTTTAAAATGAAATATGTTAAGATGTAGGTGAGCTTGGAAAAGAGAAAAGAAAACCTTCTACATGTTGTATCATTTACTATTAAACACAGTGAATCGGTATTATTTTACTGTCTCATAAAACTGACAAAACTAAACAGCAAATTATTTGTGCTGGAGAGATTCAGATATGAGCTTGACTTGGCTGGAAAGAGGAGACATCAGTTGGGGAATTTCCTCTACTGGACTGGCCTGTGGGCATGCCTATGAGGCATTTTCTTGATGGCTGAGTGATGCGGGAGGACCCAGCCCACTGTGGGTGGCAGGTGGTGCTGTATACGAAGGTCAACTGGGCACAGGCCAGAGGAGCAGGGTGGCAAGCAGCATTCGTCCACGGTCTGTGCTCCAGGTCCTGACTCCAGGTTCCAGCCCTGCTGAAGTTCCCGCCTTAGCTTTCCTCAGTGATAGCTCTGTGGTTTCCTGTTTAAGCTGCAGTAAGTTTTCTGACTATGGATCATCATTCCTTTTGTGGCAGATTTCACATTTCCTCTAAGGCATTTGGGATGACTATCTCAGTAACCTGCAGCTTTTCTGAAAACCCTTGGTCTCTTTCCTGCTAATAAGTTTTCTGCTGTTTTTAAAACCTTCTGCTATCATATCCACCACTTCTACCACCAGATCCATAACCACCACCACAGGACTCCCCAAGCTACTTCCTCGCTTCATGGGTCCATAATTTGATTGCTGTCCACTATAATTTCCAAAATCATAGTCATTTTGGAAAATACTTTGTGAAGCTGCTTGTTTGTAGAGAGTCTGTCCTGGCACATGGTACAGCTGTGCCTTTGTTATCCATGTGGGACAGGCTGCAGGATCACCAACTTGTAGATATTTTTTTTTTTTTTTTGGTTTTCATGGTTGAATTATAACAAATGCTTGGAACTTTGACTTTGAATTAAATATTGGAATAGAGTAGAAGTTGTTCATGTTAGTTCCATCTCTCCTCTCTCCACCCTCAACGATTTCTTTTACTTAGATGCCAGATACGGTTACTATACTGAAAATTTATACTGAAGGTTTTTGTCCATATTCACTTATTCTTATCAAATTTTAGGCTCATTACCCCTATTCCTTGCCTCACCCATCTGCCAGGTCATGCCATTCTGTCATACTGCTTCCATTATTTTTAAATGCTTTTTTTATTTTTTTAAAAAAAACCTTAAATATTATGATAAACTTGTTTACCCATAAGTCTTATCATTTCCTCAATCGATCTAGAGGTCACAGATCCCTTTCCAGCCTCCCACCTTCACCTGTAGTCCTTGCACTCTGCCTTTAAAATACTTACCAGCACATAGTATTCCTGGCGATTCTCACTGTTCGCACTTAGTAGTAATACTTATCGTTCCGGGAAATGAGGACTACACTTTTGGAACTGATACTGGGTTCACTTTTCCATTATGGTGTAACTTAGTTGCCACGTAGCTCGCAGTTATCGTTTAAGCATTTCCTGGGTTGTGCCCTTCCACTTGAACTTTTGTCACATCGTTGTGTATGAAATGCCCAAACCTCCACTTTTTGATATTTCTAATATAAGACATTGCAAAAAACGCAAGCCCCAACTTAGAACTTCAGTTTGTGTAACAGTCTGTCTCAGCAGGTTCACACTCTAGCTTAGGTCATAAGACTCAAAGTTCATCTTGGAAGTAGAATTAGCCAAAACAATTATCCTGTTCACAGCAGTTCTCCAGTCCGAGCTCTGACAGGTAACAGAAGTACACAGGCACATGTTTGGAGGCAATCAGAATGCTTGTCATTACATTTTATATCCTTCTATAGTGTACCACACTACTTCACTAGTTTAGACTACTACATTAACCAAGAATGGGCACTGATACTATTAATCGACAGGAGACACTGGTGCTTAAGAAACTTCATTGCTGCTCAGGGATGGATAAAGTGGAAGTTACCATGGCACAGTAGCCTGAAGTCCCGTACACAGTTCTACAAGAGGGAATTCTCCTTTTGACAAAAAAAATCTTCTTTCCATGATATTATAAAATCATTTAAGCTAGGCAAAAATCCCATTTGGTGAGCCCTATATCAATTTAATCTATAGTAAGTTATTTGATTCATAAATTATTATGCATTTGTGAATATCATAAGTTTACAATTGAGTAAAGTTATCTACGGAGCTTTTAGATATTAATTTAGAGGGTGAAAACAAAATATCATGTAAGTTCTGTGGCTTTCTGAATGCAAGGGGCCAGAGTGCCTTCATTGGTAAGTGTGGATAGAGATGACTCAAGGCCAGGAGACTGGAGAAAGTATTAGCTGCTATAATTGCACATAACTCGCACAGAGGTTGTCAATAAAAGACTAAGTATGCCCATGAAACAAAGCCCAGAGGCAAATTTGAGGGGTTTAAACCTGATCCTTGTGGACCAGAACAACCAAAAGCTGCTTATGTTGACCGCCTTATGCTTTAGAGACTCAAACCAGAGTCGAATTCCTTACTCAAAAATTCTTTTAAGACCGATTATATGGTAGTGCGAAACCGTGTCTAAAAGCTGTTAAACTCTGAATGTTGTACTCAAGTCATGGCTTCATAAAGAGAAGCTAGGGAGGAGGGAGAAGGAACAAGGAAGGAAGAAGAAGAAGAGCCGAATGAAAGAGAGGAGAAGAGAAGATTCGCAGCAGGGAAGGGGCGCCGCCGTGGGGTTGTGGGGCTGGGCGCAGGCAAGGTCTGGACCTAACGAGAGAGATACGTCTTGCGGTGTTAAGGGGCATCAGACTGCTCTTGCAGATGCGACCCCATCGGGTTTCGAAGTTCCCCCAACAAACCCTCAGCAATAAGGCGGGTGAGGCCAACCGCTACGTCAGTGTAACCAAAACATATGTTCCCCAGGAGATAGCCTTTTGATTCCAGTTCCAGGGGAATCCGAGATCCCCTTCTGAACTCCTCGGCCCCGTGCCATTAGCACGACACGGGTCCAACTAAATCAAGCATATCAGCGCAGTAACATGCCTCAATACGACATTTATCAGAGTAACTACCAATAAAGCAATTAAATGAGAGAGCAGAAAAAATTCCTACAAGTAAGCTTATTCTCTGCCATGAAGTAAGTGGGAGGGCCTCTGCTTAAACTGCATCACCTTAGCTACTGAATGGCTCTTTTAGTATTCAAGGACTGAGAGCGTGCGGTCAAGCCCAGTCCTGCTTGGAAATCTAACTACCTATGTTTCCTTCGAGAATGTATCCTCTCTCAACTTGGATAGCGCATTAAAATAAGTGCCTCGCACGTGTATCTACTCAATTGATGTCAACTACTAGCAATGAAGAGTAGTGGTAATTCTCTCGCCCTACAAAACCGTCTGGAAGAGCACTGCCTTTAATTAGTACAGAGGAGGCAAACACAGTCGTATCTACTTCACCCAACAATCGTAAGACACGGTGTTACCACGAAAGGTAAGGTGCACCTGCACTAAGCACCTCGTTATAGGCCGTCTTATCAAATTTAGTTAAGGAGAAAAGAATAACTCCATTCAAAAGCAGCGCGAAGAAAAAGAGTAACAATTGCCAGTGTTGATATATATGTCTTTTGTGTGACACTAACATATTGATGAAACTCACCATTATAATGTGTTGGAAATACAGTTGATACGAACAGTAATAACATTGGTCAACAATAAAGTAAAGATACTCCTGTGATGAATAGCATTGTTATTCTTGAGCATTAAACGACGTCCGCCTCTCACAGCTGGCATTGTCCCTCTATGGACATGGAGGTTTAGACTTATAACTACAGTTTCTGAGAACATGTGTAATGTAGAATCCAGTTAAAAATCTAAGTCCAGTGTTCGGGTGGCTGCCATTGCAACTATTTTAATTCTCCAGCACCATTTCGGGAGAGGCCATGTAAGGCAGGCGGATCTTTGGAGTTCAAAGCCACCCTGATTAGTGAGGTTCAGACTAGCTAGGGCTACATAATAAGACCATCTCAAAAAATAAAAATAAAAAAAAAAAAAAAAAAAAAAAAAAAAAAAAAAGGTAAAAAAGAAAAAGAAAAAATAAGAAATAGAAAGTTGAATTACAAAACAATTAAAATGAATAGAGGAGCAGGGCTCAGACGAAGAGTTCCTAGGTGGTGTAAGGAATCACACGACCTTCTTCTTGCAGAGGACCATGGTTCTTTCGATCACCACGAGGCAACGCGTCCTCCATCTCGGCAGCGTGAAGAACCGTCTTTGTTACTCTCAGTTCCTGGGGATTAATTCTTTAGACATTTGTTCTCTTTTCTTTTGATGGTGTTGGCAGTGTGCAGGAAAAACGAGTTGGTGTGACAGAACCTAGCATGTAAGGAAGGAAGCTACCCCTTGTTTCATACACATCACCACCTATATAAGACAATAAATAAACTAACTTAACAAGAATATAACACGTCAAAATCAAATAAATAATTAAAATTTAAAAAAAAAAGGTCAATTTCTACTAGTGGCGCAAACAGTTGATGGATAGCGAACAAAACAATTTTACAACTACGAAAAAAAAAACAGCATCGTAAATCTCGAGGGCAAACTAAGACACTATTCAATAGAGCAACTCTTTTACTTGTTAATTGTTAGAGAGGCGATGAAAGCACAGAATCAAATCATGAATACCTCTCGGTAGTATACTAAACATAAAAAAGCTTACACTAATGCGTTAATGAGTGAACTCATGTGTTCCTCATGTTAAGGAAAATTGTTTCAATATCCGGCTTTGCATTAAGTAGTTCCCCTTAGCAGAGCTTCTCATGAGACCTGACTTGAGAGCCTCATGTCTTTTCGATCGCAACCACAAGCGTAATAGAGTTACTGGTCCAAGCTGGGCAAAGGAGCTTACAGCTGACCAGCATTAAATCCTGGTCAGTTCCAGTTTTCCTTTTCAGCCGTAAATATTAGGCCCTCAACATGCAAGAAGCACCCAAGGTAACCTCATGTGCTCTCCTTGATTTTACTATCAAAACAAGGAGAAGAGATGCCGGCGAACATAACAGTTTAGCATAATCCTTTAATGGAAGGTAGACTTTTTGGGGGATCTAAGCGAATGTTAGCAGAGCCTCTTAGTCGCATAAAGTAACCCTGCATGTACACCAATATGGAGAGTTCTCCATTAAAGGAGAAACAAACAGAGCGAATTAGAATTACCATTTTCAACAGGGAAACAATACGTGAGGTACACTCTTCACAGGAAGAAAGCACTTCATTTTTCCTAGGTATTTTTATAATCGAAACTTAAAGAGGTGTCTATAATAGGTATTGTCACTAGGACTTAGACTGAAATTATGAATACAAGGGAATGGAGAGATACTTAACAGTTAAATGGTGTTTGAGGGTAGATGCACAAAGTCCAAAGTTCAATACAGTAAGAAATGTCAGATAACCAATTGTGCTAAAAACTATTCCAGAGCAGGAGAATGTAGAATAAATCTCATTTGTTAGTGAGAGGCCTTCAAACACACGACTTTTTATTTTTCTTTTTATTTATTTACCATGTTAATAGTAGTGTTACATCCTTATGTAGCTAGTATTACAACACAAGCATACTGTGAACCATAGGTTGATGTAATACTTAATTTACAGCATATTCAGAAGCACATTTATAACTCCATTTTGGGAATAGATCTTAGAAGGTCCAAGAAACAGTTATAAAATTATATAATAAGTAAGTGTAATTCAATGCAATGGGCCGTGAGTGTGCTCCGCACCGCTTAATTCCTAGCACTTTGTTGGCGTGGCAGAGGTCAGGCTTCGATCTTGTTGAGTTCATCAATATCCTGGTTCTATCAAGATAGTGACGCCTATATCCAGGACTAGCTGGTGCCTCTACAGGGAGATGACCCCTGTCCTTAAAAACCAGAAAAAGAAAAAAAAAAATATCTACAAGTTGGTGATCCTGCAGCCTGTCCCACATGGATAACAAAGGCACAACTACCTAAAGTACCATAGGTGCCCAGGAAACAAAGACCCCATCGCCACTATCAACTCTAAACAAGACAGCTTACCGAATAGTAAATTTCTCTTACTCCAAAATACTTAGATTTTATGGATATTATAAGTGGACAGACAAAATTCAAAAATTTATGGATCCCATGAGCAGGAAGTAGCTTTGGGGCAATCATGTGGTGCAGGTTCGGTTTATGAGTCTAAAGAGTGGAATAAAGAAGTTGGTGGAATAAAAAGTTAGTACTAGAAAGGTTTATAAAAGAACAGCAGAAATAAACTGACTTATCCCAGTGAGAAAATGCAGACCAAAGGTGTTTTCGTAGAAGCTTGGCAGGTTTACTGAATTGCAGATACGTCCATAAATCCCAAATGCCTTAGAGGAAATGTGAAATCTGCCACAGAAAAGGATATGATCAGCATGCATATCATAAGGCTTACTTTGTGCTTAAACATGAAGTAAAAGCCAGCAGAGCGTATGACACTATGAGGAAAGCTAAGGCGGGACTTACCAGACAGGTGTTGGAAAACCTGGAGTAAGACCATGGAGTCTGCATCAGACCGTTGTGACGACCAATGATTTGCTTGCTCACCTGTATTAACTGCTCCTCCTGTGCACCCTAGGTGCCCAGTTGACTCCTATTCGACTATACATGCACGGACACACTTGCCACACGCACAACAGTTCGGGCTGGGCCTAACCGCACGTAACTTGAGACAGCATCAAGAAAAATGCCTCAATAGAGGGCAGGCCACTCAACAGGTCCATAGTCCATCGCTAGAGGATAAATTCCCCAACTCGATGTCTCCATCCTCTTTCCAGCCTAATGTCAAGCTTTCATATTCGTTGAATCTTCTCCTATGCTCTCACGGAGAAAGTGTTTACATAATATTCTCATGCTCTTGTTTAGTTTTGTCAGTTTTATGAGACAGTAAAATAATACCGATTCACTGTGTTTAATAGTAAATGATTTATCAGAAACGATGTAGACAGGTTTTTCTTTTTCCTACTTTTATCCACAAGCTCAATCCCTAACACTTCCTAATCACATAGTTCCATTCTATAAGATGCGCTCAATAACATGGGCTGTAGAGATGGGCTCAGCTGCTTTTAACACCTGCGAGAACACTGGTTGCTCTTGTCACTGAGTACTTGTTAAGTTCGATTCCACAATAAGACAACCACATTGGCATTCTATACAATCCTGCCTAGTATACTTTGCAAAGTTCCAAAGGGAATCGCAAACTACGCTCTTTTATTCTTGACCTCGCAAGTGCTAAATCTAGGGCGAGCAAAACGACAGGTGTTTCACTTACATTCAGGCAATACTCTCGTATACATTAAAATTAACAAGAAAGCATTGCATACCTGCACACCTGCAGTGTTTTGTGAAAACCTGTTACCTTTGCTTGGATTTGTTTGCAGCCTTGTAGGTCACATGCTGTTCCTAAAGACAGAAGTGTTCTTTATATTGGAGGTCGTGTAACAGAGCAGCAGTGCCCTCTTAAGTGGATCTTCTAAGACCACGCCCTACAGTGAATGCCTAAACACTGGGATAGCACCAGACCTATATAGTATATATTACTATATACTATATACTAAATACTGTATACTACTAATATACTATATACTACTGTGTACTATATACTACTATATACTGTATACTACTATATGCTATATACTACTATATACTATTATATACTATAATTCAGATACTATTATATACTATCATAACAAATATAATAACTATATGACTATCATACTACTAAATTATCTAAATATATACTACTGTACAACCAACCATATTCTAATTTAGTTATGAAGAATAGTATAAAATACCTATTCATAAATGTTATATGAATACGTATAAATCAATTTATTCAATTAGACTCCTTGGTAAAATACTAATTATAGACTTGATAAAGTACACTGTATAAATAATCTTATAGTTTTACTACATGATATTTATCTACCTAAATATACTCCGTATTACTGTATACTATATACTACTGTGTACTATATACTACTATATAGGACTTATCTACATAACAAATTTTCTTCCGAATACTCTCATAGCCAAGAAGTAAGAGTTATAATTTATATTTGTAACGATTAGTTAAATAAAATAGCGAATTAAAATCATAACGGCTAATACACTGAATAAAAGAAAGATTTCATCAAGCTGCTCAGAAGTTCATGTAATTTACAATTTATGAAATTCCTATTTATTATCTAGAAAGTTCTCTCTTTTTGACATTTACGTTTGGACCTATCATCAAGGGCCATGGATAAACTTACTTGCTACTGTGGAAAGCGAAAGCCCTGGCTTTAAAGTAAAGCAGATGACTTCAACCTCCAAACGTTCAACATCAGAATCATTTGAGTGAAAATGGTCTGCTTGAGTTCAGTCTAACTCCTGAAAGAGCAAGAGATATGATAATTTCAACATTTTTCTTTAGCAGATAAAGTATCTCAGCCCCTGGCTGCTGCCAAGTGAACAGTCTAAAGTTGCTTGCTATATCATTGTATTTTAAAAACTCAGAAGGTAGTCCACCAGAATTAGGAGAACACGAGCAAGCACCCCACAGGAGTCCAACACCTCAGTTTAATTCTCTTTTCAGAGAGCTAAAGCTGATAAGGCATTTTTTTTCCGCCCATTTCCTGTTATGAGTCTGATCTCTCCACTATGATCTTATGGGGTCCATGAAAGAGCTCTCTTGGCAGGATGCCACGTTATGGGTGAATTTTACCCTGGGTAAATTACACCCTAACACAAGATTACACAGACTGGAGGTGGCATCCACCTGAGGTCCTATTCGAGATAGTCCTCTCCTGTAAAGTCCGCTGTAACCCGTTCGGCAATGTGGTCGTTCTCCTACTTTCTTTCCTTCCCTCTCAGCTTCAGGAGACGTCGTGTCTCACGTTGAAGCTTTCCTTGGCCACATGAAGCCTGCAATAATCCTTATTCCTCCTCCAATGCTGGTATCATATGGCCCACTAACCACATTGGGTTCTAGTTCCATGCTTCATACCTATCCACAGACTCCTTATGGTAACAGCTCAACTGTCCTTGCCTTCCATTATATATTTTTAGTCCTTCGCCATTAGCTAAGAGTAAATGAGGCCTCATGCAGTTCCAAAGAAAATTTCGTTTTAAGTTTTATGATATTTAATGTCGTTTACTTAATTTTTCTAAACATGCTTATTACACGCAACAGCCCTATATACTGCCATAAGACTGCGTGTCTTTTTTCCCTATCTTCCCTGCGAAGCTTCCACAATCCGTCTTACTGACTTCACTGGAAATTGATCTGTATATTTCTAAAAAAAAATTGTTCGTATCTGCCATTTTCTCAGTATATGAGAGGCTGCTGAACTTGGTTCCGATAGCGGCTGCTTAAGTCATGCACCTTTGGCTTAAATCAACCAGCAAGTAGGTTTTGACCATTACCTCCATGACATTCCTTTATAGTTGTGGATGAGGTATAATTAGCCTTCCTCTAACAACTAAGAGGAGAACGTAGGAGATTACACAGTCATATTTGGGGGTAATCGATTGGGGCGATAAGAAAGTAGGGTAGTGGCTGGATGTGTGGTGTATAGGAGGAGGATGTTTTCAAATTTCTAGCATGTTACTAATATCCGCTACATGGCCTGATTTCCCCCTCCTTATCTTCAAGTATATTGAAGCACATGTAGCTCTCCCTCTCTCACATCCTCCCAGCAATGTCCATAGTAGACTTTGTTCTGGAGGGTATTTTCTACGCAACTCATATGTAGAGCAAATGGGTGGGTATGATAAAGCGTTGGGATAATGCATTCACCAATCGATGAATACACCGTCGAAGAGTAGCCTATTTGTGAGTTTTTGCAATTGTCCACCTAATGGAAGCTAAGGTATGATTCCCTCCCTTGTGAATGCCACATTCTCTTAAAAGTTATATATTCGAAATCCACGTCTCCAACATTGATGTTATCCCTCCGTTTTCCATCAGAATTATGTATTCTCTTATATTTACGATATTCCTTGCCAACAAGATTTGTCAAAATTGGTCTTCGAATTGGGTAGTTTGTGTTCGGTTATCTTTGGTTGGTTGTGGATATGTTATGTTTGGCATTTGATAAATGTATGTTGTTTGGTTTGGTTAATGATTGGGATATGTTTTTGGGTTTGGTTGGTTATTGTTTTTAAGAAGGTATTGGTTTGTTGGTGCCGGATAATTTTGTTTCGGTTGTTTAGTTATTTGTTTTTGTGTTTGGTTTTGTTGGAATTGTGTGTATGTCTTTGGATTGGTTGGACTCTTGTATGTATGTTTTGTTTAATTAGATTATGTTTGGGTTGTGGTCTCCCGAAGCCTATTAGTTTGTTTGCTTGTGTTGGTTGGTTGGTTGGTTCTTTTTTTTTTTTTTTTTTTTTTTTTTTTTTTTTTTTTTTTTTTTTTTTTTTTTTTTTTTTTTTTTTTTTTTTTTTTTTTTTTTTTTTTTTAATTAATTTATGTTTTGTTTGTTTCTTTATTTCCTTAGCTATTCATATGACTTTCTAATTTGAGTGGACTCTCCTATACGGTTCTATATCAGCTGGTAAAAGTGAGTGTTTTCACACCATTCTGGAGGCTGGCCATCTCTTTTCACATCAGGAACCTGGTGATTCTTTGCTAGTTATTAACAGGAGCGATTTTGTATATGCTGATTTGAGGTCCATATATGGCTCAGTTGATAGAGTCTTTAAGTGTCTCCTGTGCTATGAGGGGTGCCTGTTTCATTTAGCATATAAGAATACCACTCTTGTATCCTGTATGCCGGGTGATAGTTCCTAAGTGTCATTTGTTTATGTTCTTCTAGCATGCTTGAGGATATCAGTGTCTTATATTGAGCGTTTATTGTGAGGTTGATCACTAGTTATGCAGGGATTAGAGGATAGAGTGTTATTATTTTCTCTTAACTCTTTAAAAGGCGTTTTGTAGATAATTATATTTTTATGTGTATGGGTTGTAATTCCCTGCGCCCTGCACGTGTAAATAAGTATATATCCTCGTCTGTTGTGAGAATCGTCCTGTAGAGTGATGCGATAGAAGAAGGTTCAGATTCCCTGGAACTTCTCGTGAGTTTTACACGTATGATTGTCCTTACTTTGCTTAGAGTGGGTGCTAGAATTGTGTGAATCCCATTGGTCCTCCTTAGAAGTTATTCCAGGCTGTTGTGGCATAATAGATATTCCATATGTTGCCTTGATGATTCGTGATTTGCGTTGGACTAACTTGTAAAGTCCTTAAAATGGTATACCAGTAGGAATACTCAGTGTACTCTTCCTTAGATGCTCTGCTGATCTTCTGCTCAATCTATGGCCAACGTTATTTGCACCTGAAGAATTGAAAGATTGATGTTATGTTCCTAAAGTGCGATTTCTGTTCTTGTAGAATGTGAATTCTTTTATCTCGTCAGTACGGATTTAATTTTACTTTGATGTACAAATTGGGAGTTGGAAACACATCTCTGCACATGTCTCCCTTGCACGATATAACGCTCAGGCAATCTTATGAAAGCCACTGGGCTATCTATTTCATTTAGCATGTAGGGAACTACCTTTAGGCATTTGAGTTTTCAATTCTATTAATCTCTTAGAATTTTACATTGTCCAATATATAAATGCGTCTCGAGTTGCCTATATAAGTTTTTTCAATTTTGTTGAATCTATTTCCGGTTTATTTGTATAAAGATGATACTAAGCAAGCCAGTCTCCTACTAGGCAAATATTTCCGGAAATTGATTATACTTTTGTCTTGGTATTTAATAAGAACTATTAGAAAAGGAACTATCGGTGTTAGTTCTTTGAAGGCGTATTGGTAAGGAAGGAATTCTTTTGCCTATTGAATCCGCCATCTGGTTTCCTATTGGATACTCTCTCTACTAGTTGCATGTAGCATCGTTTTTATATTTTTGCAATATTATAATCATTGGATGTTTGGGTGTCTATGTTCGCAATTTTTCATGTTATTTAACATATTGAATAGACAACCGCGCTCAAATGCGTAACGCATCGTAGCAAATTTATTATATCCATGTTCTTTTTGATATCTTCCAGTTTTATAGAGATAAGGATATTGTTTTTTTTCCCATTGATTTAACATATTCGCACATTGCTAGGGAGTGTGTCTTATGAATATTGAGGTTCTATTCTCTGTTGTTGAAGAGTGATGGCTAAAGGTGACTCAATCTTGTTTAACATATTTTTCAAATAGAACCCAAATTCTCTTCCGTTTCAATACTGATTCCTTTAGGTACTTCCGTGATATATATACCTTTTTGAGTTTTAGTTCGATACAGAGTTCTAAAACTACGCATATGGGGTTTTAGTATACAGCGAGGTGTTACATTCGGTGACCTGGGAAGGCTCAACTAAATAATATTCACAGATAGATCTAATTGAGGGCTATTAAGCCCAGGGCCTCCCAGATATCGCAGCTCCGACTGAAAGTTGGATAGAGCATATTTGTGAGGTGTCCTGTAATGGAGGGCCACCCAGATTGGGGAAACTTTCATACACCTAACTACTAGCGACTCGACAAATTGTTGTCATATAGATCATCCGACGTCTTCGCTGAGTTCAACAAGAGAAGTAAAAGGACAAGAAAAGCACTAGAATCTCATCAAAATGAATGCTCCTTCGAAATACAAAAATGTACTAGTAGTATAACTTGCACTAATCTGAAAAATGTAATTACATACTGAGAAAAATTGGTAAATTATTAGGAACCTTTGGATGGTTTAAATGTATTTGACGAGAAAGAAATGACAATCCAACACTCACACTGAAAGATCAAAGCAATTAGGAGCAAGAGCACGCAAAAAGGAACAAACAGCAAGGCAAATAGTGCTTGACTCAAGAAGAACGCTCAATACAAACAATGATGTGCTATTGCTTGCCATATCGGGGATAGAAATCTGTTTTTTAAATAGTCCAGGATAATGGGGTAGTTTTGGTGATCATCGACACCGAAAAAACCAATTATAATTGGTAAATTCGATTACGAGGGAAAAAACTTAAAGGAACTAAAACGAGAGTGCGCGTGACAGCAAAAGTAAAGAACCAAAGGAGCATGAGACAGAAAAGCACCTACAAAGAATTAAATTATCATTATCAACATATGGACGGGCGCAAAATGAGGACATAGGAAACTTAATGGAGAAAATTCATGTAGAGATTGTAGAGCCGAGGATGATAGGGCAAGGGAGAGGTGAGAAGTCCTAGAGGGAGGAAAAGTTGGAGGAAAATATGAGCAACATGACAGGACTAATATCTATGATAAAGTAAGTCACTAATATATGGAAAAAGCACTAACCATAAGGTGAGGCCCTTAGGCTATTGCATGTTGTATAATATTCAAGTCTTTAATATTAGAAAAGGGAGATTAATAACAATTATAGATGAGTTATTTTCAGCTTAGAATTAGTATTGTATTCCCTTATCATGTTCCTGATGTACAAGGGTATATGAAGTATAGAAAGATTTAATATTTAATCAATAATGTTAAATGTAAGTTTGAAGTACTTGTCCATGCCGAATGTTAGGTACTCAGGTTAGATACAAAGTAGATCGACAACCAGGTATAACGGTTCAGACACAGCGGGGTGATTAGGATAATTGCCCAAAATATGTAGGAAACTCCTGAAGAGAGTTCTATAATAACGATGGTCTTCCCAGACACCACCATTGGGCGAGAATTCGCTGGGAAGGTAATCGAGACCTGAACATCTTAAGGAGCTCACCTGCACATGGAAATCCCTAGGGAACGGGCTACACTATATCCTATAACTGCCACGTCTAAGCACATCTCTCGTAGATTGACCCCACACATTAGATAAGATATTTCTCACTTATATCCGAGTCAGGAGATTAACTTCCTCTCAAAATTTCTAGTGGCCTATATAACCAATCTTACGAACAGGACTTTAAGCAAACTAAAAACTAAAGCACTCACTAGGGACTAAGAAATGGCACCACACCATCTTTATGGAGTTGGCATAGAACTAAAGAGTCCCACTCAGACACGACAGGAAAATACTGGCGCTGTATGTCACGCGAGATTTCGCATAAAACTTGAAGGCTTACTACGGAATTACGACACACGAATCACTTGAGAAAAGTGTTGGAGAAACGGTGTTCTGAGTTGAACTTTAAAGAACAACCCATACCAGAGAATAAAACGAGGAAATCAATGACGTGGTAACTGAGGGACTGCAAGATGCCTTTTCGTACGGTGCCCGGAGGCTGAATTATACTACTCACTTAGTATACTAGAAGGTGCATATGTTCCATTGGGTTGTACTCCGTAGAAAAAGAATAGCGAGGTTTACCCAATGCCTAAGACCCTGCCATCTACAGACTAAGCACATAACAGATGAGCTTGGCAAAATAATTAATGCCCAACTTGGAAGGTTCATACTAAATAAGTAAATCATAAAGTTATGTGAGATGACCAAATTCAAATTCTAACTGAGATTGAAGAGCCACACCTTCACAAGACTGAGTCTTCATATAATGGCACGAAATCTGTTGTTTTGCCTTAGCGGACCCAAAACCTACCTGCGATAGAAAGGAGAAAACCAATAAGTAGAACATTTGCATGGCACTGAGGGGATGTTAAGCTGAACCATCATGAATAAAACTCACTGCAACCAAATATAACATAAATAATATTTTGTAAAGAACTTGACTCATAAGGACCAAATGTTGCAGTCGAATACCATATTTTCCATGAAATAGTCCGAATCAGTATACGTTTCCCATCGTAGATCGAATGGCTATTGAACTACCACGAGGAGAATCGACACATTTGATTCAATGTAATAGACGAAACAGGATGACTTGAAATGGGATCACGAGCTCTATTTAAAATCATAACACCCTCACACTCCAACAAAAGGCGCTTCAGAGCATCACTACCAAAAGAACGAGAATTATGTCAGAATGCCAGTTACGTGCGTGCTTCTGGAAAGCTTCGAAGGTCAGGCTGAATAGGTGTAAGGAAATCTGCAGAAAACCTAAAGACATGATCACATTAGGCATGTGCATCCCATTATACGACAAGGGCCTAGCATTGACCCGGGAGACGAGAGAGATAAGGTTCAGGGAAGGTCATCCTAACCTTGAGCTCACAGAGAGAGCTTCTCGTTGCTAATTTTAATGGAAGGTATCTAGAGGCCCAGGGAAGCAGGGTGTTTACAACCAGAACTCCCGCAAAAGGTCAAAAGTAAAGAACACAGCCATGGCCACATTTAGAAGCACAATGTATTAATGACTAATTCACTATAGTGATCTCTTCTTAGTGAAAAACAGACAAAAAGTTAGCCTGGTTAAACGGCACTTCAGGGGGCAGCGAAGGTTAAGGTAGACGTAGACATAGGCGCACTTCCCGAATATGTGGAGGCAAAATAAGGGGTGGCCGTAAAATGATAATTCGCCATGATTTTCGCAGAAAAGCCTTATTTAAAAGTTAGACCAGAAAAGAAATGGGGCGCTTAGAAATCAATTAATAGAGAATCTTGAAATTTATTTTACCAAAAATAATGTGAAGAGTCGTAATGACCTATGAGAGGCCAGATTTATGAGATGGATAGTATCTGAATAATCTACTTATAAACAATTCACTGCACCGTGCAGCATGAAGCCTTTTTCCATGAATAAATCTATGAAGTTCTTCCGAGTTATATGAATCATATACCTAATGAAAATCTACAAAATAAATTAATTTTTTGACCGCTTATCTCTAGCTTGATATCAGGATACATGCTGCTCATCGAATCAAATGTCTGTAGCCTTGTCCCCACATAATAGGAAATCTAGCATAGACCACATGTAGCCAGTAGCTCCAGGCCAAAAATGAGCCGTAGATTCGAGAAAAGTAACATTATGTTTACTTCCAGACACAGAACTCTTACCATGCAGCTAGCATCGTCTTATACTGGCCACAGGGTAATTACACCTTAGCAGACCCTATCACATAACATTTCTTAAGCTAGCTCCCTACCTCCAACCGTTTCTATATGAGAATGATTGCCGCAAGCCAACTTTTCTTGAATTTGGACCCTAAATAAATAAATTAATCTTAAAAAAATAATTTTCTTTCCCTAGAACTTAATTGCTAAATCAATTTTTGTCCTAAAAGAAATAGTCCGCTACCTGAGATAAATAATGTACCTGCAAGGAATAATCGGAGATCGGTGTGATCTTTTCCAAGTGTACATACGCGGGTATAACCGTTGCCTGTTTTGTGCCTGTAAGCATAATCTCTGTAGAGCATCTCCTACATGCAACTCACAACAGTCGCCCCTTTTTCATTTACTAGTTCACAGGCGCGGAGTCCGCTTCTATAGCAAAGGCCATTTAACAGGAACCACCGGATCTGATCTCATAATACAGAGAACTAGTTAGCTATGAGGGGGACTTGGTGCAATGGAGGTAAGGGTGGACGAAGTATACGCCTTATGCTCTCAATGTACCACACTTGGTGCTACCCAAAAAGGATTAAAAGCAGTCAAATCTAGTGATACCAGCTGTCTCGATCGAGCCACACCAGCCTTTCCCAATGAGGAAGATGTTGTCGTATTATAGAGACCATGCGGCTTGTTGGCTTTTGCTTAGCCACTCTCCTACAACTGGGGGTCGAGAGACCACAACCCTTCAGCGGATACGATGTGTGATGTATCTCCTACTTAATGGCAGACAACCCTCCCACCGAGAGCACTGAAGGTTTAAAAGTCTTGCTTTTTCTACCGATATCACTAGGTCACCCACGTTGTGCAGCCTCTGTAGTGAGTCTGCGAAAAAATAAACTCACCTTTACACCCACGTACAAGGAGTAGTACAAAGATACCATGTAAGTAGTGGGACTAGACGAAAAGACGGTAGATGAACAAGACCTAGACGGAGATTATAGAAGAGCGGACCAACGCTACTATGCTCATCGAGGTACAACGGAGAAGCCTCTCACTGAGGTCCCAGCCTGACCCACAACATTGAGTGCCTAGAACTTACTATCTTCACACTCTTACACATACCAATATCACGAGAGCTCACAATTCACCAGTATCATCCAGAGGGGAATCACCGTAGCACCCTATTGCTTCTAATCTACTGAGTTACTCTAATTACGCTACTTGGCCAGAATAGCATTATGACACACTAGGAAAACTGGAACATGACAGAACGCGACTAAAGGCAACCATATAAAGCCGATTAGCGAGGGAAGTTTCTGAAACGGCATCACTCTCAAAACTGCATTGAGAAACTACAAGTAACCACAATAGCAATAAATAAATAGTGGTGAAAAAAATCACAACACCTAGAACAATACTGAGTTTGACATAGATATAATACGAAGACTACACAGCAGAGGTGTAAGTCTTTTATCCCTATCTGGCTCGATATTTGTCAATTGTCACCTGACGCGAGCCTTCCTACTGTTTACCTACTCATGGGAACATCCCTTGAGCTTGCTTCTTCAGTCGAGCTTATATCATTACCTTGCTCACCTGCGCTCTTCTACTTGTCCCACGCGCGCGTGTTATTTAGTTTATCTCTGCTCTCATCAGGAACTTTCTACAGGCGTAAACTCCTGAAAGGTAGATGCTACTCGCGATAAATACTGTAAGACTACGTGCACGCACCACGTAGCCTCCCCAATTGGAGACAACCCACAAATAGCTCAAAGGACTCCGACATGTGAAAATTTATCTCAATAAACTACACACACTATACATCCTACAATATATGCATCACACCGGAAGACCAACACTCACAATAAGCAGATCTGCCGAAGATACTTGCATAAACATCCTCTTATATATCGCTTAGTTGAATACACACATCGAATGCTCTATAATATCAAACACAACTGTAAACTAATACTAATATACAACCACACACTCAACAACAGATTACTTACCCAACTAAAAGAAGATACACCTTTCTATTAAATAATCGATCTAACCTAAATATATCGAGACTCATAAAGTAACTTTTATACCCCACTGCCGAACCATTATACGAGAGACCATACACGCGAAGTATGGCTCAGTGTATAATCCAAAAGGACCACCCTGTGTCTAACATACAACATACTATCACCAGGCAATAGCGCAGCAAAACTCCGAGCTCAGGGTACATATCACCTAGCGCCTAGAAAACCCGTTATACTTCAAGAAGATACGACAAAAAATACGAACGATGTAGGACACTCACCAAAGTTTTCCAAACTATCAAATTCATTATGCCCCAGATATACGCAGCCAACCATAGAAAAACTACCACATAAGACTTTTCAATTGTAACATCATTTATGATGTCCTATAAACATCATTATCCATATTATACTCACACCTTCACAAACCTCATCCCTATCCAACCAAAAGCACACAAAAACACATTGTTCCTCTACCTAAAGATACCCTATACCAAATCCTCAACTTTTTCTGACATATATTTTATATATCAGGTTCCCTAATGCACTCTCACTATACCTTTCCATACATCCGGCTCTCCGTTGTCACATCCCACTTTTCGATTTACAATCTTCCACAGAACAATATAGATCCCTTACTCTCATCTGAGAATGCTTCACTTCAGTTCTCCCCATCTCTCTAGTCAGCTGTTCAGTGGGATGAGAGGGAACTAGATTCGATCATTAACTTGAAGACAACTAATACTTCGCGCGTTTTCGAACTATCTTCCACTTCGCCACTTGAACTGCTCCAAATCACTAGAATTATTTTCGCGCTCAAAATGCAATGGAAACTAGATCCAGCAGCATTTCTGCTGATTGGAGGACCCTGGAGGGAGGTGTCCTGACTGAGGTAAAGCCATCTCGCAAAGCCGGAAACATCGACACTATTCGTAAGATAGCAAAGATTCACTAGTGGGCGTGGAAGAGGGCGTAGATGTCTCGTGTGCAAGGTCACTACTATGTCCACTGAAGCCCGACACAGACACAACCAGCCGGGTCCAGTCTCCATGACCTTAGAAGAAGAGGTTACCAGTAAGTGATCCTCATCTCCAATCGAGACGATCAAAGCTGCCGCAATCACAGAGAGCCTTATACCCACTATCTAGCGTGGCTACCCTATCTCACTCTTCTAAGTGGCGAATCAGACTCGCGCGATGTCAATTTTTGCAACCACTAGATACCTGCAGCGCTTGGCATGTTTCCGGAGGCTCGATCGCATTTTACCCCAAGTAGTGGGCGACCGAAATACATACACGGGAGAGTAATTACCTCACGTTAATCTAAGCAAAACACTACTTAGCTAGGTCAGACTCACCTTATTTAGCCAAGCGACACTAAGGTGGAGAACACTGAATGGGCAAGGACGCTATAAAGAAGAAACTACCCACGATCTTCTATCGTTAACGATGTCATGGTGAGAAGGCTCTACTAATTTTTTCTAATTACGATCCTATCGGGAATGTCGACGGGGACACTGACTAATGGTGATGTATAGAGTGAAAGGGAGAGGGTGCAAAGGCACTAGACTGGTGAGACAGCGTTCACTATAGTTGGGGGGGCCGCAACACTCAGCGACGATTCGGTCGTAGCAACGCACAGGATGAACAATAAAGAGCGAGTGGCGAACGGAGTTCTGCCAATGCTGCATCAAGGATGATGCTAGGGCCGTGAGAGCTAAATGCAAGACTCGATAGGGCGAGGTAAGAATCATTGTAATATCCGAATCTTCTGGCTACAGATAACTCTGGAAGCCCACAGAGATATCAGACAAATGGAGGTCTCCCGGGACAGGTCTTAATCCCAATCTTTAATTAAGAGTAGAGAAATCGAAGGCTAAAAACAAACCTTACACCACCAATTTAGGGTTAGCATATCCACTCTACAACATTCAATACGCCTTGTCCACTGAAGCTAGTATCTCTATACAGTGACTTGGGTAGAACACTCCAGACCTTTATATTCACGTAGTCCACACGCCCGCTGCACGTTGATTGAGAACACTGTATAACTTACACAAGCAATACAATTAAAATAAGCGAGCTGGCACATTACATATTAGACAAATGGCCTGGTTCAAAATCAACATCATCATAAGAAGTCATGTCGGACAAACACCTTCTAATCTAAAGATGATCGGTTATATGAAGATCAATTCAGTTGAGTAAGTGGGATAGAAGTCACAGCGATATGATAGAGAGTTCAAAAGTCGCTCTCACGTGAAAGGCCATAGGCTTCCAATACTCTTAGAGATGGAACAACACGAGGTGACATCCTATTGCCTTGCGTGCACGATATATTCACGCATTCACAGATAAGGCCTTCAGACAACTGTTGACTCCTAATAATAAGTTAAATTGAAAAGAGAGAAATCAGGGAAAACACAATGCCATGGGAAGAGTATCCGGAACCGTTCAGTGAGCAAGGACTGTCTGGTGAATTAGTATACGCGGTCAGACTAACCAAGCAACGTGTACAGTTGGACTAGACAGTGATATCAGTTTCCGTTAACGCGGTATAGTATCCCAGATAACGCTCGTGCACTGTCGTAAACTTATCATGAGGAGCACAATCTAAAACTAAGCAGCAGTGCACGGACGAGCTTAAGGCGTAGACTCAGTACCTGACCAGTAACTTATATGACTATGCCAGGGGGACACAGATGTGAATAAATGAATCAAGGATCACACACAAATGTGGCCTATATGGGGCACATTAGAGAACTTTTTGCTCATCCTAAAAAAGGATCATAAATGTACCTCCTTAAGACTTCACTTGCCATATTAGAGGAGACTGTATAAAAAGAGCGCCCGTTAGGTAGCCTAGGGAAGCTAGGTCCAGTCTCAAGACCATAAACAAGTCAGACCTACCGAAGCTTACCATAGGTCTAAGCCAGATATTTACGCAAAGAACACGATGAGGACTTACACATGATGAATTTAAGGAAGCTGACTGAGCCATCTTGGTTTTCGCTCGTCCTATTGAGAGTGCCTGTTAAGACCAATAAGATAAAATACTGTTCATATACAGGAACAAAGGTTGTGATATGGAGTGTGTACTCTATAGTAGTTCAGGGTAGCGTATTTCGATTCTATTAAAACACATTCTTAGGGTTAGAAAGTAACAAAACAGATACCAATTTTAACACCACACAACAAATGATTATATGATATGAGAGATATGAGTAAGTGCAAAAATTAAGTTGATAGTCCAGCATGCAAATAGTCGACGTGAATGCGCTAATAAATTCAGTTTTTAATGTATTCTCTTCACCACAAGAGCTCGTCTGGAAAGTTTATTTATTTTAGAAAAAGTAAATAACATTTCTTTTATCTATAATGGACGACTTGACAAGCCGACCGCCCATTTCCAACACACAATCCACGGACCTAATGATGAAGTCTCATAAGTACGATTCTGTGGCCAAAAAACCGCTTTGATAGCTACATTCTTCTTCTCAGATATATATATAATATACTAGTATATACAATGATTAAAATCGTTAAAATTCTGAGCTATGTGACGTAAATTCCTGATTTCGCAGTCGAGCTCTTGACAGAAAAATCTGTCACAGCTTTCTGTTGTATTGTTCGATTGTTGTAGTTGTTGAGTGGTGTTGTTGTTTCCAAATATGCATCAGTCACTACCCTCAAAGAATCATGACTGTTATAGAGAGGACAAAATATTCAAAAGATAGTCCATATCACATAAGACTTACTTAACACCCTAGGTTTAAACTGGCTCACTTTTCATTTACACACCATTGTAATGCAACGAGGGATAACATCTCGAGATAAGACATATTCAATTTGTTGTATCTGGGACTGTGATTTAGCTCCTATATCAGTCAAATGGAGTGTCCGTCTACGATGCTATCTAACGGTCCATTTCCTGCAAAGCTCAAATGTAGATATGATATCTTTTACGTATTACTGAACTGAGCATAGTATAAGTAACGCATAGTGTTATTAAGAGTAGTAGTACCACATTTTCTCTATCCAACCATCATCGATGCATTGTGAGAGGGCCAGTTTTGTTATTGAGAATATGATTTAATTACTAAGGTCTTGAGTGGGACAATTTCCATAGCAATTATAGATATTCGTCCAGTATACGAAAACACGATCGGCATTCTCCATTTAGGATTCTGCGCCACCATCACGGAAGGACCGACTCGTATGCTACCATAGAGCGTTCAATGGCAAATGCTGATGGCCATAGATCATGTCTGTTATTATGTGCATGTTGTAGTTCGTCGGAGTAGGGAGAGATATCCATCTACACGAGGATAATGACTACAGGTCAAATGTTTTATCATAGTGTGTAGTGAATGCGTCAGCAGTCATAAGTTCATGCGCTAAGTTAATATCGATTGAAGGCCGAGCTTATGTCTTATGAGCGCACCTGCAGAAGATATAGTGTTAGTTGTGAGTGGGTGTAAGCTATATTGGATCCTTCTTGTCATATGAATTATTGTTGATTGGGGTTATACCTCGCAAGTTTGTTGGCAAATCGAGACTTCCAACATATATTGACAGCTAATTTAGTCAAGGAGTAAAATGTCATTTAGTATGAATAGTTAACCCATCTAATGTATAGCTGTTATGAAGTTAGTTGATTCTTATTTATAATTACCTTAGATTAGTATTACTTATCTTACTATTGTTATAAGTTAAGGCTTGAAAGATGAGTCTGCACGTCGTATTGCCATTCGTAGACTATGCCCAGAACTCGTAACAGTCAAGTTTTTTATTCTGTCCTAATGTGCTTATCAACACAGTCTGGAAGAGATGATCCTTCATATCTGGTTAACTAAGAATGTCCTACCAATATGGAAAGGAATCCAGTTAAAAGGTCACACCAATAGTTCCTGTCAAGATCTTATGGTCTAGTTATTTCTAGGCCTCCGTGAATATCGCACGCACGGTATGTCCTCAGGGGGAGAGACAGTAGCAGTCTATACTTTGAAGGAGTGTATTTATATCGAAAACCAAACCAGTAGTATTCACTACAGTACCAACAGCGGGTAGATGGTTGGTCCAGCAATCCCTCATAACCACTCAGCTGCTATTTGTGGGTATGAGATTGAGTACTCGGTAACTTCGGTAGGGCGAATATCTGGATGTACTATAGATAGAGTTCCTCTTATTGTAACGTAGTCTAAGTCAGAGTTCTCTATAATCAAGGTGTACTATGTCTGCTTTGGTCTGCAATCTGGGGAATGAGCTCAGTAGAGCCTAGCGAGATCAGCGCTTAGCTGTTGACAGTTACTGTACAAATGCAGTAGATATTCCATTCTTCGGATGGCCATTGCCCTTATATATATACCAGTTACAAATGATACAGAATGACGACGACATGTCAGGCCACCTATGCGAGGTCGTTGAGTGTGTCAAAACATCATAAACCAAACGCTACCATAGGTTACTATGCGTGTCATAATCTCATTAAAACACTCACCACACAGAACCGCTGATGCCTTCTTCTGCTTCCATGGGTGGCACTATGCACACAGGTGCCAAATTGTGGACCACTTTATATATAAATTTATGTACAGTAGACAAATATCTGAACCCATAACACATCACTAACTATGAATGATCGGGTCATTGTTTCGTGTCATACTACCGTTCTAATACAAATCTATGATATTTGAGATACTGATATTTACTTGTATGTTTTATAAGAATGTGTATGGGTATGTCGCTTGAATGATGGTGGTCCTAATTGCTGTGTGCCTCGCGATGCAGTGCTAGTGCTGTCGAGCTTTATATGGGTTGGGTTTGAGAGACATGCTCTTCAAAATAATCAATGTAATTATCGTGGGGTGTGATGTGGCGCTGAGATGTGACCTGTTTCGACATCTTCTAGCAGCTAATATTGGGAGGCGCAGATTGGCCAAACGCAGCAATTAATTTTTGGTGAGTTTATAAGGCGCAGGTCCGTGAGCGTCTGACCCGAGTTACCGATGTGCTCGGTATCGAGCTGGGGCTACAGGGAGATCGAAAAGACAAAAAAAAAAAAAAAAAAAACAAACAATAAAACAACAACAGGTCTCTCCGATATTTTAATGTAGCTCTCATGTGATGGCTAACTCGAACTGCGTTGTTTTATAAACAGCTGAAAAATATCCCATGATCTCTAAAAAACAGTCTCTCTCCTCTGAATTGAACATGAGGAATTTGCGATGTATTACTAAAAATAATGTGATTGATACAAGTACGCCATACAGTACTATTTCTTTATGTGTACTAGATGTCTAACGAAGAGTTGAAGACTACCGTTCTGTAACGGTTGGTCGCCTTAAGGGAAATGGAATGAGAAAGTGCTAAGAAAGAGATCAGATGGGAACTAGAATGTAACACACCAGTGCCTGGCGTCTCCTCGTGTGAGTTTCAACAGATGAGTTGTGATGGCAGCACTGTGAGTCAAGCGCTATCGGGTCGAGGCTTCAGAAGAGACAACATCACTTGCATTACCTGTCGGATAGGGGTGGTGGCTTCGTTAAAGCCATGAGGTATCCTAAATAGAACGGGTTAGTATAGATCCTACCGGTGTGTTATATATAATTATTAATCTCATGGACGATTTGCTCGTAATATTGAGGAGGTATACGTAGTTAGCACGAGTTACCCTGCGCGAGCTTGAGAGAGCACGACCTCCATTACGTGGACTGGAGATTTACGAATTTTCCATCGCTTCACACTTCATGGAGACTATCGTAGCACTCTCTTAGGTGTATTAAATATTATTAAGTTTAACTCGTGAGTAGCTATTCACACAGATCTATTATGATGATAATTAAATGATATCCTCATTCTAAGTGTTAGGGAGCTCTTCGAGGTCAAGAAGTCTTTTCACCTCACTTACACTGACACAGCAATGTAGTGACTGAGTAGGTAGGGATAAGTGGAAATTGTAAAGTTCTACTGGAATCTCACTTTCTTCTTGACATTCTGTGGAGTAAATTCTAGACCATATGATCGAATTACTTGTTGAGAAAGCACAAGAGCTACAATTATATATACGATAACCGCAGAAAGTAACACCATTAAAGCCATACAATTTGGAGTGGACTAGAGCTGAATATACCTACACAATATTCTAATTGTGCGTGTCGTCTATCATTTCCAGTTATAAAGCTTAGAGAAGGATTTTGGGACTCAGGAAAGCGAGGGCTCAGCTCAGCCACGAACTTAACACAGAAACTTAATCCCATAAACTTCTGTTATACTAGAGGAGCCAAAGGCGACAAAATTCATATTCGCACCAGACCCTGTTAGAGGTAGGTACGACTGGAATAGATCGTTCCTCCTGTGCTTTTCTCTCATGCTCGTGAGAGGTTGTCTCCACACGCCGTTCCGCTAGCATGGCCCCCCCATGTGAAGATCGCGACGAGCCTTCTAGATCCTTCATTCGCAACCCTGGTGATGGTAGAATCTCTAGCAGGAAGAGGGAGTGCGTGGATATGAGAGCCGACCTCATCGATAGTGGGCTTCGCAATAAATCTGCGGTGCGGCTGCTTCAGAGAGCTGCTTTAGACCACAAGTTAACGGGCTAAGACCATGTGGCGATCAGACAGGACGTCCTACATATAGCGTTGGGATGCCAAAACTCAGCAATATTTGATATAAGCGGATAACAGTAGCCCCCCCCTGCCGGCACATGCGAGCCACCCATGAGCGCTGTTCGCCTGGGGTTGTAACCGGTCTACCAACCTTGTGCCTCTTTGCAACAATGTTGAGTGGTTTTTATCACAGTTGGAATGAGATGCATCCTGGCACAAAGCGCAAATTTATTCAGCATTAGACTTGTTTAACACAAAAGCAAGACAGAATACAGAGAAACTCAAGAGAATCCAAATACGCCACAATGAAAAAACACCAATACGAAGAGAGTTGCCCTCGAAAGTATGAGTATGTTGCGGTACGGTATATATATACTCTGGGATTGGCGGTGTGGTACCTTTTTCTGGAGGCGTGGGGTTGAAGATCGTTGCATGAGTAGGAGTTGAAAACTAGGGAATGAACATCTATCATGTACCTGTTGACAGACCTGTATCACTTTGCCGAGACAGTATAGTATGAAGTATTAGGTAACAATATCGGTCGTTATTCGAACATAAATAAAAGACTATAAACCAGCACACTCAAAATCCAATATGAAGAGTAATAGATGAAGCAATCTAATAAATATAAATCTATCTCACGCGTATTACTGCTGTACATATCGCGAAGGGCCGTACAAATTAATAAGAAGTGCGTAATGACTTCTCCTTCTCATTAGTTAGAGATCCATTTGCTGCTGTTATGTGGTATCTTCATCTGAAAAGATAAACCTCGAAACTCTTGGTCTTTTTGAAAGACGCTTATTGAATCTTATGTAAAAAATGGCTGATCCCACCTATAGAGTAGTTGCAGAGTACTTTGGGATATGTTTAATAACACTGAACCATCATTATTATTAATCATCACACATCACTTCTACCATCCCTATCTGGTTCTTATTCACACGAGAGAGAGCTGTCCCATCACACTGCTACCAGATTTAAGATAATCTCTCATAAGTCTTTTTACCCGAGTATTTGAAAGGAGATATGTTTACCCCATGTCTAAATTCCTAGAAGCCCTACCCGGGTATACCTGCATCATTATAAAAAATGGCTAAGTGTATTGAATTCACAGGAGGTAATTTATACACCAAATACTGTAATGGGAAGATTAATATTGACAATCCCTATAAGATAGTAATAGTTTCCAGGTTTCGGATTAGTAGACCTGTCAGTTCCAATGGGGGATGAGGCATCCTATAAGCTTTATTAATCGATCGTATTAGCTCTGGCTCAGTAAACAATCTCCATAGCTGGTATCTAAATGTATACTAGTCAAGAGAGTCAAGAGACTCGGTGCAGTCAGCGCTCAAGATATGACGCTGAGTGCAAAGAGTATAAAGGACACTAACTATCGCTATGAATGCAGTTACGAGAACTAATAAAGGACCACTGTCATTTCCTCGTAAGTATATCTGGACTCATAATGCTCTATGAGGGAACTCCTGGCCTTTCGCCATATAACATTCTTAAGGGTTTACGAAGTCAGCATCGGCTAAAAATATAAGTTTTATGCCTTATATCGTACGGTGGTACATGTTTATCAAATGGTGTTAATATTCTAATATGTGCTGAGTCTGGTGACTTCTAGCGGAACTTCCTGAACCATATTGACAATGAAATATAATGTACTTAGAAAAACAGGATTATGATTAAATATAAGGAAACTAAAGCTTTATGGTATTTCATTTATCTTATAGATTTCCTTCCCCATTAATCTTATTTGTGAGATATAAATACCATACTATGTATAATTATCTTCCTTTAATATCTAAACAAGTATTAATTTTATTTATCCTACTAAAAATTGATTAAATTTAAAGTGCAATTAATATTAGGTGCTCAGTCTACTGGTAGAAAGAGGAGATCATAGGCAATTTTTAGAATTTATGAAATATGTTTTGGGGTCTGGGAGGATGATAGCGCACCTACGGGGGTTTGAAGGTGTAGTCGTCATGCCTGAACTGCCATTCTGGATTATTGCAGAAGGACCCACCCAGGCTTCGATCTCGCCTTTTAGGCTACTCTGCATGTGTGCAGCTAGACAGTTCTCATATTTTATATTTCGCCCATGTATTTCCAGGCAGAAATCCAAAACATCTCTGTTCTTCGAGCGACTACCTGGTTCTGTTGTCACTATGCCACCGAAACTACATCGGTTCAACAGCCACCATAATCACATGTCATGTACCCCGTACCATGAATACATTCCTCTGCCTATCAACAAAATAGAATTATTAAAGACATCAGATATCAATTTATAATTAACCATGTAGACACATTTAAAAAAAACTCTTTATATCAAAGTCCACACACAATTTTTGTAAACACACAGCACATGCTTGTCCTCTCCCTACACCCCAGTTGCCTTAGGATTAACCCAGCGCGTGCGTGCATCACACCCAACCAATTGAGACGCAACAATGACCTATCTAGGGAGCCACAAAGACTGAAATCCAAGGTGCTTTTTTTAAATCATTCACTATTGAGTAAACATCGAAGTAATTCACAGCGCCCTAATAAAAACGTTCAGTTATTATATATGATTCTGGTCTAGATAAAGTGGAATTCTCTATGAGCCATATTCTAAATACTTGTGCTGATGTATATGTACCCAATATGGTTCTCGCTTGACTTGATTGTGTAGTAAAATCGTTCACATGTATGTATACAAAATTTTAACCGCAGAATTACCTAACATTACAAGACTATACTCTCTACGACTTCTAATGAATACGCTTTATTAATGCCATACGAAAGTTTTTCCTCCTCTATATTTCTTAGTTTATTCGTTGATATATATTATTCACGCATCTCAACTATTCGTCTTGTAAGCGTAATCTCTACAGCAGATACATTTACGATTGTTGAAACATCTTCCAATCCACATTCCAATATCGTCTAAAATTGCTCAAACAGACTTGAATGTAATCCTACCCAGCATTTAACCTCTGATCTAAATCTCTCAGCTTATTAGCTTTCACCAAATCTTTGGAGGGCTTATGATTTTATTTAAGAGCCAACAATTCCATATTCCATATAGAAATACCTAAGGGCACATTAGGGATGTTTTTCTTTTAAGTGTCGTCTCAGTGTGACTTAAAATACGCCCCTTGATTGTCACTGTTCACTTCATAATCTTCGTCTAATGTTTCTGTCTTTTTCTCAAATGTATACTCGATTTTTAATGCTAGTATTGATAGTCCGTTACTTCGACAATGGTTACTTATGCTAACATGTGCTGTACATTACTATATCGCTCTAGGTAAATTCTACTCACGCACTAAGCGATTAATGTGTAACCGCTCAGATGTGGTAGAGCGGTTAGTTACTTCCATCTGCTGTCGTCTACCAAGTATAGATAAATTTCAAATCAAGGTTCACTTTACGAGAAGAATCTGGGTATGGGCTTTCGCAATAAATAATACATGAAGCTGAGAAAGAAAATATGTACCCTAGGAAATAGACCAACCTAATGTGACTTGTAGTAGGCTTGAGGTGCATATTTGCAATAAGCGATCTTATGCCCCTGGAAGTCCAAAATTTAGCTGTGCACTTACGGTCTTCCAAACATTGTACATGCCAAGCATTGGAACAAGGAATTGTAATCGGAAATCTTTATGTCCCTTATGTAACAAAATTGGCTTTTTCTCTATTAAAAAAAGTCGAATACCGACCGCTGCTTTATTCTTATTTCACTCGAGCTGCATATAAGTTTTTATTTGAATTCCATCCAGCTTTTTCCTGCCCTATTGATTTGTGTCCCTAAGATTACACAAGTCCATAATGGTGTTCCTTTATTAATACCTAGGTTATATTGACTGTGTTTGAAATGCATTTAGATGGTGATACAATGGTATATATTGATCTTGGCTCTGAAAGAAGTTAGTCGGAGCGTTTTCATGCACCCTCAACGGTGTGGGCCCACCCCCTAATACGCCTAATTGACCCTTTTTTAATCATTTTCCTTTAGACTATACCTTCCTTAAGATTTTTTTACCTCTTGGGGCTTAGCCTAAGGAGGCCAGGTTGGTATGTAGAATTGGGTGAAGGGTTTAACTATGTTTACCTATCTTCTCTTCCTACCTTTGTTATGAGCCTTTGTACTTAGTTCCAGAGTTCTGGGCACGTGATATCATTTTTGGTGTTAAGGGGTTCAAGGGTCGCCATAGCCTAATTTTGGTTGGTACTCAATCCTTATTGTTGGCATTGGGATTAGGGAGGCGATTTGGGTTTTGTTCCCATGGAGTTATCCTGGAACCTCACCCAGGGACAACGTTTGGTGCGCATCGTAGGATCCAGGAGAGTGACTTGGATTCCAGCAAAACCGTAACGTGTGCTGATTCTCCAGTCGATAGAACTGAGAAGGTATCCTACACACAAATGACGGTAATATAAATCTCTTACTACAATAGAATGACACTTGAAACACTCATGGATATTGCATGTGGAGACTAGGGTGACTAGACTAGAACCCCTGGTTGGTTGTACCCAGATCTTCGCATTGCAACTCAACGAAGAAGGAATATTATGCATGTCTTATGGTTCTAGTGAGAACACCATCATCTCTATGCGGAGTTAACCCCTCACCGAGGTTGATGTGTTAAAGGAATTAAAACTGCGATGGCTTTATCTATGAGCCGTGCTTCGCTGGTAGGAAATTGTTCTGCTATTCTTTCTTCTTTTTTATCAGAATTTGTTTTTTTTGTAATCATTTTTTTTGTTTTTCTCTATAACTAAAGTCTTTTGTATTTGTTTAGTTTTTCTTTTGTATCTTTTAGGGATACTCCTTTTTATGATTTTAGTTCTTCGTAGAAATTGTGAGAGTTTTATCTTGACGAACATTGTTGTCTTTCCCAGTTTAGGCCTAATTTACTGAAGTCATGTTTGTTCTTATTTGGTGGTTTGGTCTCTTTTTCGCCTGTAGTGTTCCCCTCAAGCTTTGAGATGATTTCGGGTCCAAACTTTGTATAACCGACAGGGTTCCCTTCTTTAGTACGAAGCCTAGTTCTTGTGGAGCCCGCCTAGGGCCCTTTTGTATATAGGATTTTTCAAGGTATACTCAATAAAGCTAGCATAAGGCAACATAGTGGGCACACTTCTGCACGCAGACATCCTGCCCTGTTCTGTCTGCCTGCCCTTTCCCGCTCGGGACTTTAATGTGACGGTGGATTTGAAGCGCATGGGTCCAATGGAAATTATAAGCCGTCGCAACCCTACCATCTGGCTTATTCTCGTTTGGAAACCTCGGTTGCGAGAACATTTGCTTCCAATTCATTTAGATATGTTAGCGTGTGTCTCTCACACTACCTCATGCATACGCCACAGTGAGCGTTAACGAATCGAATTTAACAATAATGTATTTCAGTGTTTATAGGCACTTAACTTGAATGTGCCCACACTTCTCCTCTATCCTAAGAAGCAAATGCCCATCACGCGAAGTTTTCCCAAAACTTCATTTCACCTTAGATTTGTGCTGTTAACCACCACCATATTGAGTAATTCTCTCTTCTATGAAAAATTGCCAATAATTTAAGTACTTAAGTGGCTAAGAGTCCAGCTCCCCTTGATATTTCGTAAGTGTGGGGCTCATATAGATTCAGCAGACTTTGAGTGAAACCTAAGATTTACCCGCAACCACTCAGGTGTTGTTTGAACAATTGTATCGAAAGTTTCTTGGGGAAGGTGTTATAGGGGACATTTGAATCTTGTGCTTTTGTTTCTTCTATAAGTAAAGTCAATTTTAAATAATACCATGGCGAATTTATCCCAACATTGTTATTTACATTGGTTTCCCAGAAAGCAAAGTAGTCTCTTACTGTTTTAATGAGCAAGTGCAATTAGCAAATTTCATAAATTAATTTCGATTTCATGAGGGAAGTGTATATTTCCTGACACACAAAGATCCAAAAGTCCAATAGATATTTCTTGGATTGGATATAGGATACATTTCATTTTAGTATAGTGCGCAGTGGATTTCCCCTCAGACAGAGATGTTTATTCCTTGAACTAAGTTAAATAATACGCATCTTGGTGCTGTCTTTGGCAAACCCTTCTTGAAAGGTGTTTTGATGAGGCTTTGATTCAATCATAATAAATTTTAATATGATATTATCCATCATAGAGAACACCACCAATAGATCTAGGGAGGTCGACTGCCCAATTTAAGTTTCCTTGGTTGAGTATGAGGATTTGTGACTTAACTTCCTAACAAGAAGAGATTCATCCAACGGATTAAGTAACAAATTCTCCCTAATCTAAAAGATTTTAATCATGGAATTTGATCTTATAAGATTTATTTCAACTATTCAGTGTATTATTGCATAGATATAATGTTGTGCTTACGACTAAGTAGTAGGGTGCAGTGCACACAATGTGAGTCACTCCTGATGTCAAAAGGTCCAGTAAGAGGGTTCTCTCCACGAACACGTTGAGGACTAGGCGAGAGTTATGAGGGCAAAAATAAGTGATATGAGGCCTGTTCACACGCATCTCCTTGAAATTATTGTGTGGGCTAAAGACATTGTGGATCTGATGTCCCTAGAAGGCTCCTATTTGTATTAAAGGAGCAGGGCCCACCTGAACCTGTGGTGTGAACACTGGGAGGTACAGAAATATTCTTCTGCATTTTCTTACGAGTACCCATAAATAATAATGGGACTGATAGAAATTTATAAAAAGCGTTACATTCAAATATCATAAAAATAGGCTATGTTTAAGCGTTTGGTATGTTGCCAGTCTTTCCTCCCAGGAGATTTTTTCCATGAGTTTCTAATTCCCTTACACAAAAGTTCCTTTTTTAACCCACCACCAAGGTTCACTCACAGTACTATGGAGAAACGCCGTGAGAGGACATCGGGTCTTGGTAATGTTCTAGGATTATGCACATCGAGAAGGTGTCCCACCCTGGTACAGTCTGCTGAATCATATTGGTGGCATTTATCCGAATTGCATCGACTGTGCATATATATTCATTAACTGTTCGTGTGATCTTTAGAAACCTTTAATTTGTCTTCCACAATAGTTAGGGTGAGGTTATGGAGGATTTTCTGAGGTTAACAACTAAAGGCTTTGGGTAGGGAGAGAAGTGGTTCGAAAGTTTTCCTTGTAACATTACCATGAACACAAACATGAAACATGGGCAAATAGTGAGAGACTATTAAGGCTTTGGTCCATAACTGACAAACACCTAGTCCTGTAAGAATATTTTGGGTACCAGGCACTAGAATACACTAAACTTCTGATCCTGAAAATAGAGAATTATAGATCATCCACTCTCATACAATTCGATTTCTTATACACTCCTTTAGGTACTAATACATGTGCTTCGGTGAGATTAGTTGTTAAAAGTGCAAAAAAAGTAATAAGAAAGGAGGAAGGGAGGTGTTAGAATAGCCCTCACCCAGAGGAGGGACGGAGTATACCAAGTTTGGTCGGCTTTGGTTTTTGTTTCTATTAATACGAACTAATTATTCATCATTTATTAAAATGGACAAATCGATATTCAGTATGTTAATATTGTGGCCCATAAATGCCAGAGATCAAATTGAACCGGGACTTAATATGCGGATTAAGGAGCAAGCAACGAATATAGTCTGCCCGCCTAATGCTAAATTGAGCTGATTATCTCAATATAATCCTGAAAAAGAGACTTCTAATAAACGAGTTTATAATTATATGCAGGAGGGAGCGTTTGACTAAACGAGCAGCTGGTGAGGGAGTATCCAAGAAGGTGTACTATAACGAGAAATCCTGCCGCGGGGACGTGCGTGGTGGCGCACCGCATTTAATTCGCCTAGCCACTTGGGGGCAGAGGGCAAGGTGGCGAGATCTCTGCGCTGAAGCTTCAAGGGGCCCAGCCCCTGGTCTACGAGTGAGTTGAGAACAGCCAGAGCTACAGGGATACTGGTACCCGTTCCAAAATAGGAACCAACCTCCAAGTTAAAAGATGGAGGAGACTACATAAAATAAATAAATACAATGTTAATACACAATAAAGGTAGGAGAAAATCTGGGTAGGTGAGATGGCCTACCGGAGAGTGGTTAAGAGACGCCCGCACTTTTGCTTTTCTGACTTTGCAGAAGGCACCAACAGGTTCGATCTCCCAGCACCCACATGGCGCTTGAGAGAGCCGTCTGTTAACTACATTCAGGAGATATCCAGTTCCAGGGGAATCCAGACTCCTTTCCTGACCTCCGCGCATTGCACGGGACACGGGTGCACAAATACAACATGAAGAGATTAGTTTACATTCATACACATACAAAAAAATAAAATTAAAAAAAAAGAAAATCTAAGGCTAATCTGCCATGCTAAGTGTCTGCTTCTGCATACGTGGCTCTATTTAGGACTGGGCTCAAGCCCAGTCTGCTGGATACTTTTTTGAGTTATCCTCCTACTCCAAAATGTAAGTGCTCAGCTATATCAAGCTGCTAAGTTGTAATTCTGCCCTCAACCGTCTGGAGAGCTGTTTTTATACAAGTAGCCACTGTCTTTACTTCCAAGCATCAGACGTCTCCACGGAAGGCTGAGGAACTAGGCCGTCCTTTCAATTAAGATAAGGATGAAAATACCTTCAAACAGGTGGCACCCGTCGGCCAGGCCCATCAGCCTGCCGTGAATCTCTGTTTTGTGCCCCCCTCCCTTCTGCGCCCCCCCTCCCGTGTTGCCTCCCGTGCCCCCCTGCCCCCCCTGGCCCCCCCCTCCCCCCTCTCTGGCTGCTCCCCCGCGCCCCCCCCCGCTGGGCTTGTCCCTGGCCATTGCGTTCGCCCCCGTTCTCCCTTTGTGGCGTGCGTGCTCCGCCCCCCCGCCGGTCTGGGGGCCTCCTGCCCTTTCCTCACCGCCCCCTCTGGGCCCGGCCCCCCCCCTGGAATCTTTCTCTCTCTCTCTCTCTCCTCTCCTTCCCTCCCTTCCTCCCTCCCTCCCTGCTTCTCTTTAACCTACTTTAAAAAGTTTACACTTTTAGAGGTGCAAACCATAATCTTAAAGAATTTGAGAAATTGCCTTGGTTGAGCCAACCAAAGCTCAGTGAGGCTTTTGGTGGTACCCATGCCCTGGCTTTTCAGGGCTCATCTTACTGCACCTCTGTGTCGAGTATGTGCAATTATAGCAGCTATACTTTCTCCAGTCCTGCCTTGATTCATTTCCGACTCCAAATGAAGCCCCTTGCTTCAGAAAGCACAGAATCATGATATTGTTTTCACCCTCTAAATAATACTAAAGCTCCGAGATAACTTACTCAATTGAAACTTATGATTCACAAATGCAAATATTTATGAATCAAATATTTATATAGATTAAAATGTATAGGGCTCCCAAATGGGATTTTTGCTGCTTAAATGAATTTTATAATATCATTGGAAAGAAGAATTTTTTTTGTCAAAAGGGAATTCCCTCTTGTAGAACTGTGTACGGACTGCAGGCTCTGTGCCAGGTACCTTGCCATCCCTGTGAGCAGCAATGAAGTTTCAGCACCAGTGTCTCTGTCGTTATAGCACAGTGCCCTCTTGGTACTGAGTAGCTAACTAGTGAAGTGGTGGTCACTATAGAAGGAATAAAGATAATGACAAGCATTCTGATTGCCCAACATGTGCCTGGACTTCTGTTACTGTCAGAGCTGGCTGGAGAACTGCTGTTGAACAGGTGTGCTAATTCTACTCCAGGTAGAACTTTGAGTCTACTGACCTAGAGCAGAGGTGAACCTGCTAGACAGCTGTTACACAAACTGAGTTCAAGTTGGGGCTTGCGTTTTCAATGTCTTTATTAAGAAATATCAAAAGTGGATTGGCATTTCATACACAACTGTACAAAGTTCAAGTGGAAGGGCACACAGGGATGCTATCGATCTGCAGGTCTGAGCACTACAGTTACCAAATGGGTGAACCACAGCTCCAGTTCCACAAGAGTCTTTTCCCACGTTTACTAGGCAACAGCACAATACTAGGTCCTGGAAAGATTTTAAATATGTCACAAATACTTTACATTTTTAAATTTTAATTTTGTCATTGTCTTTCTCTGAGAAAATGGAGCTGTTGATAGGAAGCACATTTGAGTCCCATTTACTGCTGACTGTATTACATTTTCACAAAGCCTGCTTCAGATGCTGGCAAACACTGCATGCTACATGTTACAGTATCACACATGGGAGGACTCAAGCACATTGTTATTTTAATTTGGCAATAAACATGAAATAGAGAAATTACTTGTCTTGGAAACAAAATACCACGGGCATTCTGTGGAACTCTCTGGTATAGGACAAGCCTCCTAATCTCACTGAGCTCCAGTCACCGTCTCAGACGGTGTGACTGTGCACAGATGGGGGCAGGAACGCCAGCACGGAGGAGAGCAAGGGGCCCTTCGGGGATGTGGTATCCACATCTCTTATGTCAGGGGTATCGTATCAGAGGGGAATCAACACTTTCAAGATAACTGGGGGGTAGGAGGCCATTGGCAGGAAACACCCGCAGTGTGGTGTGCCTTGGTGGAGACTTGTGCTGGTTTATCCAGAAGTAGATTTCTGAACATTGTCTAGCAACATGAGAAGGAGCCGTCTTCAGAGGAAGGACTCCTCGTTCACCCACATGAGGCTGCGTGTCTCATTGGGCTTGCATTCGTACTCAATGACAGAGAAGGGGCTTCCCCACTGGCAGTGGTCTCGCTTGTGGTAATTGTAGAATTTGACTTGCCACACAGTCTCGAAGGTCCCAATGTCTGTGAACTGAAGGAAGAGAGAGATGTCCATTGAAAACTTCGTTTTGCCATGAGCAAGGAATGCCTGCTAAAGTCAGTGACAGAGCACCTGATAATCAGGTACTACTTGCAGTCATGTCTCTCCTAGTCTGCAAAACTTTGACCCTTCCTTTCATGAACTATATTCCCTTATTATTATAGATATTTTCCTGAAAAGCTCTTTGATGTTGGGCAATATCATGACTTTAACTTGTTTTCCAAGTTTAGTTTTCTGAAAAACCAATCTTAGACTCTCAAAATTTCAGTGCCTTCTCTAAAATGCTCCTTTGCCACAGAAGGGGAATTGGGAAAAGAAGTAAGAGAGTCGCGTTTCCTGGTCATTTCTCGGTTTCTATTTCAGAAGACAGCAGTACAAGATAATATGTGGATAGCATATTTGAATGTAACATACACATAATTTCAATTCAGGGAAAGATACTTAGGAGATAACCACAAATATTTTCTTGAATTTATTGGACCAATAAAGACTTACTTTATCAAATACTGAGTATTTATAAGTCAAGAGTCTATGCTCTTGTCTCAAATTTAGACAGTACACTATCCAGATTATACATGTCTACTATGTATCCTGTACATATAGAATTTGTATAAATAAATATGATTATTGTTTTTAAGAGATGTTTCCATTTTATCCAGGTGTGATGGCTTACACTTGAAATCTAGCACATGGAAGGCTGCAAGAGGAAGATGAATTTAAGGCTAGCCTGAGCTATCGTGAAACCAAGAAAGCTTACATTATACTATTGTACTAGAAGGTTAGAAAGAAGGTAGGTCCAGTAAATTACTACACAGTCTGAGACATAAGGACACATTTCTCTTGTAGCTACAAAGAGGGCATAGGATGCCCTATAGGCCACCACATAGAAGCTCAAGTCGCTTTGACCTCTGCCACTGCCTTTTGAAGCTATTTAGGGCTCTGGCATTGAACAGCATTATGCTGTAGTTATTTTCTCCTCTGATCCTTAATAACAGGATGGGACAGGGACTGACTTGGCAGGAATCTAAGACTCTTCCAGAGCCAGCAGACAAGAGAGAAGGGGATTGAATAAAGAGAGCTTCTACACTTTGCACTTGATACAGGAGGAGGGTGATCAGGTGGTTCCCAGATAGCTTTCCAATATGCTCTGAAATTATATCCTGCACCATTGCCTCATCCTGCTAATTTGGTCCCAAAACAAGATCTGGGATTTCCTTAGGGAAATATGTTTGATTTGAAATATGTGCTGATATGCCTAAAGTCTACAATATTCCTGCGAATAAAAAGGAAGTATGTTTTTAGATAGTCATGGCCTAAAGACCTATACAGCACCTTATTCATAATAGCCTCAGGCTGGAATCTGCCCCAAAAGCCTAGTTGTTTACCTGATGATTAGCAAGTTTTGGCACTTATAAAAGGATGTGTTGCTGAACTATAAAGAATATCTAGATTAAGGCAAGAACAGGCATGGGTCTTGAAGCCATGATGAACAAAATAATCTAGAACCAAAGTATATATACTATGTAATTCCAATTATTATTATTATTATTATTTTTTTGGTGTTTTTGAGACAGAGTCTCCCTGTAGCCCCAGCTGTCCTGGAACTCACTCTGTAGACAAGGGTGGCCTTGAACTCACAAAGATCTGCCTGCCTCTGTCTCCCGAGTGCTAGGATTAAAGGCGTGTGCCACCATGCCCGGCTCTAATTCCAATTATTTAAAACTGTATGATAGAATATAAGCTATAGTGACAGGATATATTTAAGGTCTGGGATGGGAGAGATTGATGAAAAATATAAGAGAGAATTTCAGGGATAATGATAAAAGTATTCTATATCTTGATTGATGTGGTAGTCAAAACTATATGCTTAAAATGGTTTTATTATTTGTAAAGTATGCCATACAGTTGATTGCTTTTATAATCAATATCTGTTTTCAGTAAGCTATAGGAATGTAAGGTATTGAGAATTGAAGAGTTCTTTGAAGCATAATTAGAGTAAGGTTAAAGATATGAATAAAGTGAGGCCAGAAATCCTTTCTTTTCTGGTTTTTTTTTTTTTTTTGGTCTTTTCGAGACAGGGTCTCCCTGTAGCCCCAGCTGGCCTGGAACTCACTCTGTAGACAGGGCTGGCCTTGAACTCACAGAGATCTGCCTGCCTCTGGCTCTGGAGTCCTGGGATTAAAGGCATGTGCCATCACGTCTGGCTTAAAGACAGTTCTTAGCTGCCATGTGGATGTTGGGAATTGAACCTGGGACCTCTGGAAGAGCAGTCGATGCTCTTAACCACTGAGCCATCTCTCCAGCCCCAGAAATTCTACTTTCTGTAAGTTATCTTTTTTTTTTTTTTGTCTGTTTGAGACAGGGTCTCCCTCTAGTCCCAGCTGTCCTAGAACTCTCTATGTAGACCAGGCTGGCCTTGAACTCACAGAGATCCACCTGTCTCTGTCCCCCAAGTGCTAAGATTATCTTAATATCAAAGGGGGGCTGGGCGTGGTGGTTCACATGTTTGATCCCAGCAGAGGCAGGTAGATCTCTGTGAGTTCAAGGCCAGCCTGGTCTACAAAGCAAGTTTCAGGCCAGCTGGGGCTACAAGGAGACCCTGTCTAAAACACACACACACACACACACACAAACACATATATATAAATATAAGAGGGGGCTGAAGAGGTGGCTCAGCAGTTAAGAGCACTGGCTGCTCTTGGACCTGGGCTGGCTCCTAGCACCCACATAGTGGTTAACAACCATTTGCAACTGCAGTTCCAGGAGATCCGACACCTTCTTCTGGCTTCTGTGAGCATTAAACACATGATGCACTTACATTCATGCAGACAGAGCACTCATACACATAAAATAAAAATAATTTAAAAAAGAACATTATAAAGACCAGGATGGAGCAGGTAGGTGGACAAGAAGCCCTATCCCCAAATGAAGAACTATGGGCTATTGCTAGCTGCTGGGAGAGGAAGAGCCCATTTCTTTAAGGGTGTTTTGCCAGGTAGGTTGACCAGGCTCTAGGAGATGAACCCCCACCCAAGAGCATTTGGGGAATTAGACTCAATCGTCCTTAAAAATAATAGAGGATGGCTGGGTGTGGTGGCACATGCCTTTAATCCCAGCAGTGGTAGGCAGAGGCAGGCCCATTTCTGTGAGTTCAAGGCCAGCCTGGTCTACATAGTGAGCTGGGACTAAAGGGAGACCCTGTCTCAAAAAGACACACACACACACACACACACACACACACACATACACACACACACACACACACACAACAGCCTGGGCTTAGTGATACTCATCTTTTACCTCAGCTTCAGATGGCAGGCTCAGGCAGATCTCGTCTGTGAGTTTGAGGCCAGCCTGGTCTTCATGGTCTTCCAGGCCAGAAGGGGTGCATAGTGAGGCCCACAAAAAGCCAAAGGAAAAAAAAAAGACATGAAGGAGGGAGTAGGTAGGGAGGTGCTGGAGGATTGAGGAGATGAGGAAGGAGTCTGAATATGATCAGATACTCGAAGAGTCAATAAAAATATATTAAAAATTATGAAGTTCAGAGTAGCAAAAAAATCGAACAATAAAAGACCACTTTCAGTGCCTACCTATATAACAGAACACTAGACAGCAATTTTAAATATAAAAATCTTTATATTATCTTTTGTTGCTAGATTAAGTACAGCACTATCAAGTATTGGGCCATTAGTTCAATGGTAGAGTACCTGTTAAGCAAATATAGGGACCTCCCTGGTTTAATCCTCAGTGAAAGCAATGAATGAATGAATAAATAAATAAATATTATAGTATTATTCAAAATTTTAAGTTGAATAATATTTAATAATGTTGGAAGCTGATAGACTACATTTTTCTATGTGCTTATTTGTATTTTTAAATCTAATGATTAATAAAATCAGAAAAAAGTTCTTAAACCAAAATGATTTATGGGTTTTGTCAAATAGTTAATATTCTTAATATAAAATATTATGTGAATTACTAGGAATTACTAAGAATATTTGTATAAAACACTGAACCATACTTCATTAAAAAAGAAAAATATGGGGGCTGGAGAGATGGCCTAGTGGTTAAGAGCGCCGACTGCTCTTACAGAGGACCGGAGTTCGATCCCCAGCAGCCACATGGCGGCCGAGAACCGTCTGAAACTCCAATTCCAGGAGAACTCCAGTTCCAGGGGAATCCGAAAACCCCTTCTGACCTCTGCGGCATTGCACGACATGGGTGCACAGACTTGCATGCAGACAGTACATTGATACACATACAGAAATAAATAAATGCTGGGCGTGGTGGCGCACACCTTTAATCCTAGCACTTGGGAGCCAGAGGCACATGGATCTCTGTGAGTCTGAGGCCAGCCTGGTCTACAGAGTGATTTCCAGGACAGCCAGAGCTACAGGGAGACCCTGTCTCAAAAAGACAAAAAAAATGTTCAACATCAGTAATAAGTAAGGAGAAGCAAATTAAAACCACTTTGAGATATTATATTACCTGGGTAAGACTTCCTATGATCAAGAAGACAAAGGATACCAAATACTA
>VZQC01010491.1:272887-296683 GCA_009823505.1 Rhizomys pruinosus
AAAAAAAAAAAAAAAAAAAAAAAAAAAAAAAAAGACAAAAAAAAGAAAAATATAGCTAACATTTGAAAAATATTCAAGTGTAACATTAGCAATTAAACAAACATAAACTTGTGCAGAGGTGCTATTTATCTATCTAGTTAGTAAAATTCTCTTTCCTTCTTTAAATTAAAAATTTTATCAGGTTCTAGTTTATTAATATACACACCAGTAATTTAATTGAAACAAAAATTTGAAAATAGATCTCATAATTGTTTCATCTATGGATCCCTAATATTAGCATTTATATAACAAAATTATAATCATGAAAATCAGGCAATTAGCCATACTCACTACATTATGAAACCAATTCAAATTTCATCAAGAGTCCCTCTAAACTTTCTGTTCTTTTCTAGGATTCAGTTTATTAGTTGTTATATCTAATCCACAACAGTTGTTTATTCTTCCTTTATCCTTCATAACTTTGACCTTTTTTCAAGAGTATTGATCAGGCATTTGGTAGAATGACTTTATTTGGTGGTATTTGATATTTTCTCTTGACTAGATTGAGGTTATTCATTTTTTAAACAAGATTAGAGAAGAAAGATTATCCACAGCTTTTTTGTTGTTCAGAATCAGAATTTTAATACAAGGTTCTAAATTTAACATACTTCTGAATTTAACATACTTCTAAAATTAATTTCTAAATTTAACATAAAACAGTTCTAAATTAACATACTTCTGAACATATATTCCTATATTTAGTAGACGCTCAAGCAATATATAATATAATATATAATATATAATATATTTAGTGTTTATAATTACACTTAGCACAAATATAAAACCACAGTCATGTACACAAAGTAAAATTTAAATATTAAATTTAAATTTTGATTTATTTATTTTTATTTTATATGTATTCATATTTTGTCTGAATGTAATTAAGTACACAAATGCTATATACCATCCTCACAGATGCCAGAAGAGGGAGTTGGATCCCTTGGGTCTGGACTTACAGAAGGTTGTTAGCTGTCATGTGGTTGCTGGGAACCATACCGGGTTCTTCTGCAAAGGGCAACCAGTGCTCTTAACTGCTGAGCCATCTCTTCAGTACCCGTGCTCCCCCTTTTTTTTGAGGACTCAACATGTAGGTCTGGCTGGCCTGGAACTTGCTATGTAGACTAGGTTGGCCTGCCTCTGCTTCTAAATGCTAAGCCCAGCCTTTGCAGCCGGTCAGGGTTGGGTTTGGTGCCTCTGACTTTGTTGGAACCTGGAAGTGGCTCAGGCAGGTAGATTTAGGGGCTAGAGTGTCTCTTGGGCTGCTCCAAGGTGGTCGCAGCTCTGAGCCCTTTTGTGGGCAGGATGCCACCTGGGCTTGCCTTTGCAGCCGGTTGGGGTTGGGTTTGGTGCCTCTGACTTTGTTGGAACACAGAAGTCGCTCAGGCAGGTAAATTTAGGGGCTAGAGTGTCTCTGGGGCTGCTCCAAGGGGGTCTCAGCTCTGAGCCCTTTTGTGGGCAGGGGCCGCCTGGGCTTGCCTTTGCAGCCAGTTAGGGTTGGGTTTGGTTGTTGGAACCCGGAAGTCACTCAGGCAGGTAGATTTAGGGGCTAGAGTGTCTCTTGGCCTGCTCCAAGGGGGTCGCAGCTCTGAGCCCTTTTGTGGGTGGGGGACCACCTGGGCTTGCCTTTGCAGCCGGTTGGGGTTGGGTTTGGTGCCTCTGACTTTGTTGGAACCCAGAAGTCGCTTAGGCAGGTATCGGGTCGTGGGCTAGGTCAGGCATCCCCCCCCCAAAAAAAAGGAATTGTTGAGAAAGCATCCAAGTGGCCTATTTTTTTTGAGAACCTTCAGAACAGAAAGAGAAGAGTGACTTAGGCTTCCAATATCCAATATATAGACAAAATTGAAAGCCTGAAACCTAGACAAGTCAATACCCCATAAACAAGGAGGAGGAAAGGGGAAAACAAAAGAAAAAAAAGCATCAGAAGGAGGCAAGCAAAACCATCTGCTAACATAGTGAAAAGACATTTGTGATTTGAATCACAAAAGGGAAAACCACATGCCAGGGACATGACAAAGGGACAACATGGGAAAGGCACAGGATAATCCCGCACCAGGCTCTACCAAACCTGTAGGAGATAGCTACAATGGGATCCCCTTAGAGGTGACCCAAGGAACAGATCTTACAGGAATAATTGCAGACCTATGCAGAGAAATTAAAGAAAATAAAGAAGAATTCAGAGAACTAAAGAGAGAGAATGAAAAGCTCAAAAAAGGACCTCGAGGGATACAATGACAAACATCAGAAAGAACTAAAGGAACAGATTGACAAACTCCAGAAAGAACTAGAGGGAGAAAAAAACAAATTCCGAAAGGAAGTAGAAACATTGAAAAAGGAAGCCAACCAACGAAGTAAGGAGCACCAAGAAGAGATTGAGAAGCACCAAGAAGAGATTGAGGAGCTCAAAAAGGAAATGGAAGTACTAAAAAAAACACAGGATGAAATGAAAAAGGAATTAGAACACACATTCAATCAAGAAGAAAGGAAAGGAAAAAGCCTCAGAAGTAGAATGGAGGAAGCAGAACAAAGAATATCAGATCTGGAAGATAACACAGAGCAATTAAAAAGCTCAAATAAAGACTATGAAAAATTTAAAAATACACAAACGTGGAACAACCAGGAAATATGGGACACTATGAAAAGGTCAAACGTCCGTATCATAGGAATAGAGGAAGGAGAAGAATCTCAAGAGAATAGTATTGATCAGATCTTCAACAGAATAATAGATGAAAACTTCCCCAAACTAAAAATAGACAAACCCATACAAATACAAGAAGCACATAGGACCCCAAACAGACAAGATCAGAAAAGAAACACCCCACGCCATATTATAGTTAAAATGCTAGATGCCCAAAATAAAGACAAAATTCTGAGGGCTACAAAAGAAAAACAAGTCACATACAAAGGGAAACCCATCAGAATTACAACTGACTTCTCGCCTCAAACCATGAAAGCAAGAAGAACATGGAGCAAAGCATTCCCAGTGTTAAGGGACTACGGATGCCAACCCAGAATACTTTACCCAGCAAAAATGTCGACTATACTTGAAGGAGAGAGAAAAATCTTCCATGACATAAACAAGATGATGGAATACATGTCTGGAAAACCAACTCTTCATAAAATACTTGAAGCAATTCAAAGGGCAGAAGAGAGGAGCAACAATCCTCAAACACCTAGGAAAAGAAACTAACAAAAACATAACCATAGGAGCAAAATCAAAGGCTAGAAGTCCAAATGGATAATAAAGTGAAAGGAAGCAACATCCATCTTTCAATTATAACCTTAAATATTAATGGGCTAAACTCCCCAATCAAAAGGCATAGACTGGGAGAATGGATTAGGAAACAAAACCCATCTATATGCTGTCTACAAGAAACCCATCTCAATTTCAAGGATAGGCACCAACTTAAGGTGAAGGGATGGAAGAAAGTATTCCAAGCAAATGGTACCAAAAAGAAAGCGGGTGTGGCTATTCTAATATCAGACAAAATAGACTTCAAAGCAAAAGAAATCAAAAGAGACAAAGAGGGCCATTACATCTTTATTAAAGGAACAATTGACGATGAAGATTTCACAATCATAAATATATATGCACCAAACATCAGTGCACCAAACTTTATAAAGACAATTCTTCAGGATCTCAAGGCACAGATTAACCCCAGCACACTAATACTAGGGGACTTCAATACCCCATTAAGTCCTCTAGACAGATCAACAGGACAAAGGATAAACAGAGAGACATCTGAACTAAATGACACAATACACCAAATGGACCTCACAGACATCTACCGAATATTTCACCCAAACACCAGAGAATACACTTTCTACTCAGCACCTCATGGAACATTCTCCAAAATAGACCATATACTGGGACACAGGGAAAAACTCAACAAATATAAAAAGATTGAAATAATCTCATGCATTCTATCAGACCACAGTGCAATAAAACTCAATATCAACACCAGAATAAACCCTACAACCTACAGGAACACATGGAGACTAAACAACACTCTCCTGAATAATGAGTGGGTCAAGGAAGAAATAAAAAAAGAAATAAAAACATTCCTGGAACTGAATGACAATGATAAAACAACACAGCAAAATCTATGGGACACTCTTAAAGCAATCCTAAGAGGGAAGTTTATAGCTCTAAGTGCCCACATTAAAAAAACAGAAAGAGCACAAGTGAACGATCTAACACTGCAGCTAAAAATACTTGAGAGACAACAACAAATGAACCCTAAACGGAGCAGACAAGAAGAAATAACAAAAATCAGAGCAGAGATCAATGAAATAGAAACAAAGAAAACCATACAAAAAATCAATGAATCCAAAAGTTGGTTCTTTGAGAGAATAAACAAGATAGACAGACCTCTAGCCCAGTTAACCAAAAGAAAGAGGGAACAACTCCAAATCAATAGAATCTGTGATGAAAGGGGAAATATCACAACAGACAATGAAAAGATCCAGACAATCATACGGGACTACTTCAAAAACTTATATTCTACTAAGTTTGAAAACCTAGAAGAAATGGATGAATATCTGAAATCCTGGGAATCACCAAAGCTCAACCAAGAAGAGATCGACAGCCTAAACAGACCAATAGTACAGGAAGAAATCGAAGATGTAATAAGTAGCCTCCCAACCAAAAAATGCCCAGGCCCGGATGGATTCACGGCAGAATTCTATAAAATATTTCGTAAAGACTTACAACCATTACTACTTAAATTGTTTAGAAGGATACAAATGGAGGGACTTCTCCCAAATTCCTTCTATGAAGCCAGCATTACGCTACTACCAAAACCAGGGAAAGATACAACCAAAAAGGAGAACTATAGACCCATCTCCCTAATGAACACAGATGCCAAAATTCTAAACAGGATTCTGGCAAATCGCATACAGACTCACATCAAGAAAATCATCCACCATGACCAAGTTGGATTCATACCAGACATGCAGGGATGGTTCAACATACGAAAATCAATAAACATCATCAAACATATCAATGGACTGAAGGACAAAAACCACACCATCATCTCAATTGATGCGGAGAAAGCCTTTGACAAAATCCAGCACCCTTTCATGTTTAAAGTCCTGGAGGGAATTGGTCTGGAGGGATCATTCCTCAATGTAATCAAAGCCATATACAGAAAACCCACAGCCAATATCATCCTAAATGGGGAAATGACAGAAGCATTCCCCTTAAAGGTAGGAACTCGGCAAGGCTGCCCCCTGTCACCACTCCTCTTCAATATAGTGCTAGAAACCCTAGCTAGGGCAATAAGGCAAGAAAAGGAAATTAAAGGAGTTCTAATTGGAAAAGAGGAAGTCAAGCTATCCCTTTTTGCTGATGATATGATTGTCTACCTAAGGGATGCTAAGAACTCCACCAGAAAACTCCTAGAAACGATTAAGAGCTTTGGTAAAGTGGCAGGATACAAAATAAACCTAGAAAAATCAGTAGCCTTTCTGTACACCAACAACAAGCAATTGAAGAAGGACTACAAGGAGACCTTCCCACTCACAATAGCCTCAAAAACAATAAAATACCTAGGAACAAACCTAACCAAAGACACCAAGGATCTCTACAACAAAAATTTTAAACCCCTGAAAAAGGAAATTGAGGAAGACATCAGAAGATGGACAAACCTCCCATGCTCATGGATTGGGAAAATAAATATAGTAAAAATGTCCATCCTACCCAAACTAGTGTACAGATTTAATGCGATCCCAATCAAAATCCCCAAGAGTTTCTTCACAGGCTTGGAAAAAAAAATCCTCAATTTCATTTGGAAAAACAAAAGACCCCGAATAGCCAAAGCAACCCTGAGTGAAAAGAGCAATACAGGGGGGATCGCTATACCAGACATCAAACTATACTACAGGGCTATAGTCATAAAGACAGCCTGGTACTGGCACAAAAACAGACCAGTTGACCAATGGAATAAAACTGAAGATCCAAACCTGAGCTCATACAATTTCAGCCACCTCATATTTGACAAGGGGGCCAAGAAGACACAATGGAAGAAAGACAGCATCTTCAGCAAGTGGTGCTGGCAAAACTGGATCACCACTTGTAGAAGAATGAAATTAAACCCCTACCTCTCACCTTGTACAAAGGTCAACTCCAGATGGACCAAAGACCTCAACGTGAAACCCCAAACTCTGGAGGTGATAGAAGAGAAGCTTGGCAGCAGACTACAAGACATAGGTGTAGGAAAAGACTTCCTAAATCAGACAGCAGCTGCACAAGAAATAAGATCGACAATTGACAAATGGGACCTCATTAAACTCAAAAGCTTCTGTACATCAAAGGAAGCAATAAAGGAAGTGAGGAGAAGACCCACAGAGTGGGAGGAAACCTTCACAGCAGATACATCTGACAAAGCATTAATTTCCAGAGTATACAAGCTACTCAAAAAACAAAGAAGAAAGAAAACAAATGAATCATTCAAAAGATGGAGCAAAGATCTGAATAGAGACTTCACAGAGGAGGAGTTAGAGATGGCCGAGAAACATCTTAAGAAGTGTTCAACATCTCTGATAATTAAGGAAATGCAAATTAAAACCACTCTGAGATATCACCTTACTCCAATAAGACTGGCTAGGATCAGGAACACGAATGATACCAAGTGCTGGAGAGGTTGTGGGGAAAGGGGAACACTCATCCATTGCTGGTGGGAATGTAAACTTGTACAGCCACTATGGAAAGCAGTGTGGAGAACCCTTAGAAGACTCAAAATGAGCCTTCCATTTGACCCAGTCATACCACTCCTGGGTATATACCCACAAGACACAACTTACTGCAAAGATACATGCACAGCTATGTTTATTGCAGCTCTGTTCACAATAGCAAAAAGCTGGAACCAGCCCAGGTGCCCTTCAACTGACGAGTGGATAGAGAAAATGTGGTACATGTATACAATGGAATACTATGCAGCAGTAAAGAGGGACAACATCATGAAATTTGCAGGTAAATGGATGGAGCTGGAAGACATTATGTTAAGTGAAGTAACACAGTCCCAGAAAAACAAACGACAAATGGTGTCCCTCATATGTGGATGCTAGTACCAACAACCCAGATATAAATATTTCTCATGGAGAGGGAGGCATAGTAAAAGAACAACAGAAAGACTGCATCAGAAAATGGACTGAAATGGTGAATTGGAAAGGGGGGATGGGTGGGAGAGGGACACGGGTGTATATTCGATTAAGGCATATTTAATTGACGTGAGCTCAGCAAGTACCCAGTTTCGCCTAGACACTGTCTACAGGACACATGGTGTTTTAGGACTTAGTAAAAGTAAAAGTAAACATGTGTATATTAAACAACATTGGTTTACAGAATCTGATAAAAATGGTAATGCATCTGAATTAAATGGAGATATAATTCGCTGTTGCCCACATTTGCTTTACATAAAATCTGTAGAGCAAGAACTTTGGGATTGACACATACAAATGTTCTCTATAATTTCTCTGTTGTACAGTATCACCTTGTAGCATTCTCTTTAAGATGATTTAACGTAAAAATTAAGTTTGCTTCCCAAGTTAATCATATATAGTCACCCAAAACAACATGGGTGAATTTGATGAAATCTGTGCCTTGACTCCACCCTATAGTCATGTATAATACAACTGTCTTCTGGAGACTCATACGCTAAAAAAAAGGGGGGGGGATACAGAAAGACATGAAACCTTTTCATCAAACCCTTGCAATTCAAATCTTAAAACTAACTATGGGAAAAGATTTGTTTGTTCCAACAGGACAAAACGTCACCAACTTAACGGCTGAGAAAGAAAAGATACAGGTTTGCATTGAGTAGGATGTACCAAAAAGTGGCAACGGAAAGGCTGACCCGTCTGAACATTCAAAGGAAGAAAAGCCTCAGATTGCCATAAACATCGAACCCCTCTGTGGATCCTACATGTAACAACTAGTTATAATGAGTCCTAATGAAACTTACCTTCTAGGTGCCACAAAGGTTCTGATATGAGAGACTTCCTTGCCTTCCCACCCATAGAACAAGGAGAAATATGACAATGATGAGGTCGCTCCCCAACTGTAAATTGGAGACAACTATTGTAGAGGTAATCTCTTATAAAACCGGTAAAACTGCTTTCTTTAATTGACTACTAGACATGGGAACTGTGGAAGGGATTACTCTCTGTTCAGAACCAAATATAATACTAAAGTCCTAGGGCTATGCACTCAGGCAAAATATATTAATACAGGAGCTCTGACATCAGCAATGGATTGTTCTACCAGGTGGATGTTGGCCAGGGGATCCAAGGCCCCACAAAAGGTAAGGGCTCCTTGCCTCTAAGTTGGGATACCTACAGGAGGAGAGGCAATAAGACCCTGCTGCCGAAGACCTGACGTTAACATGGGAGGGATGTATTGAGACCACACATGCAAGTGTACAGATGGCCTCTGGAATGCCAGAGAGTGTTACCAAAGGCCACTAAACCAATAAAGCAAATATGGGTCTCCCTGAGTCAAGCAAGACTCCACCGTCAGCACCAGCTACACCTCACCTGCCTGGAAATACTGTGCAGCAGAGGCAGCCATGTGCCTGTATATCCCAAATCTAATTGGCTATTGGCTCTCCCCTTGGAGAAATAACCCATGGCTGATGCCACAAGCTTACATCCTCTACAGGTTAGGAGATGTTATAAGCCACAGTAAGACCCTGTCATATTTAACAGGGGGGAAAATTGTAATTCATGGATTAACATATCCAAACATGTGTCTATGCTAAAGTAACCTACCATAACTATTAGTGCTGCTTAAATACCTATATATCTAATTGCTTGTTCTTCATTAGTAGGATCGAAAGGTTATTCCTGGACAAACTGTCAGCCCATGAAAGGAAACAGCCAGAATTGACCAGAGTCCAAGTCAACAGCTCCAGAGAGAGTGGACTGTTTTACCTCTCATCCACCTGTGCCCCTTTTCTAAGCCTAGGGAACAACCTGCGGAAGAGGGGGCGTGGTAGAATGTAAGGGCTGCGATTGGGGTGAATGGTGAAACTACAGCAATGTAGTCTGGACACTCATTTGATCAACTTGATTGAACAAACAACCTGTCACCCCCCACTGGATGGTGGGGCTGTAGGTGTTTGGGCACAACAGCCTGCAGATAGGTTTTGCATGAAGGATGCTTGTACTCATGGATTATCACTTATAGCTAAAAATGAAAAAAAAAAAAAATGAGAGAAAGATGCAGGACAGTTATGGCAGAATGCATGATCTGGGATGGGGTGGGGGTGGGGGGGAGGGAAAGGGAAATAAGCCTGAACTGAATTGGAAAAAATGTATGAAATGCACAAAGCATCAATAAAAACTAATTTAAAAAAAAAAAAAAAAAAGGTAGGAACTTGGCAAGGCTACCCCCTGTCACCACTCCTCTTCAATATAGTGCTTGAAACACTTGCTAGAGCAATAAGGCAAGAAAAGGATATTAAAGGAGTACTAATTGGAAAAGAGGAAGTCAAACTATCCCTATTTGCTGATGATATGATTGTTTACTTAAGGGATGCTAAAAACTCCACGAGAAAACTCCTAGAAATGATTAACAGCTTCAGCAAAGTGGCAGGATACAAAATTAACCTTAAAAAATCAATGGCCTTACTATATCTTAATTTTTTATTTGACCAACAAATACAAATAGGCAATAAACATAAGGAGTGTCCATATAAACCCAACTAGTTAACATCTGAATACAGTTTTTGTACAACTCAGGGTCCCCAAGTCCAGTTGAAGAGGTTTGCTTACATACACAAACATGTTGATAAAAAAAAAAATCCAGTCTGTTTTTGCTGTGATCTCACCCGTACCTCCTTGGCTCTTACAATCTGACAGGCCAGCCCCTTCCACAAGAGTCCCTGGGCTTTGGAGGGGAGATTATAGCTTGCAACTGCTCATCTAGTCCAGACTTCCAGAGCCTTTCCATTCTTCCCCAAACCAACACGGTCACGTTATTTATAGCAGCAGTTCAGTCTCTGCTACCAACTTCCTATTAGTTACTTTTCTCTTGCTGTGTAAAATGCCATGACCAAGGACACTTATAGAAGGAAGAATTTATTTTGCTTACAGTTCCAGGGGTGTCAGAGTTCATTGTGGTGGGCAGGAAGTAGCTGGAGTAGAGAGCTAAGGCTGGCTTCATCAAGTAGGCACAGTACACAGAGAGACAGACACTGGAGATTGGATAGAGCTCCGAACTCTCAAAGCCCCTCCTCCCAGGACATGCTTCCTCCAGTAAGGCCACATATCCTGAACCTCCACGGACAGTGCCATCAACTGACGATTTGAACACTGAGGCCCAGGGGACACCTCATTCCAACCATCACAGACTGGCATGAATAGATGCGATCTTGTTTTATGATTCACTTTTAAAGGCTTAATATTATTATGTTTTAACTGAAAGAAGGCATTACAAATGTTAAGTATAATTTTATTTTAAATTTAACTGAAATTCAAAATTTAAATTATAATAATTTATTTATTTTGGGACATTCTTTGCTGGCCTGGTATTTGCTATGTAAATCCAGTTGGCCTCAAAGTAAAAAAGATCCACTTGCCTCTGCCTTCTGAGATTATTAGGACTGAGATTGTAAGTATAAGCCACTACTTCTGGACAATAAATACAGGTTTAAAAGTATATATTTTTATAGTCAAATATTTTATTATAAAAAGTACTTTCCAAATACAAGCTAATCTTTTGAGAGAAGCAACAGCCTGATGCCATGCCAGGGAAGAGGGAGGGATAGTAATGAGAGACACAGTAATGAGAGACACAGCAATGAGAGACACAGTAATGAGATACAGAGTAATGAGAGGGACAGTAATGAGACACACAGTAATGAGAGACACAGCAATGAGAGGGACAGTAATGAGAGACACAGTAATGAGAGACACAGTAATGAGAGGGACAGTAATGAGAGACACAGTAATGAGAGACACAGTAATGAGAGACAGAGTAATGAGAGACACACTAATGAGAGACACAGTAATAAGAGACAGAGTAATGAGAGACACATTAATGAGAGACACAGTAATGAGAAACACAGTAATGAGAGGGACAGTAATGAGAGGGACAGTAATGACAGGGACAGTAATGAGAGGGACAGTAATGAGAGACACAGTAATGAGAGACACAGCAATGAGAGACACAGCAATGAGAGACACAGCAATGAGAGGGACAGCAATGAGAGGGACAGTAATGAGAGACACAGTAATGAGAGAGACAGTAATGAGAGGGACAGTAATGACAGGGACAGTAATGACAGGGACAGTAATGAGAGGGACAGTAATGAGAGGGACAGTAATGAGAGACACAGCAATGAGAGACACAGCAATGAGAGACACAGCAATGACAGACACAGCAATGAGAGACACAGCAATGAGAGACACAGTAATGAGAGACACAGCAATGAGAGGGACAGTAATGAGAGACACAGTAATGAGAGACACAGTAATGAGAGACACAGTAATGAGAGGCACAGTAATGAGAGGCACAGTAATGAGAGGGGCAGTAATGAGAGACACATTAATGAGAGGGGCAGTAATGAGAGACACAGCAATGAGGGACACAGCAATGAGGGACACAGCAATGAGAGACACAGAAATGAGAGACACAGTAATGAGAGACACAGTAATGAGAGACACTGTAATGAGAGACACAGCAATGAGAGGGACAGTAATGAGAGATACAGTAATGAGAGACACAGTAATGAGAGACACAGTAATGAGAGACACAGTAATGAGAGACACAGTAATGAGAGACACAGCAATGAGAGACACAGTAATGAGAGACACAGTAATGAGAGACACAGTAGTGAGAGACACAGTAATGAGAGACACAGTAATGAGAGACACAGCAATGAGAGACACAGCATTGAGAGACACAGTAATGAGAGACACAGTAATGAGAGGAAAGGCTGGCCAAAACACCAAACCAAACCGTAAAAATAAAAGAATAATATGACCACAGGCAAAATGACAATGTATGGCGTTACATTTGTCTAAAAAAAATGCAAATTAGGAAAGTCCCAATCTGAGAATACTCAGTATCATGAAACCAAAGTTGAAATATGCAGACAGCAAGGTCACCACTACATATATGAAATGTTTAGGTGTTTCTATTTCAGCTTTGGTTTGGTTTCTATTTACTAGTGCTAAGTCCAAAGTCATTCAGGCCTTAGTTCTTTATACTTCCCATTAATTTTCTCGAGTTCTACTTTCTGAGACTTTTACTACCTAGCTTAGACTGTTTTCTCATCTGTTTGAGAACAGATGGGGTCTCAAGAGCTGACATTTTTCTTAAGGAACAGAAGCAAGCACAGAGGCTTTCCCCTCCCCTCTATCCCATCTGTCCTTCCAAGGCTCCTGAGTGATGCAATTTATACTGTGTCTAATTCTGTATATTTGCACAGGAATATTTCCATAATACTCACATATATATTATCCCCTCTGACCCTGTGTCTGGTTCTGTTATGTCCAATGTGGGATGAAAACAGCAACAAAGATTCAGGGGGGTTAAGAGACTTGCCCCAAGAATCCACAGACAGGTCAGATAGAAGGAGGACAAGAATGTCCATCTACTAATTCCTAGCTATAAGCTATTATCACTCTGTAATTGTAAATAGAAGCCAAGGGGCTGATAGTGAACTTTTCATTCCCTCCTGAGAATGTCCAGATACAGAGTTCTTTCAAGACACTGCCACAGACTGAAGATTTATTCTCACATTTTTTTATGTTAAAAGTAGGCAGCGTCTTGGGTGAATGGGAATGCTCCCCATTAAGCTCCAAGGATCTGCTCTCTCCTCAGCTGATGGTGCTCTTTGGGTAGGTTTAGGAGGTGTGGCCTTGCTGGAGGAAGCACATCACTGGGGGTGCGCTTCAGCCTTGCCTCAGTTCCAGTTTTCTGGGCCTTCTTGAAGATGCGAGCTACCAGCGTTCTGCCCCAGCTTTCTCCTGCTGCGTCTCCCCATCATGATGGACTCTTCTCCCTCTAGAACCATAAGCCCAGTGAACTCTTCCTTCTATAAGTTGCCTTACTTATGGTGCTTATCACAGCAACAGAAAAGTAACTAATACAATAGCCTTAAAAGAAGGGACATGAGAGAAAGATTGCTCTTCACTCTACACCATGTGAAGCTATACTAAGAAAGCATCTGTCTTCAAGGGATCTTCTTTTCCCTGCCCCATGATAGACACCTATGTACACATACATACACATATACATATAAATACAAATAAAAGCTGGGCGTGGTGACACACACCTTTAATCCCAGCACAAGGCAGAGGCAGAGAGGCAGTAAGGCAGTGGAAGAGGCAGGGCAATGGCCATGAGATTGAGGCCAGCCTGGTTTGTGTAATCAAGTTTCAGGCCAGCTGGTGCTACAGGGAGACCCTGTCTCAAAGCACCCAAATCAAAACAATAAAAAAGAAACCCCAAAAAGAAACCAGCTCTCTATGAACCAAAAGAGCATCTTCATCAGAAGGATCTACTAGTGACTTGCTTTCTGGACTTCCTAGACTTGAGAAGCTTGAAAACCAACACTAGTTCAAGCCACCCAGTCTATAGTGTTATGCTATAGCTGAGCTAAGCCAGGACTATCTCTGGGCATTGTATTTGTCATAGTGTTGTATAAGTCACAAATGAAGGTACATTTTTCTCTTTTCTTTCACAATAAGCAGGGAATTTCAATTCGAAGGAGAAAGTAGACACTGTTGTTGCTCTCAATGAAGAATCTGAAGAGCTTGTTTTAAATAATTTCTAGTCTTAAAACTCAATTGACAGGATCCTCAGATTTCCACTCCACTTCTGGACATGTGAAATTCCCACAGGATAAAACTGCAGATAAATCCATTGACTTGGGAACACAGAGTAATCTTACTAACAGAAACATTGTTCCTTTGCTACTAAACAAATTCAGAATAAATAAGCACTGCAGACTTTGAATGTGGCTATGGCCTCAGTCCCCTTTGGAGTCCAAGCCTCTCTAATTCTATGCTACTTTTTTTTTTATTAGTAAACATATGGTTTCTATTTCTTCTAGCTAAATAGTAGAAGTTTGAGCTTTTAGTTTTAAGTTATTGTGCTGTTTTCTATTCCCCAAAGTATGAATTTCCCTATACTGTTCTAACAGTTGGCACTGCATTGAATCTATGAATGATTTTGGTGGGATGGACATTTTCCCCAAATTAATTCTTCCCCTCCATGAGCATGGGCTGCCTTTCCACCATCTAGTGTCTTCCTTAATTTCTTTCTTCAGTCCCTTAATTTTTCATTGAAGTCATCTTTTCATGGTTTTCACTGAAGTTGTCTTTTCATGGTTTTCACTGAAGACATCTTTTCATGGCTTTCATTGAAGACATCTTTTCATAGTTAAGTTTATAACTGTTCATTTAGTTGTTTGGTTATTGTGGGAAAGATATTCCTGATTTCTTTTTGTTTTTAGACTTTTTGAGACAGCATCTCCCTTTAGTCCCAGGCTGGCCTTGAAATCACAGAGATCTGGCCGGCTCTGCTGGGATTAAAGGCCTGTGCCACCATGCCTGGTTCCTGATTTATTTTTAATAGCTTATTTGTATCAGCCATGAGGTTGATGTGTGTGTGTGTGCAGAATCAGACTGTCTGCAAATAGGAATACTTTGACTTTGTTTCCTATTTGTATCCCCTTTTGTTTCTTTTAATTTTTTAGTTTTTTGTCTTTTTGAGACAGGGTCTCCCTCTAGCCCCAGCTGGTCTAGAACTTAGTATGTAGACCAGGCTGGCTTTGAACTCACAGAGATCTGCCTGCCTCTGCCTCCTGAGTGCTGTAGTAGTTTCACCATTCACCCCAATCACAGCCCTTACATTCTACCACGCCCCCTCTTCTGCAGATTGTTCCCTAGGCTTAGAAAAGGGGCACAGGTGGATGAGAAGCAAAACAGTCCACTCTCTCTGGAGCTGTTGTCTTGGGCTCTGGTCAATTCTGGCTGTTTCCTTTCATGGGCTGACAGTTTGTCTAGGAATAACCTTTCGATCCTACTAATGAAGCACAAGCAATTAGATATATAGGTATTTAAACAGCACTAATAGTTATGGTAGGTTACTTTGGTATAGACACAGATATTTGGATGGTATGTTAATCTATGAATTACATTTTTTCCCTGTTAAATATGACAGGGTCTTACTGTGGCTTATAACATCTCCCAACCTGTAGAGGATGTAATCTTGTGGCATCAGCCATGGGTTATTCCTCCAAGGAGAGAGCCAATAGCCAATTAGGTTTGGGATATACAGGCATATGGCTGCCTCTGCTGCACAGTATTTCCAGGCAGGTGAGGTGTAGCTGGTGCTGACGGTGGAGTCTTGCTTAACTCAAGGAGACCCGTATTTGCTTTATTGGTTGAGTGGCCTTTGGTAACACTCTCTGGTATTCCAGAGGCCATCTGTACACTTGCATGTGTGGTCTCAATACATCTTTCCCATGTTAACGTCTGCATTTAAATTTCTTTCAAAACAGGATTTCCCTGTAGCCCTGGCTGACTTGGAATCTGCCATGTGCACTAGGAAGGCCTTGATCTCATAGAGATCTGCTTGGTTCTGCCTCACATTTGCTGGGATTAAAGGCATACGCCAGCATGACTGGCTCTCCTTCAATTTTTTTTTCTTTTTTCTTGGGGGGGTCTTTTCGAGACAGGGTCTCCCTGTAGCCCCAGCTAGCCTGGAGCTCACTCTGTAGACCAGGCTGGCCTTGAACTCACAAAGATCCGCCTGCCTCTGCCTCCCGAATGCTAGGATTAAAAAAGGCAGGTGCCACCACACCCAGCTCTCCTTCAATTTTAAAAGATAATTTTACAGGGCATAATAGTCAGGATGTATAGTATGGTCTTTTAGAAATTGAAGTCGATCTTAGCAGGCCCTTTCATCTTTAAAAGTTTCTGTTTAATAATTGACTGTGATTCTCATGGGCCAGACTTTATAAGTGCCTTGACTGTTCTTTCTTGCAGCTTTTAATACCCTTTCTTTATTCTGTGTTTTTTAATCTTTTTATCTGGGGTTCTGTAGGCCTCTTGTACCTGAATGGGCATCTCTTTCTCTAGGTTTCTTCTGTGATTTTATTAAAAATAGTCTCTATGACTCTGGTGTGGTATTCTTGTTATATTCATGCCCATAATCCTAAGGTTAAGTCTTTTCATGGTGTCTCAAAGCTTTCCCATGTTCCTCTGTCTTCCAGCCCTGGTACTCTGTTTTTCCCATGATTCCTCTTACTAGTAAGACTTTCCATTGAGGTTTTCATTGGCTTATTGAGTTTTTCCCTTTCACAATCATTTCAGTTTTGTTTTTCTGCAGTAATTCTCTTTGTTAAATTCCTTTTTAGTGTCTTTTGTTGACTTCCTTATTTCATTGGGCATGTTGCTTTTGTTCTCTCGATTCTATTCATGTCTTTGAGTTGTTTTAATATAGTTATAATCATTGTTTTGAATACTTTTTCTGGAAGTTCTTCAAGGTTGTCCTCATTAAGGGCCATTAATTAATATGGCATTATTTTCATGTCAGTTTTGTTTCTGTGCTGGGATGTGTACATCTGGAGTTAACCAGTTGAGTCTGCCCTCCCTCTTAAAATAAAGGCTTATTTTTTAATTTGTCTCTATGTGTGTGCTTGTATGTGTGTTTTTATACATGGAAAAAGACAGAAGAGCCAGACTCCCTAGAGCTGGAGTTAAGAGTGGTTAGCAACTGCTCTGTGTGGGTGCTGGGAACCAAACTCAGGGCTTTTGAAAGCTCTCTTAATCACTGAGCCAGCTCCCCCCCCTTTTTTTTCAAGCTACTTGTCTTTTTGAGTAGAGATGTTTAGCTAAATCTTAGTCTAGTTAAAATGTTATTCTCCTCTGTGTGGCTGGCACTGGGAGCCACAGGCTCTATCCCTAGTCTTCCTCTGAGAGTCAGCTACTGTCTGGTGTCTACGGCTAGGTTTCTGAATATATAGGTGGGCTTAAACAAGGGATGCTGGGATCTTTCAACTGGTGAGGAAGCTATATTGGTTGGGACCCTGGAACAAAATTCCTGGATGGCACTAGCAGACCTGATGCAGGAGGCCTAACAGTCTAGCACACAGGGTGAGGTTACAGAGTGGGTTAGGCAGGTCTAAGCAGGGGAAGCTGGAGTCTATCATCTGGTACAGGAAGTTTCTAGGTGTCATAGGTGGGCCTAAGTGTGCCCTAACTGGGTTTTCTCACTTGGTGTAGGAGACTGTTCCCAATTTCACAACATTAGCAGACTAAAAGGTCAGGTAGATCCTTATACAGCAATAGTGGCTGCGGTGGTTTCAATGCCATGTCCTCCACAGGCTCATGTATTTGGAGGCCTTATCTCCAAACTCCAGTTGGTAGTGCTGTTAGCAGAGGTTCAGGAGGTACAGCCCTGCTGGAGGAAGCAAGTCATGGGGGAGGCTTGGAGAATTCATCACTATGTCTTATCTCCAATGTCTGTCTTGCCCTGCCCTGCTTCCTTTGCCTGCTTGAAGATGTGCACTCTCAGCTCTCTGCTACCATGCCTCCCTGCTGCTACGATGGACTTTTATCCTTCTGAACTGTAAGCCAAATAAACTCTTCTATGTTCTATGTTATGATGTTTTATCACAGCAACAGAATAAGTAACTAATAACAGACATTAGTACCAGAGAGCCAGCTATTGCTGTCAATAATCTGACCATGTTGTCAGGAGGAATGTGGAAGACTTTGGGAGTTTGGACTAGAAAGGCGGTTGAATTCTATAAGAACTTAATGAGCCATTCCATTAGAGCCTCAGTTCAATGTGTTTCAGAGCTGAAAATAGGACTTAAACAGCCACTGGGACATTTTGGCATAGCCTCTGCCCACATAGCCCAAGAACTTGCCTGAGGCTAAATTAAAATTTAATGGGCTAATTTATTTGGTAGTGGAAATTTTAAGACAGCCTAACACCAAATTGGTGGTGTGGTTATTAATGGTGAAAATTATACAGATCTATAATAAAGAGCAAGTGGGACAGAAAGAAATACAAAATGTAGTTTGGAGAGAAAAAGAGCAGCAGGAAGAGCTCGGCACCCAGGCAGGTGTTGAAGGGGAGGCCTTTGGATAAGAAGGTCAGAGCCATTAGAGCCAGCCTCGGATTACCTCCTGAACAACGCAAAAGCACCCTCAGGGCAGGACCCTACCCAGACAAGCTTCCAGTGTGTGAAAAGAAAAGGCCTAAAGGATTTTCTACTCCAAGAAAACCACAACATGCAAAAGTGGCTGCAAATGTGATCCCAGGGGCCCAAGATTTATTCCAAACTGAGGGCCTAACTTGGCGGTATCAGTTTTGTGGTACTGGCTTTAGAGGCATGGAAAGACAGGAAAGGAGGGGGATCATCACCAGTTCTTCCTCCATGGTTTCAGAGAGCTGATAAGGCCAGACAGCCTATGGCAGAAGAGCCCTGTGCAAAGGCCCTGAGAGGCCACTGTGTGAAGCTGTGAAGGTGAAGCCTGTCTGGCAGTGGAGACCCCAAGCTGTTGGAGATGACAGAGCCCATGAGACATGTGCCAAGGAGAATGCACACTGGGAACGGAACCAGCTCAAGTGAGAGCTACATGTTCCAGGCTGCAAAGCTGGAGGGGCCAAGCCAGCCGAGCCCGCGGAACTACAAGCCACAGATGTCAGACATGAAGCTACAGGATTTGGTGTTTGCCCTGACTGTTTTTGTCTCCACTCCACAAATCTCCATGCCTCCCTTTTCATTGTATGCTGAAATTTGCTTCTGGATTCCACAGGGCCTTACAGTTAAGAGATTGCCATGAGTCTCAGAAGAGATTTTGGACTCTGGATTTTCAAGAGTGTTGAGACTGAAAGAGTGTGGACTTTCAGAGTTGCACTAAATGCAAGTTGCATCCTGTGCTCATGAGCCTCTGGGGGCCATGGAGTGGAATGTGGTGGTTGAATGACGTGCCTGTCTCCCATGGGCTCAAGTATTTGAACTCTTGGTCAGTTGATGCTGTTTGCAGAGGTTCAGGAGGTTCAGATTTGCTGGAGGAAGCAGGTCAGTGGGGTAGGGCCTTGAGAGTTCATGTCTCATCTCCAGTGTCTGTTTCTCTGTGGGCCCTGTGCCTGCTTGAAGATGTGAGCTCTCAGCTTTTTTACTCTGGTGCCCTCTGCCACCATGTCTCCCCACTATGATGGACTTTTGCCCCTCTGGACCTGTAAGCCAAATAAACTTTTCCTTCTATAAATTGCCTTGGTCATGTGCTTTTTTGTGTGTTTGTTTGTTGTTTTTGTTTGTTTGTTTTTATCATAGCAACAGAAAAAGTACTGAATACAGTAGATCATTTTGATAACCCCATCACACCTCTACATAGACCCTCTGTATGGAGCATAATTAAAATAGAAAATACGTGAATTTGAGGCAATTTGCTCAAAGCTGCTCACATAACCAGATATCTAGCTGAGAGCACCTGGCCAGGGGCCCTGACCGGCAAGGCAGATGACCAGGCCACCTCCTGCACCTGGCTACAGACTACTCAAACTGGGAAGTGTTAAAGCACAGTGCTCACACTCCCCTCCCTGGGACCCCTGCTGTGTAAGGATCAGATCTGCTCAGCTCTCTGACCCATTCAGTCAAGATGCAGTTCCCATATAAGTTCAGTTGGCAACCGAGAAGCCATCTCCAATCAGCTCACCTCAAAGCCCTCTGGAACTTCCCAGTTTGGACACCATCCACAGTGTCTGGAGGACCAAGTGACTTCACGGTGAGCCCCCTTGGGGAGAGAAAGACTAGGGAGCATGACAGTCTTGCTAAGGGTGTGATTGACCTGCGTGTGAAGGAATAACTTAGGATGCATCATAATATTCTGTGTCCTGAACTCCTTTTGGATTTTAGGTCCACGCTGGAGACAGATGGGGGGGCAGGAGGCCCTGGAGGGGAATGTGAGCACTGTGCTTTAGCACTTGCCTCAAAGTCATACATATTTTCTATTTTAATTATGGTGCCCTTACTCTCCAAACTAAAAATCAATAAAGAAATTTCAGAGTTAAGTTATACTATAGAGCAAATGGACTTAACAGATATCTACTGAATATTCTACTCAGCATAAGCATGTTATTCAGGAGCCCATGCAACCTTCCAAGTTTTACCAAACAAGACACAAAATAATATCTTGTATCTTATTAGATCATAGAACAATAAAACTAGAAATCAGTAGCAAGAAAAACTACAAAATTACACAAATACATGAAGATTGAACAATACACTCTATATCATTAAATACGTAAGGGGTAAGATTAAAATCTTCCTCTGATATGGCTAAGTGAGTAAGGGTATTTGCTGCCAAGCCTGACAACCTGAGTTTAATCCTTAGAATTCACATGTGGAAGGAGAAAAACAACTCCCACAAATTGTCCTCTGACCTCCACATGCATGCATGGCACTCCCACCACATACAAATAAGTAAATAACAAAAAATTTTAATTTCCTTGAATAAATGAAATTCAAGCACAACTTATTAAAATATTTGATAGGTATATAAGACAATAACAAGACGAAAGCTTATAACTATGAGTTCTTACATTAAAAATAAAGATCTCATATAACCTGAAGGTTATACAAAACAAACAAACAAACAAACAAACAACAATCCAATCCCCAAAGCAGCAAATGAAATTTTAAAGATCAGGCTAGAAACTAATGAAGTAGAAACTAAATTGATCATAAGATCAATTAAACAGAGTGTTCTTTGAAACAAAATTAAAAACCTCTTAGCCAAACTAACCAAAAGAAAGAGAAGACCCACAATGTTAAAACTGGACACGAAAAAGGCAGGTTAACTTCATATTCCAATGGAACTCAAAGAATCATTTCAGAGTACTTTGAAAGTATATCCCCTCACCACTAGAACCCTGGGAGAAATGAGTTAATTCTTAAATGTATATAAACTACCAAAATTAAATTAAGAAGATGCAAATATGTTAAAGAGATCCATAACAATTAACACTATTGAAGTAGTAATAAAAAAGCTTAATCTAGCCACTTGGGCAGGCGCTCAGGCAGGCGAGTTCTTTGTTGAGTTTCAAGGCCAGCCTGCGTCTACAGAGTTGAGTTCTAGGACAGCTTGGGACAACCTATGGAGACAATCCTTTTGCTCTCAGATCCAAAAGATGAAAAAATAAAAAAATAAAAAAAAAAAGAATAAAGTTTTTTTCAACAAAGAAAAGTCAAACGACCAGATGGATTTACTGAATTATACAAAGTTTTTATAAAAAAAATTTTTTTTTGTTTTATTAAATTATTTATTTCTGTATGTGTATGAATGTACTGTCGCATGCAAGGTTTGTGCACCGTTCATGCAATGCGTGGAGGTCAGAAGATGGTCTTGGATTCCCCTGGAACTGGAGTTCTCCTAGAATTGGAGTTTCAGACGGTTCTTGGCTGCCATGTGGGTGCTGGGGATCGAACCCGGGTCCTCTGTAAGAGCGGTCGGCGCTCTTAACTGCTAGGCCATCTCTCCAGCCCCGAATTATACAAAGTTTTAAAGATGGGTTAATACCAAAGCACCTCAACACTTTCCATGAAAAAGAGAAGGGGAGAAGGGGGGGAGCAGACACAGAAAAGGAAAGAATGGGACCAAACTTTTGTACAAGATCAGCATTATTTTAGTATCCAAAACTAGACAGACCAATTTTTTTTTGACAAACATAGATGCAGAAATTCTTAGAGTTCTTATGAATTAAATTAAAACACATTAGGAAGATTGTACACCAGGACTAAATCCCTAGAGCTTACTAGTCAGCAGTCTAGACAATCAGTTAAGTGTTGGTTTCAGAAAGTGTTTTAAAAACTAAGGTACACCCAGCACTCGGGAGGCAGAGGTGGCAGATCTCTGTGAGTTCAAGGCCAGCCTGGTCTACAGAGTGAGCTCCAGGCCAGCTGGGACTAAAAGGGAGACCCTGTCTCAAAAATACCACCCCCCAAAAAAACCCCAACCCCCCAAAAACTAAGGTACAGCAGGCCATGGTGGCACATGCCTTTAATCCCAGTACTCAGGGAAGCAAAGGCAGGTGGATCTCTGTGAGTTCTAGGCCAGAATGGTCTACATAGTGAGTTCCAGGCCAGCTGGGACTCAGGGGAGACCCTGTCTCAAAAAGACAACAAACATAAAAAACAAAACAAAACAAAAGAAAACAAAAAACCCCAAGTTATGGAGTGATAGTAGAAGACATCTAACCTTGACCTTTGGCCTCTGCATATGCATGCACCCTAGAAATAAACTTAACCAAGATTGTGAAAGACCTCTGCAGTGAAAACTTTACATCACTGAAGAAAGAAATTGAAGACAACAGATGGAAAATTGTTCCATGCTAATGGATAGGTGGAACAAATACTGTGAAAATGGCTATATTACCCAAAGCCATGTACATACTTAATGCAATCCCTATTTATTAGTCAGGGTTCTCTAAAGAAACAGAAGTAACAGGATGAATATATAACTATATACAATTTATTGATTTGCTCACATGACAGAGTTCAAGGAGTCCAACAGTAGATGCGCCACACTGGAGAGGCTGAGAATCCAGGGAACTGCTCAGTCCGCAAGACTGGATGTCTCAGTAGTCCCAATCTGGTGCTGAAGGCCCAGTGGATTCCAGGAGATCTGCCAGTCTCAGTACACACTGGGATCCATAGGGTTGATTACAGCAGCAAGACAAACTCACCAGTGAGAGACAGGCAAGCCGCAGGAAAAAAAGGGACCAGCTCCCTTTGCCATGGCCTTTAATACTGCCTGCCGGCAGAAGGTAATACCCACATTTGGGGTGGGCCATCTGGGTTGAGGTGTTCCAATTCTAAGATAAGAAAAACAGACATGCAGTACAGTGGAAGAGCACAGAGGCTGCAGAAATAAATCCATGTGGATCTGAGTTCTACCAAGATCAGCTGAAGCAAGTGCAGGTAGGTAGGTAGGAGCTGGGAGCTGGGTGCTTCAGCAAGGCTGATTCTTGTTTGACTTAATCTAGTTAATCTGTTAATCCAGTTGTTTTTGGCTTAATTGGCTTTTGTGGCTGTGGGGGCAGAGTTATTCTCCCAGCTGGTATAAAAGGTAGGGTTGTGTGAGTCTTGAGATCTGAGGTCTCCCAAGACCAGCAGCCAGCCCCCCCCCACCAACTGGGATTACTAAGGCAACTGAAGGAGGCAAGCAAAGCAAGCCTTCAACACAGTGAAGAGGCATTTGGGACTCACTTTGGAATACAGGCAAGGAGAAGCCCATATGCCAGGAACACAACGAAGAGACAACACGGGAAAGGAGCAGGATAATCCTGCACTAAGCTCTACCAACCCTATGGAAGATTCCTACAGTGGGATACCCCTGGGGATGGCCCAGGACGCAGATACCAGAAACACAATTGTGAACATACTTAAAGAACTACAAGATTATAAAGAGCAAATCAAAGAACTAAGAAAAGAAAATGAAGAACTCAAGAAGGACCTAGAGAGAGAGAATGACAAACTCTGGAAGGAAGTAGAAACACTGAAAAGATCCCATGCTGAAAAAGATAAGGAAACCAACCAGGTAAGCAAAGAGCTACAGGAAAAGATTGAGAAGCTCCAGACGGAAGTAGAAATACTAAAGAAATCAGAAGAGGAAATGAAAAAGGAAATCAAACACTCATCCAATCAAGAGGAAAGGAATGGAAAAAGCCTCAGAAGCAGAATGGAGGAAGCAGAACAAAGAATTTCAGACCTGGAAGATAACACAGAA
>VZQC01010491.1:300645-373705 GCA_009823505.1 Rhizomys pruinosus
AAGTGCTGGAGAGGCTGTGGGGAAAGGGGAACACTCATCCACTGCTGGTGGGAATATAAACTTGTACAGCCACTATGGAAAGCAGTGTGGAGAACCCTTGGAAGACTTGGAATGAACTTGCCACCCGATCCAGCCATACCACTCCTGGTCATGTACCCTCAAGACTCACCCCACTGCAGAGATACATGCATGGCCATGTTTATTTCAGCTCTCTTCACAATAGCAAGGAGCTGGAACCAACCCAAATGCCCCTCAACTGACGAGTGGATAGAGAAAATGTGGTACATCTACACAATGGAGTTCTATGCAGCAGTATAGAAAGACATCATGAGATTTGCAGGAAAATGGCTGGACCTAGAAGACATCATGCTGAGTGAAGTAACACAGTCCCAGAAAAACAAAGGATGAATGGTATCCCTCATCTGTGGATGCTAGTGTCAATTACCTAGTTGTAAGTATTTCTTGTGTATGGCCCCCTGAGCTTTTGTCCAAAGCAGTTGGGAGTGTTGCATATTGGAAACAACAACAACAACAACAACAACAACAACAACAACAGAAAGGACTGCATTGAAGAACTCACTGAAACAATGAACTTCTGCTCAAAATAGTCAACCTCCCACATGGAGATTATTGAGAAAGACTGAGAAAGAGATGAAAAGCATGTTTGGCAGAATGCATGAGCTCTGGTGGGATGGGGGGATAGGGTGGGGGACATAGGTCTAGATTTGATAAAAAAAATATAAATATTGGGGCTGGAGAGATAGCCTAGCGGTTAAGAGCACCGATTGCTCTTGCAGAGGACCCTGGTTCGATCCCCAGCCCCCACATGGCGGCTGAGAACCGTCTGCAACTCCAATTCCAGGAGAACCCCAGTTCCAGGGGAATCCGAGTCCCTCTTCTGACCTCCGAGGCACTGCACGACATGGGTGTACAGACCTACATGCAGACAGTACATTCATAAACATAGAAAATAAATAAAAATTTAAAAAAATATATAAATAAAAAATAAAGAAAAAAATCCATATGCTATTGCCACTTATATTTTGACAAAGGTGCCTGGGATGATCATTTTGACTTGGGGGGTTTAGAATCACTATGGAAACAAACCTCTGGACTTGTCCATGATGGAGTTTCTAGACTGAGCTAATTGATGTAGGAAGACCCGCTGTAAATATGGGTTGCACCATTACTGGGCTGGGGTTCTGAACCCAATACAAAGGAGAAAATGGGTTGAGCACAGGCTTTCACAGTTCCTGGTCTTGCTCCTTCCGTGTCTTCCCTCCCATGATGCACTGCACCCTCAGTCTGTGAGACAACAGGAGCCCTTTCTCCTTTTTGTTTATTTTGTCAGGTAGTTTGTCACAGCAACAAGGAAAGTAACTAATGTGCCAAAATTATCTGCTGTGGAATTCTCTTTAACAGATGCTGCTAGAAGACTGGATTTTCACATGACAAGAATTAAACTGGAACCAGATCTCTCACTCTCCACAAAAACAAACACAAAATGAAGAAAAGTCAGAAATGTCATAGGACCACCAATTTTTCCTGATAGAGGAAAACATATGTAGAATACTTTAAGATGCAGGCATAGGCAAGGATTCCCGTAAAAGGACTTCAATAGCATGGAAAGCAATCCCAAGAATCGACAAATGGTATCATGTAAAATTAAGGAGCTTCTGTACAGCAAAGGAGATTAATATTCAGGACACATGAAAAACTGCAAAAATTGAAACCTAAACCCAAATTAGCCAATCAACAAATGGGCTAACAAACAGAACAGACAGTTCTCAAAAGAAGAAATACAATAATTGCATGACAGATTGTTCAACATCCTGAGCCACTGGGAAAATGCCACTTAACTGCTTTGAAATTCTACCTCACCATAGTTAGGATAGCCATCATCAAGAAAGTGAATGACAGCAAATGCTGGCCAAGATGTTGGGGAAGGAAGAACCCTTATTCTTTGTTGATGGGAATGTAAATTTATACAGCCATTGTGGAGCCCTCTCCTAACATTGAGAATGGAACTACTATATGACCTTTGTAGTATGCTATTCTTGCCTTTATGTTACCATACTACAGAGATACTTGAGCTGCATTATTCACAACAGCCAGGAAATGGAGTAAGCTTAGATGTCCATTAACAGATGTGTGGATAAATAAACAGGATGGAATTTTACACAGCCACAAAGAAAAATGAAATAATGATATTTGGAGGAAAATGGATACAGCTGGAACTCATTATGCTAAGTGAATTAAGTCAAACTAAAAAAAATTACGTTTTCCATCATATGAAAGACCTAAATTTAAATGTGTATGTCTGTGTATAAAGGTAAAGTTTACTCCCAAACCTGAGAAATTGAAGTCAGACATACTTTCAGTATAGAGCTACGAATTCAGAATTGATAGAGAAGCTGAGCATTCACAGGAATTCAGGGTGTGGGTTGAAAAATCTCAGTATACGCAGGGCATGGTGGCAGATGCCTCTGGTCCCAGCACTCGGGAGGCAGAGGCAGGCAGATCTCTGTGAATTTAAGGCCAGCCTGGTCTATATAAAGAGTTCCAGGCCAGCTGGGGCTACAGGGAGACCCTGTCTCAAGACAAAAAAAAAAACTCTATTCATCACCTGACTGTTATATTCTATGAACACAAAAGGACATCATGTTAGAAAACCAGCAAATGGAAGATGAGAAACCTGAACAGAGATGTTAGCTGGTTCATACAACGGAGAGGACAGAGTTTGAAGTTTGAGTCAAGATATAGTCACTACTTGCTTTTTAGGACCAGGTCAGAAAGAATTAATCAGAAGGAAGGAGTTAACTGGAAAATTGGGTGAGTTAAAACAAGCCTGGTCCCATGACTACCTTAACTGCAAGAATACAGTCCAGCCCTGAATTCCTAGTTCCCAAAGTTACTTGAGGTCAGGATGAACTTTCTCAGGTCCTGGGGAGTGCTTCCCACCCCCAAGGAGCACATTCACTCCCCAAGGGGCTTCACACTGCTAAACACAACCAATCAGTTTCAAGGTCACCGTTGCTTGCTTTGTGTTTCCATAGCCCCACAATTGTGTTTCTATAATGTCACCAATGCTCCCCTGGTTTGTGGTTTTTGTCTTTAAAGCTCTCTGTAATGGACAGTCGGACAGTCGGGTTGCACCTACCCTGTGTGGAGTGGGTTGCATTCCTAGTACACCAACAATTGGCCCCTTTGGTGCACTAGTTTTTTTCAATTGCATTCTGGTGCACTGACAAATTAAATAAATTTTGTATCAAAGATCGAATCCTGGGCTTGAGAGTTTTTCTGTGCATTTTTCAAACCTAACAGCTAGAATATAAAAAGAATGATACCAGTTGAATATTTTCTAATCTCAAGACACAGAATCTGAAACCTTTAAAAATTATTTTTAGATTCACTTATTTTTATTTCAGATCCCCTGTAACTGGAGTTGCAGATGGTTGCTGGCCACCAGGTAGGGGCTGGGAACACAACCTGGGTCCTCTGTAAAATCTGTCCCTGCTCTTAACCACTGAGCCATCTCTCTAGCCCTGACACTCTTTCAGTGCCACATGACACTCAAGAAATTTTGGGTTTTAATTGAATGTAGTGATGTTTGCCTGTAACCCCAATGCTGCAGACAATGATGTGAGAGGATCAAGAGTTTGAGGCTAGCCTGGATACATAGTGACACCCTTTCTCAAGACAAAAACAACAGTTTCACGTTTTGGAGCATTCTAGATTTTGGATGAAGTCCCTGAAAATATTTCCAATCTGAAAAATTCTGAAATCTGAAATATTTCCAGTCCTGACTTTTGGATAGGGGACATGGAAGAATAAAGAGGGAAGAACTGCAGTCAGTACTTAGTTTCTAGCCAAAATTATCAAACATGTAGTGACATAGACAATGAACATCTAGGAAATATCAGTCTACTGCATTTTAGTATAAATGGCGTCAGATGTTGGACTTACCAAAGATTTCAAACCAGTCATTGTGGCTGGTAGTGGTGAACTATATGTAATCTTAGCTACTTGGGAAGCTGAGGTAGAAGGACTATAGGTCAAGGCTTGCCTGGGCTTCAGAAGAAGTTCATGTCCTATGTAGGCAACTTAATGAGAGCCCTTCTCAAATAAAAAGTAAAAAGAGGGCTGGGGATATAGTTCAGTGGTACAGAATTTGCAGGTGTAGGACCCTGAGATCAATCCCTAGTACCACACACAACAGCAAATCAATGAAACAAGTACCCCCAGTACCACACACAACAGTGAATCAATGAAACAAGCATCCCCGGTACCACACACAACAGAAAATCAACGAAACAAGCATCCCCAGTACCACACACAACAGCAAATCAATGAAACAAGCCACTCCCCCAACGATAAGTCCATTAAGTCCACCCAGAGAAATAAAGAAAAGCAATCTTTATAATCAAACAGGTAAGTAAGACTCTAGAAAATTTTAGAACAAGATATAAATCTGAAAATTTCAGGAGAATCAGCAAACTTAAAGGCACAGTGGAAATTATCCGAGGATCCACTTTAAAAAAACGAATAAAGCCAGTGTGGTGGCACACACCTCTAATCCCAGCTCTCAGGAGGCAGGCAGGTCTCTGTGAGTTCAAGGCCAGCCTGGTTTACAAAACGTACAGAGTGAGTTCCAAGCCAGTTGGAGCTACAGGGAGACCCTGTCTCAAAACTAGCCCCCTCCCCCCCAGGGCTGGAGAGATAGCCTTACGGTTAAGAACGCCGACTGTTCTTGCAGAGGACCCGGGTTCGATCCCCAGCACCCACATGGCGGCTGAGAACCGTCTGTAACTCCAATTCCAGGAGAACTCCAGTACCAGGGGAATCTGAGACCCTCTTCTGACCTACGCGGCATTGCACGACACGGGTGCACAGACCTACATGCAGACAGTACATTCATACACATACAAAAATAAATAAAAAAATTTAAAAAAAAAAACAAAAAAAGGAAGGAAGGAAAGAAAGAAAGAAAGAGAAAAGAAAGAAGGAATCAAAGAGAAAAGAAAAGAAAGAAGGAATCAAAGAGAAAAGAAAAGAAAGAAGGAATCGAGCAAGGTCTCAGAGACTTAGGGGGTAATACCAAGCTTTCTTACATGTATTTATTTGGAATCCTTCAAGTAAAGATTAAGGATGAAAAATTTTTGTCAATAAAGTTGAAAACTCAGTTGAAATAAATTATTTCAAAGTACAAAAAAACCTGAAGAAATAAATTATGAAGAGTCCAATATTAAGAAAATTAATTTGTAATAATTTTTTTCTCCTGTTTTTGTTTCTTTTGAGACAGTCTCCCTATAGCTCTAGATGGACTAAAATTCTCAATGTAGACCAAGCTGGCATTGAACGCATAGAGATCTGCCTACCTCTGCCTTCCAAGTAAACAAAGGTTTATAACATTCCAAATGTAGTAAAAAGTTATAGATTCAAGAAATTCAGTGATTCCCAATTAGAAAGGATACAATGAAAAGACATACTTAGATGCATGATAGCCAAATGTTTAAAAATCAGACTGTGTGTTGAGTGTGCTGGTACACACCTTTAATCCCTAAGTGTGTGTGTATGTGTATTCATGCCTGTGTGTGGCTATGTGTATTCATGCCTGTGTGTGGCTATGTGTATTCATGTCTGTGTGTGGCTATGTGTATTCATGTCTGTGTGTGGGTATGTGGGTATGTGTATTCATGTCTGTGTGTGGGTATGTGTATTCATGTCTGTGTATGGGTATGTGTATTTGTGTCTGTGTATGGATATGTGTATTCGTGTTGTGTATCTGTGCGTGGGTATATGTATTCATGTCTGTGTGTGGGTATGTGGGTATGTGTATTCATGTCTGTGTGTATATATGTATTCATGTCTGTGTGTGGCTATGTGTATTCATGTCTGTGTGTGGCTATGTGTATTCATGTCTGTGTGTGGCTATGTGTATTCATGTCTGTGTATGGATGTGTGTATTTGTGTCTGTGTGCGGGTATGTGTATTTGTGTCTGTGTGTGGGTATGTGTATTCATGGCTGTGTGTGGGTATGTATATTCATGTCTGTGTGTGGGTGTGTGTACTCGTGTCTGTGTGTGGGTGTGTATATTCATGTCTGTGTGTGGGTGTGTGTATTCGTGTCTGTGTGTGGGTATGTATATTCATGGCTGTGTGTGGGTGTATGTATGCTCTGTTTCGTTTTCCTCTTAACTTGATATAACCCTAGGCACCTCTGGAAGAAGGCATCTAGGTTCAGTAATCACCTCCATTGTTTTGGCCTGTGGGACATTTTCTTGATTGCTCACTGATAGTATACTGTGGATGGTGCCATCCTTGGGCAGGTGGGCCTGGTCTGGATAATAAAAGTATCTGAGCAAGGCAGGGGAAGAAAGCCAGCAAGTGGCATTCTTCCATGGTCTCTGCTTCCTTTTCAGCCTCCAGGTTTCTGTCTTGAGTTCAAGCCTTGGCTTTCTTGTTGATGGATTATAAGTTGAATTCCAAAAAAATACTTTCTTCCTCCAAGTTGGCTTTGGTCAGTGTTTTATACCAGCAACAGCAACCAAACCACAACAGTGCATATGAGTGCAGATATTCTCAGAGGTCAGAAAAGGGCACTGGATCCCTTGGAATTACAGGCAGTTGCGAGTTGCCTAATGTGGGTGCTGGGAATCAAACTTGGGTTTCCCAGAGGAGTTCCTTCTTTTTCTATTTCTCATTGCTACAGGGTCTCACTATACAGCTGAGGCTGGCTTAGACTCACCCTATAGTTTATCTGGCATTGAACTGTTTTGTATTTCATACAAAACATCTTCATACTCTTTATAACACCTCCCCCACCAAGGGGATAGTCCCCCACCAGATTTCATGCATTCTGTCATTTATGTTAAAGGTACTCAGATGTCTCTCAGTACAACTTCATCTATTGCAGTCTAGTCAGCCTATCTACAGTCCCTCCCTTAAAGAAGATCAACTCTTCTTCACCTAACAGTAATCAGCTGCTTATAATTCTTTGGGTAATATTGGAGCCTGCTGCCCATTTCCACAGTTCTGTGCTGAGTTTTTGTCTGCTTGAGTTTGCACGGGTCTTGTACATGCTGATACCATTGCTGTAGATTCATATCTGGCCTTAAACTCTTGATTCTTCATCTCTGCTCCAGAGTGCTGGGATTACTAATGTGAATCACCATGTCTGGCTCTAAATGAAATAATTTGGTTACAACATTTTGTCTATTTCACATGGCAATCTCCAATAGTTAATATATTGAAGAAGAAAGATTCAAGGTGGGCCAGAGTTGGGAGGATTTAATCCACATAACCAGGATGGAATTTCCAGAGCAATAGAGATATGTTTACTAGAGCAGTGATCATACAATAGTATCTATTTATCTAAGCCTATGTAACTGCATAATTAAATTTAATGCATTTTATATATATATATATATATATGTATTTTAATGTGTATAAATCTTTTCTTTTCTTTTTTCTTTTCTTTTCTTTTTTTTTTGAGACAGAGTCTCCCTATAATACCAGCTGGCCTGGAACTCACTCTGTAGACCAGGCTGGCCTTGAACTCACAGAGATCTGCCTGTCTCTGCCTCCCAAGGGGTAGGATTAAAGGTGTGTGCCACCATGCCCTGCTTAAAAACACTTCTTAGCTGCCATGTGGGTGCTGGGAATCAAGCCTTGGTCTTCTGCAAGAGTAGTCGGTGCTGTTAACTGCTGAGCCATCTCTCCAGTCCCAATAGCATTCAGTGAGGGGCTGGAGAGATGACTCAGTGGTTAAGAGCACTAACTGCTCTTGCAGAGAACCCAGGTTTGAGTCCCAACATCTATTCAGCAGCTATGTTGGGCATTACATGACACAGGTGTACTTACATACATGCCAGCAATATACATATACATAAAATAAACAGAATAAATAAAACAAAATACCCCCAAACCCAAAACATTCAGTGACTTTCTACAGGCATTAGGATGAATCCAATAAGGAAACTCTTATGTACGTTCATTTTGAAAGGGTCATATCTGATGCTGAGTAATTTACAAAGAAAAGAAGTAGTGCTGGAGAGAAGGCTCAGTGATTAAGAGCACCAGCTCCTCTTGCAGAGGACTCAGGATTGGTTCCCAGCACTCATGATAAATAACAACTATTTAATTCCAGTTCCAGGGGTCTGATGCCCTATTCTGGCCTCTGTGGGCATTGCACACATAGGTTTACTTAATATATGTGCAAGCAAAAAACACTCAAACACATAAAAATCCCCCATCTCTTAAAGGTTCCATCAGCTCATTAGTACCACATTGGCAACCAAAGCTCTAGCATATATACCTCCTGGGATATTCTCAAGCCACAATATCCCTACAACATCCATTTGTCACTTGACTCTCCAGTGTTACCTTGAGCAGATTCTGCCTCCCACTGTAAGTCCTTTGGCTTCTTTCCTTTATTATGCTTTCCCCTTGGACTTGACTTTTGAAGTTTCTTTTTCCTGCCTCCCCCAAACTCACTCTCTCTCTCCCTCCCTCCCTCCCTCCCTCCTTCCTTCCAAGATTTATTTAAAATTTATTTTTATTTATGTGTGTGTGTGTGTGCTTGCCTGAGTTTATGTACAGGTGTCCATGGAGTCCAGAAGACAGTGTCAGATCTCTAGAAACAGAGTTACAGCAGGTTGTGAGCCATCCAATGTGGGTGCTGGGTACTGAACTGGGTCCTCTATAAGAGCAATAGGTGCTCTTAACTGCTGAGCCATCTCTCTAGCCCCTGATCCTTTATTTTTTCCCAGATCTTGAACTAAAACAAGACTCCTGGCATATATGTCAAGGATATTATACTTTTTTTTTTTGAAAGAGGGTCTCCCTTTAGTTCCAGCTGGCCTGGAGCTTGCTATGTAGACCAGGCTGACTGTATTAGTCAGTTTTCTGTTGCTGTGATAAAGCACCATGACCAAGGAACTTATAAAAGGAAGAGTTTATTTGAGCTTACGATTGGCAGTTCCAGGGAAATAGTCCATTGTGGCGGGAGGCGTGGCAGCTGGATCTGGAGCAGCAAACCAAGGGTCACATCTCGAAAAGAGCACAGGAGACAGAGAGGGCAACTGTAGACCACAGAGGCTTGTTAAAACTCACTAAGCCTGCCCCCAGTAACACACTTCCCCCAGCATGGCCACACCTTCTAAGGCCTCCAAAAACAGCGCCACCAACTGGAGACAAATGTCTGAATACTTACAGCCTATGGGGGACACTCATGCAAACCACCACATTCCTTCTGATGTGAACCTCGGTTTGCTGCTCCAGATCCAGCCGCCACGCCTCCCGCCACAATGGACTCTAATTCCCTGGAACCGCCAATCGTAAGCTCAAATAAACTCTTCCTTTTATAAGTTCCTTGGTCATGGTGCTTTATCACAGCAACAGAACACTGACTAATACAGTTATTGGTACCAGAGAGTGGGCTGTTGGCTGGGAAGAACCTGACCATGTGTAGGTTTGGAGAAGTGTGGAAGACTTTGGAACTTTGGGCTGGAAAGGCTGTTGACTATTGTAAGCAGAGCTTAAAGGGCCATTCTAGTGGAGGCCTGGAAGAAAGCATGGCTGCAAAAGATGTGGTTCCAGGGGAAAATAAAGACTTAGGCAGCAACCGGGATATTTTGGTAAAGAGTCTGGCAGCAGTTTGCCCACAGCCCAGATGCTTGCCTGATGCTAAGTTGAAAAAGCAGTGGACTGATGTCTTTGGCGGAGGATATTTCAAGACAGCCTAATGTAGAAATGGTGGCGTGGCTTTTAATGGTGAATATTATACAGATCTACAGTGAAAAAGAGCAGATGGGGCAGAAAGAAATGCAAAATGTACAGTTTGGATCTGATAACTGCACTAGGAAGATTAAAGGTGGGGCCAAGGCATGTGAAGGAGAGGTTGGATCTGAAAACTGCACTAGGAAGATTAAAGGTGGGGCCAAGGCATGTGAAGGAGAGGTTCCTTTTGATAAGGAGATTAAAGTGATTAAGGAAGGGCCTTGAGATTTACAAGTAAACAACAGAATCAGTACCTTCAGGGCAAGACCACACCCAGCTAATCCTCCAGCAAGTCCAGGGCAGAGAAAAGTTGCAAATGTGGTTGAAATGGGCCAGGGTCTGGCCCGAACTTGCAGCCAGATTCGGCAATTTCATTCACGTGGTGCTGGCTTTAGAGACATGAAGTTTGCAAGAGTGAAGGGGTCATCAGCTCTTCCTCCACGGTTTCAGAGAGCCAAAGAGGCCAGGAAGAGTACAGCAGGGGTGTCCCTGAATAAAGAAGGCCGTGATAGGCCACTGCGTGAAGCTGTGAGTATGAAGCCTGGTTGGCAGCGGAGACCCCAAGAAGACTTTCGAGATGCCAGACCTGTGAGATATTTGCCAAGGAGAGCTGCATACAGGGAGTGGTACCAGCCTAAGAAAGAGATGTATGTTGCAAGCAAAGCTGGAAGAGCTGAGCCATCTAAGCCCTTTGGAAGTCAAGTCCCAGAAGTTGCATGTGGAGCTACAGGACTTGGCGTTTGCCCTGCTGGTTTTCGGTCTTGTTTTGGTCCAGTATTTCCTCACTATGCCTCTATTCCTCCCTTTTGGAATGGGAATGTGTATTCGGTTCCACTGTACATTGGGAGTATATAATTTGTCTTTTGATTTTACAGGAGCTTACAGTTTAAGAGATTGGCCTGAGTCTCAGAAGAGACCTTGGACTGTGGACTTTTGAATGGCATTGAGACTGGTAAAGACTATGGGGACTTTTAAGGTTGGACTAAATGCATTTTGCATTTTATATGGTCAGGAGCATATGGGGGCCAGGGAGTGGAATGTGGTGGTTTGCATGAGTGTCCCCCATAGGCTGTAAGTATTCAGACATTTGTCTCCAGTTGGTGGCACTGTTTTTGGAGGCCTTAGAAGGTGTGGCCATGCTGGGGGAAGTGTGTCACTGGGGGCAGGCTTAGTGAGTGTTAACAAGCCTCTGTATTCTACAGTTGCCCTCTCTGTCTCCTGTGCTCTTTTCGAGATGTGACCCTTGGTTTGCTGCTCCAGATCCAGCCGCCCCACCTCCCAGCACAATGGACTAATTCCCTGGAACCGCCAATCGTAAGCTCAGACAAACTGTTCCTTTTATAAGTCAAGACAGCAACAGAAAAGTGACTAATACACTGACCTTGAACTCACAGGGATCTGCCTGCCTCTGCCTTCCGAGTGCTGGGATTAAAGGTGTGTGCCACTGTTGGGCCTGCCTGAGGCCTGGGCCCACAAGTAATCTCTTGAGCCTGCCCTAAAGTTTGATGACTTGTTGTCTATAAGTTTTGAAAGTCAAATTCTGCAAAGGAATGACTCAGCATAGCCTGACCTGAAAAAACGGCTTTGTCTGGGCACACTGAAAAGGCTGGTCGCCTAGATGCAGCCCAGACGCACTCCCAGTTGCCTAAGATGTGGCTAAGAAGCTCAGTTACCTGGACAACGCTGCTGGTTGTCAGGATGCGGCTGCAAAGCCCAGTTATCATTGGCCCAGGATCCCTGTCACTTTCATTTCCCCCACCCCACTTGCCAAAGAGATATAAACCGCTAACTGGGTGTAGTAAAATGAGCTTTGCCTAGATGCACTCCCGGTCTCGTGTGGTTTTTGTTCAGGATCGTCAGCACTCACTCCTTCGCTTAGCCCCATCCCAATCAGCTGTGGGTCTGCACTTCTCTCCCAAGCCCTCTCCATTGAGCATCAGCGGTGGCTGGGGGATTTAGCCCCAGCAGGTGGTGTTCCCCGCCTGGCTTTTCGGTAGTAGCTGACAAGCCAGTCGTTCAACAGGTGAGTGTCCCCCCTTTAGATATGGGGTAGTCTAACTCCGAGCCTGACCCTGCTTTGGAGGCTTTAAGAATTTTGCTTAAGTAGAGGTCTGGACCTCTTAGACACGCAGGCCCTGTGGGCCTGGGGATGTTTATTAAAGCTTGCTCCCTGGCTTCCAGAGAGTGATTTGTTTGACTGGGATACCTGGGACAGGGTTGAAAAAATGATTAGAAAAGCCCAGTTGGAGAAGGGAGAAATACCTCCCCTGGGAGCGCTCCCTACAGTATCAGCTTTAAAGGGTTGTTTCCCTCCCCGTCCCCCTAAGAAGGCAATGGAGACTCAGGTCCCAAAAGAAATAGACAAAGAAAATTCAAAAGTGAAACAGGGCTCCAATCAGGACCCCAGGTTTCCGGGTTCTGTCAGCCCGCTGAGTCAGTCTAAGCCCCTCTAAACCCCGCTTGACCATTTTGGGAGTGCAGCTTGGCCCTCTAAGGGCCCACCCCAGACATTTCCCATGAATTTGGCCCCAGGAGGAAATTGCCCCTTAGACTGGTATCCATGGGAGGCCAAAGATCTCAAGGAACTCTGTAAGGCGGTGGCCGCTTCTTGGGCAGCACGTTGGGGTCCCCTGCCGCCTCCTGCAGCTGCGGAGTGCTAGCCAGGCCCACCTTGTCCGGGAGCCCAGGCCCCGCCACCTCACCCAGCAATGCTGCCACCGCTGCCGCAGCTCCTCAGTTGATTTTTTTTTTCTCAATCCCCCTGCACCCAGAGGACTCCAGTAAATTTGCCTTTTCAGTGCCATCCCTTAACTACTCTCGGCCAGATTGCTGATATGAATGGGTGGTGCTACCCCAGGGCATGGCCAACAGCCCTGCGTTTTGCCAACAATATCTCGCCATCCTGGCTACTATGCTATCAAGGAGAGATTTCCTCTTGTACCTTTATATGGATGATCTCATCATTGGCCACCGGGACCCCCATGAGTTACAGGAATTCTTAAGGATAATATCACAAACATTGATGCAGGGGGCATTCACGGTGGTGCCTGAAAAGATCCAACAAGTCCCTCCTTTTAAAGTCCATAGAAGTGCCAGAGTGACTCAATCTGGCACAGCTCCAAAGTTTGCATGAGCCATGTAACATCTTCTCTGACAGCCTATATGTTACTAATCTCCTACCTCACTTACCACAGGCCCATATCAGACTTGAGAGCAACTCAATTTCCCCTCTCATGGTAGAGCTTAAAGGAAGAAGTGCCCCAATATATCTCCAACACCTTAGAGGACACTCCAGCCTCCCTGGTTTCTTATCTATGGGAAACACCCTAGCAGACCAGCTGGCCTCAAGGCCTAATATCCTATCAGCTGCTGAAGCGGCAAACTTTCATGAGATAACCCATGTAAACTGGAGAGGGCTACACCAAAGGTTCCCCCAGGTACCTATAAAAGAATTGAAAAAAATTGTCCAAACGTGTAAATCTTGCCAACCCTTCCTCAGAGTACCCCCGCCTCAACCCCCAGGAGTCAATCCTCGGGCCTGAAACCTAATACCTTCTGGCAAACAGATGTCACCCATTTTGCTGCCTTTGGCAAACATAAATATGTTTTTGTATCTGTTAATACTTTCTCCAGGGCCTGCTGAGCCACTGCCCACTCTGGAGAAAAGGCCAAACATTCCCAATCTCATTTCCTCCAATGCTTTGCTACGCTGGGACTGCCCCACCAAAATGGACAACGGACCTTGCTTTACCTGCAAGGCCCTTACAGGATTTTTTTGAAAGATGGGGTATTAAACATACCACGGGAATCCCTTACAATCCCCAGGGACAGGCTATTGTTGAAAGACACCACCAGTACCTTAAGGAACAATTACAAAAACAAAAAGGGGGAGTAAGCCCCCACCTGCAGCTAGCAGAGGCCCTCTTTACTATAAATATTTTGAATTTTTCTAAAGAAATGACTGAATCAAGATTCCAAAAACACTGGGGGCATACGAGCCTCAACCCCCAAGTGAAAGTCAAATGGCAAGATCCATTAACAGACCAATGGAAGGGCCCAGATCCCCTACTCACAATGGGGAGAGGCTTTGGGTGTGTGTTCCCCATAGGAGAGGAAGCACCCATATGGGTGCCGGCAAGAAACCTCAAGTACTTGCCCCAACAAGAGAACAATGAAAACCACCTGCCTCACCTCCTAGACCCATTGCCTCCTTCTTCTTAACCCTTTACTAACCAAGGGCCAAGGCTCCATTTGTATTTTTTCAGAAATCTCGAAGAAAATCTACCATAAGCCCCTTCAAGAGATCTTTGCCTTCACCTGGACTTGGGTTCTGGAGCTCCCTGATGATGACAGTTTGTGTCTCCTCTCTTCTCGCTCCCACTTGCACCCGTGACCTCTGGGCCTTTGTCCCTTTGCCGCCCATACTCTTACCTGTCTCTCGGAATGCCCCTGCAACTCCCACTTTCACACTGCTATTCTCAATCTACAGCAACAGATTGACCTCCTGGGCGAGGAAATTCAAACACTCCACACTATGGTTTGGATGTCCTGTGACCCCAGATTCTCCTCCTTTTGCTTAACCCCCTTTCCAGTCATTATTATCTCTCAGAGGCATCAGGAACTTGCTGACTACTTCAAGGGTCCCTGGTCCCAACAAGTCATGAACTATACTTTGACTCTCGGTTCCCAAATTGTGTCCCTTAACCCGACTCGCCCCGAGGTCATAGCCTTTGATACCAGTTTCATTTCACAGGTGTGGTCTAAACTAAAATCTCTCTTTGATCCCACAATGGTAGCCACATGGGGAATCCTCTGCCTTCTGGCATTAGTCTGTCTCCTGTTCTTTAGATGCCTGCTCCGTTTCACGTTTCACCCGTAGCCAACACAAAGCCAACAAAGTGACAGCCCATGTCCTCTTAGCAATGGTCGACAGGGGGGCCACCTACACCCCCGCTGATGAAATAATTTGCATCTGGGTCTCGTCCATCCACAACTCACATGAATAAGCCTGACAACCCCACCAGAATATGCACCACCCCATGCATCCTATCCTGCCCCCATCCTGCATGGTTCCTCATCCTTGGGCCAAGTTATCCAATCTTGCTATATTATACACCAGACCAAGATCCTCTATTACAGGCTTATCTGCCAGGGGCCAGGGCCCTATAAAATGGCCATTTTACCCAGCCTCCCGCCCCCCCGCTCTCCATGTTACCAATGATGGGTAAGACCCCAGAGAGACCAAGGCAACCTAAGACAGGGCACGGAGAGGCTCTTTGGCAGACCGGAGTCATAGCACCCCATGACAGGTAAGATCTTTCTGCAGTCAGTCAACCTAAGACAGAGGCCAAACCTAAGCTGTTTGTACCCCGAAGACGGGTAAGACTGAATCTGCAAGAATAGACAACCTAAGACAGGGGCTATGTTCCTCCTCCTGCATTACAAAAACAAAAGGGGGAGCTGTTGCACCTGCCTGAGCCATGGGCCCACAAGTAATCTCTTGAGCCTGCCCTAAAGTTTGATGACTTGTCTATAAATTTTGAAAGTAAGTCAAATTCCACATAGGAATGACTCAGCATAGCCCGACCTGAAAAAACGGCTTTGCCTGGGCACACTGAAAAGGCCGGTTGCCTAGATGTGGCCCAGATGCGCTCCTGGTTGCCTAAGACGTGGCTAAGAAGCTCGGTTACCTGGACAACGCTGCTGGTTGTCAGGATGTGGCTGCAAAGCCCAGTTATCATTGGCCCAGGATCCCTGTCACTTTCATTTCCCCCACCCCACTTGCCAAAGAGATATAAACCGCTAACTGGGTGTAGTAAAATGAGCTTTGCCTAGATGCACTCCAGGTCTCGTGTGGTTTCTGTTCGGGATCGTCGGCACTCACTCCTTTGCTCAGCCCCATCCCAATCAGCTGCGGGTCCGCACTTCTCTCCCAAGCCCTCCCCATGGAGCATCAGCGGTGGCCGGGGGATTTAGCCCCAGCATGCCACCACACCTGGCCTAAGATGGTTCTTAGCTGCCATGTGAGTGCTGGGAATCGAACCCAGGTCCTCTGCAAGAGCAGTCAGTGCTCTTAACTACTGAGCCATCCCTTCGGCCCCAAGGGTATTATACTTTTCCAGTATACTTTTTTATAATAGCTGTTTTTGTTTTTGAGACTAACACAGGTTGACTTTGAACTCACAACCCTCCTCAACCTCCTGACTTCAGGGACCACAGGTATGCACATCACAATCCTCCTCAACCTCCCGACTTCAGGGACCACAGGCATGCACATCACAACCCTCCTCAACCTCCCAACTTCAGGGACCACAGGCATGCACATCACAATTGGCTTATGATAACAATTGTTTACATTAATTTTTATAGTTACAGATAAAATGCTTTTATCTTAGAAGCTCTATTAAGTTAGGGATATTTATTCTGGTCTCATACTGTTCCCCTAGTGCCTCAGGAAATTCTCAAATAGTTGTTGATAAAGCAAGAAAATAAAAAAATAATAATATAAAAATCCTAAGTGTAATCTTAACATATTGAATTTACCAATATGCTAAAAGTAACATATTTAAGTATAGCTTACCTTAGGAATTAATTCCTAAGTTATTCTCCAATAGAATAGTATGAATTGAAATGTAATTTAAGTCTAATTCATCTGAAATTTAACAAATGAGATCATGAGAATTCAGATGAAAATACACAAATATAGTCATATATATGCATAATTAATTTAAGGATTATGGAAGAGCTTCCATTCTGGATTGATTTTAACTCCAAAAACCATAAATTAAAAGACTAATATGGCCAGGTCCAGCCAGCTGGAATCGCACAGCCTGTCTTTCATCCAGCCTAGTAGGCGAGACACTGGAAAACATTGTATCCAGTGAGGCAAGCTAGGCCCAGAAAGCAAATGCGAAATGTCCTTATTTGTGAATCTTATCTCTGAATCTTTAGAAATAAGTGCAACTCTCAGCCCCCATTAAAGAAGCTTCTGTTTGCAATAGATGGAGACGATGACAGAGAGGCACAGTGCTCGGAATGCAGAGAATGAATGACTGTGGGGTATCTAGTCCCAGTTGATACATCTATGATGCAGCCCCTATACTTCAAGCTCAGGGAACACTACAGAAGAGGGGACAGAAAGACTGTAGTAAACTGAGGACCAGCCGGGCGTGGTGGCGCACGCCTTTAATCCTAGCACTCCGGAGGCAGAGGCAGGCGGATCTTTGTGAGTTCAAGGCCAGTCTGGTCTACAGAGTGAGTTCCAGGACAGCCGGGGCTACAGGGAGACCCTGTCTCAAAAAGACCAAAAAAAAAACAAAAACAAAAAACAAGCAACAACAAAAAAACTGAGGACCAGGATGCCTCCTGCCAGGCAATGTCTTGCAGACATGACAGGGAAGCTGTACCATGACCTGCATAATGGCAACACCAGTTGACAGGCCAAGGTGGATGGGGAGTTTCACAAGGTTCCACCTCTAGATGAAGGGCTACAGGCAATCAATGGATGCTGAGAGGGGAAGAATCAGTTTTCTCCAGGGATGAGCTCTTGGTAAATTATCTAATCCTAATCCCAAGTGGTTAGCTGTAAACACATGCACATACTAGCACCTAAATGGGCTCAGTAGGTTGTATCTCTCTCTCTTAATATATATAATATAAATACATACAGACATTATGTATATAAAAATAATTTAAGGGCTGGAGAGATAGCCTAGCGGTTAAGAGCACCGATGCTGTTGCAGAGGACCCGGGTTCGATCCCCAGCACCCACATGGCAGCTGAGAACCGTCTGTAACTCCAATTCCAGGAGAACTCCAGTTCCAGGGGAATCCGAGACCCTCTTCTGACCTCTGCAGCATTGCACGACATGGGTGCACAGACCTGCATGCAGACAGTACATTCATATACATACAAAAATAAATAAACAAACAAATAAATAAATAAATAAATAAAAATTAAAAAAAATTTAAAAAGAGGTCAGGAAATTGAGAAGAAAATATGGAGTGTGGAGGAGCTGGAGGAGAGAAGGGGGTAAAATGACATAAATACAGCATTCATATATAAAAATGTAAAAAAAATGTTTAATCATTTTTATTTTATGTGTCTGAGTGTATTGACTGCACATGTGAGTGGGTCAGAGTTGTGTAATGCCAGTGGAGGTCACTAGAAGTCATCAGATTCCCTGAAACAGGAGTTACAGACAGTTGTTGGCTACCATGTGGTGCTGGGAAACAAACCCAGGTCCTTGGCAGAAACATCCAGGACCTTAATTTCTGAGTCATCTTTCCAGCCCCTCAAAAAATTTTTTTAAAGAAAAGAATGATAGGTTGGACTATATAAAAAGTTTAAATTTATATTGTAATGATAAATGATAAACACATTCAAGGTACAATAAAAGGGATTACTGTTTTTAATTTATAAAGATTTCTTTTTTTCTTTTTACTCCAATCATCATTTACTATCTGCCCTCTAAAAAGAGGAACAGGTAAGGATTATCCCACCTGACGATAATTTATAAAGATGTCTTTTATTTTATTTTATTTATTTATTTTTTATGTGTATCAATGTACTGTCAGCATGTAGGTTTTTGCACCCATGTCGTGCAATGCCGCGGAGGTCAGAAGAGGGTGTCAGATTCCCCTGGAACTGGAGTTCTCCTGGAATTGGAGTTACAGACGGTTTTCAGCCGCCATGTGCGTGCTGGGGATCAAACCCGGGTCCTCTGCAAGAGTGGTCGGCGCTCTTAGCCATCTCTCCAGCCCAGATTTCTTAAAATCAGTAAGACACACAGGCAGAATAATGCAGTAAAAGAAATGAAAATATAATTCACAAAGGAAGCACAAATGGAAAATATTCCAGGCCAATAGTATCTAAAGGAATACAAGTTGATATGTTGTATCAGATTTAAAATTAAAATGTGTTCTTTTTCAAAAATTACACTTTATTATTTGTTGCTTGTATGTGTATGTGCAGCGCTCATGCTGTGCTGCAGGGTAAGTGAGGTTCTCGTCTTCTACCATGTGGGTTCTTTGGTTTGAATTCAGGCTTGGTGGCAAGTGTCTTTACCCACTGAGTCATCTCTCCAGCCCTAAAAGTGTTTCTTTATAACTAATAAATATATAGAGGGATAATTAAATTCAGATAATAGGAATACAAATTTCCTTGACTTCTTAGAGATCAATGCTTATAGAATGCCCTGCCATGCAAATTCTTTCTAGGGATCTCTCTCAAGTAAACCCTAATTTTGCAGAACTTAGTAATACTTAATGTGGTTTTCTTTATAACACCAAGAAAATACAAATCACCAATCAGTGACTGAAGATATTTTGATACATTCACATAACAAAGTTCAAGGTTGCTCCTTCAGAGGGAAAAGACTGCCCAGTTTTTCCAGCAGCAGTTTAGGAAATCTTTCCCTTTTCCTATATTTTAAGCAAGCTTGCTTCATAGTCTTTTATGTGCACACATACAATCAGCTGTTTGTCAACTCTATCCTTTTGTTAATTTAATGTTTTTACTTGAGATGTTGATATTCCTCAATCATAAATATTTTCTTATACATATGTGTTCTATGTTAATAGGTTCCACATCCAGGGATTAGCCAACCCGGGACTGAAAACACTCAGAAGAAAGTTGTGACTGTAGTGAACTTAAACAGACTCTTCTTGTCATAATTCCCTAAATTATACAACATAAGAACTATTTATATAAGTAAACCATTTAAATAAAGATGATTTAAAGTATATGAGAGGATATGTATAGGTTATATACAAATACTGTGGCACTGTATATAAAGGATAATCATCTGCTGATTTTGTTGTCTGTGGCTGGTTTTGGAACCAATCCCCCATGGATAAAGAGGGATGGCTGCACTACATATGGTGTGACTACGGCAGTTATTGCACTACATATAGTGTGACCATGATGGTTATTACACTACATATGGTGTGACTACGACAGTTATTGTTTTCCAGGGCAGCTACTTTTCAGATTCCTCTTGAGTAGCAACATGCCACTCAAATGTGCCTTTTCAAAACTGAAGGATGGTGGGTAAGCCAGAATCAGAATCTTTGCAGACTGAATTAAACAAATAAGAGCCATTTGCCTTATGCCTTATTTTTTTTTATTTTATTTATTTTTTATGTGTATGAATGTACTGTCTGCATGTAGGTTTGTGCACCCGTTGTCGTACAATGCCACGGAGGTCAGAAGAAGGTGTCGGATTCCCCTGGAACTGGAGTTCTCCTGGAATTGGAGTTGCAGACGGTGCTCAGCCGCCATGTGGGTGCTGAGGATCAAACCCAAGTCCTCTGCAAGAGCAGTCGGTGCTCTTAACCGCTAGGCCATCTCTCCAGCCCCTGCCTTATGTCTTTAAAGACCTGAAAGGTCAGTCAGTAATGCAAATCCCAAATCCTATAGTGACTGGCTCCAATACTTTCTTTTTCAAAAAAGTGATTTTCAAGCTGGGTGTGGTGGTGCGCACCTTTAATCCTAGCACTTGGGAGGCAGAGGCAGGTGGATATTTGTAAGTTCAAGGCCAGCCTGGTCTATAGAGTGAGTTCCAGGACAGCTGGGGGCTACAGGGATATCCTGTCTCGAAAAGACCAAAAAAGAAAAAAAAAAAAAAGAGATAGATAGTGATTTTTCCCCCCTGTAGTTTCCCCCCTGAAATCACACCCTTCTATCCCCAGCCCAGCATTACCGGCATGGTGATCTGGATGGGTTGTCGTTCTCCACTTTTGGTTGGGGCTACGCCTTCTGTATCATACATGCCTGTGTAAACGACTCTGTCCTCATCAGGCTCCTTAGACTTCAGCTCCAGAGGGACAAGCACGCCACCAATGGAAATGTTCCTGCAATGAACTTGAGCTGAGCACACACGGTAGAACTAGCCTGGGTTCCCTGTCCTAGTCTGGATCAAGACCTCAGCAAGAAATCTACAGGGTTTAATAAGGGTGACATTATGTTATGGTCAAAAGTTCAGGAGTTTACAATTCTCTGCCTGAGCAGGAACATGATCATGGGCCAACTATTTCCTTCTGTGGATGATCTTCAGTATTGTTATCTAGAAAACTATTTCCTTCTGTGGATGATCTTCAGTATTGTTATCTAGAAGAAGTAGTTCTCATTGCTCATTGCTGACACCCATGCAGCAATGCAAATTATACTCCAAGCCCCAGATAGCAGGATTCTGTTGGTCTAGCATGTAAATTGGCACTGATAATTTTATTTCAGGGCTATTTAGGTGATTTATATTATGGTGCAGATAGAGTCAAAGACCTGTGAACTAACTAATGGCAGTTTCCATTCCAACACTCAAAGTCTTCCTCTGGCCTTCTACACATCAGTTCTCAGTGGCACCATCCTTTCACATCAACCTAACTGTTCTCAATGCAAAGTCCCTGAGTTTCAACTGAGTACCTGGCAGAATACAAACATTTAGGCTGTACCCTGGAAATACCAAACTAGAAATACTGTCCATCCCCAGCCACATATTTCAAAAAGCCCTTCCAGTGATTCTGAAGTAAATCCAGTTGGAGAGCCTGAGAAATTCTTAAAAATCTAAAGTGTAACTAGAGAAAAGTTTTACCATTACCAAATCTTTTTTAGATTAGCTTGAAATCTAGAGCACTGCCTGGCAGAAGATGCAGCAATGCCTGTGTGGGTCGTCAGGAAAAAGTAGAGAAATGAAAAGCCTGGATAATATGTAAGTGCAGGGAGCCCTGGGCTATGTGGAGGCAGTGGGGGGGGGGCAGGGAGCAGAGACAAGGGGCACTGGAAACCATTCAACTGTGGCTCCAGATCTTTCTACCTAGAAGGCTAAGATAAGTTTACTGAATTAAAGCTAATTACAGCTATTTGATGGATTTGAAGACCTTCCTCCCTCCCTATATGCTAGGCATGGTATTTTATTCCTTGGTGCAAACTACACTTTACACAACCCGTAAGTGAAAAGGTGGAGGAATGGTTGATGATGTGTAAACTTGACACAATCAAGTCACTTTGGAAAGGAGTCTGGAGGAATTGTCTGAATTAGGTTGGCCTATGTCCTGCCTGTGAGGGGCTTTATTTAGGTTACTCAGGTAGGAAGCCCCATGCTAACTGTGGACCAGCATCATTTCACAGGCTGGCCCTGGACTGGATGACAAGAGGAGAGGAGCTGAGCACTGGCAGGCAGGCATTAATTCACTGCTCTCTGCTGCTGACTTGATGTGCTGTGACCAGCTTCTTGTTCTGGCCACCTTGATTTCCCTACAAAGATGGACTGTAACCTGGGATTGGGAGCCAATTAAGCCCTTGCTGAAAAGAAGACAGACCCACCCACACACGGATTCCTCTCCCAGGCCACTTAATAGTTCCACACTTCTCTCAGGAAGTCTACTGGGTGCCTCACCCCCTTGTAGCCCAGAAAAGCGAATTTCTGCTATGAATAAATCCAAGCCACCTCTTGTGAGGATGCTGTTAACATCAAGTAGTTTCAGTAGGCTAACCGGGAAAAAGAAGGGAAGGGAAGGGAAAAGGGAAAAGGGAAAAGGGAAAAGGTAAGGGAAGGGAAGGGGGAAAGGGGAAAGGAGAAAGGAAAGGAGAAAGGACAGGAGAGGAGAGGAGAGGAGAGGAGGGGAGAGGAGAGGAGAGGAGAGGAAAGGAAAGGAAAGGAAAGGAAAGAAAAAGGAAAAGGAAAGGAAAAGGAAAAGGAAAGGAAAGGGGCCTGTCAAACAGTAAGCCTGGGCCTGGACAGAAGGTGTGCCCTCTAATTTGTGCGTGCTGATGTAGTTGTGGGTCCTCTGCCATTAACCCGGATAAGGGGGATTCCATTGCATCTCTTAGGAAGCCCAATAACCTCCTCTCATCCCCAGCCTCTCCTCCTTCAGTCTGGTCACAAACCTGGCAGGATTTCAGGATCTAGGGAAGCAGGGCTGGGCCTGCGGAACCCTGCCAACTCCATTTGCCCCACCCCAGCTACTTGTGGTTCTGCGAGGATGGCTGGAGAGTAAAGAATTTTAAAATAAATCAAAGCAAAGCAAAACAAGCCCAAGCCCCACCCCCACCCCCACCCCCCAAACTCTAGCTTCCTGTAGCTGATTTAAACAAACTAGCTGCGAGAATAGAGGAATAATACCCAAGCACACAGCGGGTGAGGAGCACCGGATGGTGCATTGACCTCCTTCCCTCCCGCCTCAGGTCCAGCTGGGCGCGGTGGCAGACAATAGGGGCCCAGAGGTGGCTAAGGACATCCTGGCCTATGTGGTTCTCCCGTACCCGGAGTCCCGCCCGGCCGCGGCGCCCATCACTCACTCGACCTGCAGTGTGGTGGGCTTAATCTTCACCTCCACCTTGTAGGAGGAGCCGGTGAGCAGCTTGATCGTGCGGTTCTGGCCGAAGCGCTGCCCATCCACCTTGAAGAAGACCGGGCCGTCATTGGGCTGGATGCGCAGCGCGATCGAGAGGCGCACTAGGCCGGGTAGGTCCCCCATGGCTGGTGGACCTGCGGGCGCCGCGCCCCGGGCGATGGACTGCGCCGGCTGGAGAGGGTGGCTGCGGCTCGGAGGGCGGAGGGGACAGGCCTCAGGAGGAAGAGGAAGCTCTCTGTCCCAGGCCGCGGCTAGCAGCAGTCGCGTCCGTCCACCCCAGGTTTGGAGCAGCGGCTGGCCAGGCGGTGGCCCTTTGCAGCACCTAGCGGGGAAGCTGGCACCAGAGACTGCACTGAGGCAGCTGGCTGCCCCATCCCCCGCTCCTCGCGCGGAGCCCAGCGGGGGCTTGCGGCGACTGGCAGGCCGCCCGGCAAATCAGCACAGCTGGGGGCTAGAGAGTTAATTCTGTTTACGCACCACAATTCCCTTCAGCCCGAGAGGCTGTTGTCTAGGCTCCTCCTAGAACAGCACCGGATGCGAGGAGAGGATGGGGCGGGCGGGCACTGGGGGGGGCCGAGACCCCCTGAGTCTAGGTTCCAAGGGATATGGATTCCTTAAGGATTGGCCTCCAGCTTGGTAGGAGAAGGCTGGGCGGGGAAAGGGAGGCAGGATTCGCTGCAGGAAACTGCAGCTAAGTGATTTAATTAAATTCCAGGATAGAGTGGAGGGGAAATGTCCAAGGGCAGGCTCAGCTCCATCTCTACACTAGATTGGGTGGGTGGGAGAAAGAGACGAGATTATTTTATGTGTGCATTTCCATTATACGCATCTTGTCTCAAGAATGCACGGTATAACCAAGCATCTGTATTCACACGAATCTTGGAAGACAAGCTCTGTAAAAGGTATGTATGCTGGTGTGGTGCTGAGGTAGAGCTGGTGGCAGTGACCCAGAAGAGAGACGCCAGACCACTCCGAAGGACACTGTAGAGTTTGCACTTACATATTAGGTAAAGTTGCTTGATGGCTGTTTGGGGGAGCAAGGGGTGACTAGGTATCTGGGGGATGCATTCTGAGGAGAGAATGAATTCCCTCTTCAGCACCACGCAGGTGGATAGTACCCTCTGTCGCTCACCTGGAAAATGCAGGCTCCCATTAGTGAGTCCATTTGGGAAAGATGAGCTTGTTTGTAACTTTTATTCACCCAGGTTAGAATGCTTTCTTTTTTTTTTTTTTTAACAAGTTTTATTGAATATGCTTCAAAATCAAATAATAACATTAAAACTATATACACTGACAGAATGCATGAAATCTGGTGGGGTGGGGGGCATGGAAAGGGAAATGAGTCTAAATTGGATTGAGAAATGATGTATGATGTATGAAAAAGTTTAATAACAATAAAAATATATTTTAAAAACTATATACACATAATTGTCATTTAAGGTAATTATGATTTCTAAAGTTTCCTTAAACATTACATTATCAAATATCAGACTATTGTTCTTTAACGAATTACAGAGGTAACTTCTGAGAACTCTGGTCACAAAATCTTAATCAATCACTATGTAACTTTTTACCATTTTCTTTCTTTTTGGTGGAAGCATTTAAAATAAACCCTCTTAGAATGATCCAAGCATACACTACAAAATTATTCATTATAGCTACCATGTTGTACATTAGATTCTCAGTGTTTACCCATTTTATGTAACTAAAATTTTGTAGCTTTTATCAACATCTCATTTCCTGCTTCTGCTGTATAAAGCAATCCCCATATAGACTTGCTTTATGTAGCTGTGATATAAAAACATCCTATCCTTATTCAGTACATTGTTACTTCATTAGCATAAAATTCACAGCTAAGAGCTTGTACTTTATGCTTTGAACAAAGATTATAAAACAATGTGTTTTCTTTTTTTATCTAGAGAAAAACACAAGACCAGTTTTATTTCATACAATGTTACACATTTTTCATTTTCTAATTTATACATAACATACAAAGCAGTGAAGACAACATTTCATATGAACCAATAAGAGCCAGGACTTAGACAAACTGTTCCCCAAACAATCCATATCAAAAGGAGGCACTCAAGAGTAAAGCCTAAGTGGTTTCTGCCCAACCAAATTTTGATTTTGCTAAAATTCCATGCCAACATACTAAAAGGTGGAAACGGGGTGGGCACCAAAAATGGCAGATCATAAAATCTGTACACGAACAGGTATTTTCCTAGAATATGCCTAAAAGTGTCAGGAGGATTAGGTGTCAACACTGGGGAAACTCCAGAACATTGGGACTGCTAGAGGAGGGTTCAGTTTCCAAGTAACTTTCTCTAGGACTTCTTTTCTGCAGTGACAGCTGCCTATGCAACCACAGGTGAGGGTGAAGGTAAACAAGAATCAGCTGTTGTTTTGCAAGAAAAGTCACTACCAATCTCCAACAAGGACAGCTTTGATCCTGAAACCATGGGCTGATACTGGGAAGTAAGGTTCAATCTGGAGCAAGACACTCTGAGGCTGGCCAAGCAAAGTGGGAAAAGGTGGAAAAGTTGAGTTATGCCGGGGGTGGGGGTGGGGGGATACTGCTACTTTGACAAGGACATGCTGATGAACCAGTGTGACTCTGAGAAGAACAGTGACAAGTGCCTGGATGTAATGGCCTCACCATGGAACGTTGGGTTAGAAAATTAGAGTAACTGAAAATCAACATGAAAAGTATTCCTGGCACCCCAAACTTCATGCCATTATTTTAAGGTTCATGATATGTATAACTAAATGATAAAAAATTTTTTACTCAATATTGTGCTCAGAGATTGCTTTTCTTCTGCAAACATCTAGTAAAAAAATCCCTTCCACACTTATGTGATGGAAATAGCATGTTCATTTCAGTTTTCAACACTAAACATAAGTAGGTCAACAAAAATGTTTATACAAAATACCGACTTCAACAAAATACAAAGCACTTTCCTTATCTTTCAGAAACTGAATATACAAAGCAATTTTTTCCAAAATATTTTCATAGGCAAAAGATTAAAAATGATTTTAATTATACACATATGGTCACAATTTTGCCTTAAAAAAAAGAAAAACATGATGGTAATAAAACCACTCCCTAACTGTAAACTAGAGCCAATTGTTACAGTGGTAATTTCTGATAAAACAGGCATAACGTATTAACTGATTGATAGGCATAGGAACTGTGAAAGGATATTTCTCTATCTAGAGCCAAATTCAACAGTAAAGTGTTTATAAGTTGTGTAATTAAGCCAAATATATTACTACAGGAAAGCTCTGACATCAGCAATGAATTATTCTGCCTAGGAGATGTTGGCTAAGGGATTCAAACCCGACCCCCCCAAATTATAAAGGCCTTTTGCCTATAAGCGGGATATATGCAAGGAGAAAGGCAGTAAGTCCCTGTTGTCAAAGACCTGGTGTCAGCATGAAAAATGTTATGAGACGTCACTTGCTAGCGTACAACTGGCCTCTGAAATGCTAGAGAGCGTTACCAAAGGCCACTAAAACAATACAGCAAAATATTGGTCTCCCTGAGACAAGCAAGACTCCTCCGTCAATACACCTCAACAGCCTGCAGATACTGTGCAACAGTGGCAGCCAAGTGTCTATATATATCCCAAATCTATTTGGCTATTAGCTCTCTCCTTGGAGGAATAACTCACAGCGGATGCCACAAGCTTATGTCCTCTAGTGGTTAGGCGATGGTATAAGCCACAATAAGAACTTGTCACCCTTTATAGAGAAACCACAGTTTGTGGATTAGCATACCATCCAAGCATCTGTGTCTATGCTCACAGCTTAGCTTGACATAAGTGGTACTGCTTAAATGCCTGTACATCCAATAGCTTGTGCTTTGTTAGTATGACTAAAAAGGGTATCACTGGGAAAGCTGTCAATCCATGAAGGGAAACAACCTGAACAGACTGGACTCCAAAATTACAACTCCAAAGAAATTAGACCGTTTTCTTGTCACCCACTTGTGCCCCTTTCCCAAAGCCCAGGGAACAAACTGCGGAAGAGGAGGCGTGGTAGATTGTAAGGGCTGTGGAGAGATGGGGTGAATCATGAGACTACAGGAATATAGTCTGGACTCCTGATTGATCAACATGCCTGTGCATACAAGCTTCTCCAACTGGTCAATGGGAACTTGGGTTGTTCAAAATTTGGACATAGATACTTGCAAAATGCACCAATTACCTAATTGTATGACATACTGAGTAACACCAATGTTATCTGCAAACAACTCTGTGATTATATTGTAGAATCCCTTAAAAAGTAAAAAAAAATAAATTAAAAAAAAAGATTGTTGGGAAATTTACATAAGGCCGCTTGTAAATGTACATCATGTTACTGTTATAATGTCTTATGCCCAGAGAAAAAAATGTTATCATACAGATTTTCTCTTACTTGGGAGTAGGCTATTCAAAAATACAGTACTCTTCTGTACAAAAAAAAAAAGGTCACATCACATTTAAAGATGGAAAAATCATTGGCCTCCATGGTAACCAAATCGCAGTCTGATACTTTCTATTATGCACAATACCCTGATTTCAATGGAAAGTGATCCAAATCCCAGTATGTCCATATTAACAGAGTCAACAACTATGTTACAAAAAAATGTTTTCCACAATAATAAAAAGAAAGGTGGTTCATACATCTGAAACCTATAAAGAAAAAAAAATTTTTTTAAATCACTCTTGATTTGGAGAAATAAATTTACATTATACAACACTATATTGTCAGGTTAAAGAGGGCAGGGACATAAATGTACACTAAAATGCAAATGTTTCCCAAAGAGATAAAACAAATTCCATTTACAGCATGAAGGTTTACAAATGTACACCTGTACAACCAAGGAGAGTGTCACTACTAAAGTAGCAAGGCTTTATAGTAAACACTGAAACAAGATCTGCTTTCAAAGTGTCAACTTACATCTACCACTACACACACAATGCATATATTTATAGGAAGCAAAAAAAGCTATCTGAATATGTATGTAATCATGCTTAAATGTTGAGCTATCAAAAACACTTCTCAGTGTCCTTTTTTCACCTCTATCTGGTTCCTACTTTACATATCTATTAATAAAAAAAAAATAAAGCTCAACACTTCCTTAACATGTCTTTGTAATCCTCTAAGAATAAAACACAAATCTCCACTCTTTCTCATTGCAAACCAAATTGAAAAGTTAGTACAAAATTTAACTTTCCATTTAGTGCATGTAACTGGATGGAAATATCACCATGATTTGTTTTTCTAACTCATTACAGTAACATAGGTAAATATATATAATTCTTCTGTACATTGCCAAAGACAGGGCAGTAATTTTATTAAAACCACATCCACTGTAAATAATTATTTTTAATCTCAAATCATTTTATTCTTGTCTTGTTGAGTTTTTCTTTGCATGATAGTTTGTGAATTACCAAAATACAACTTAACTGTCTTTAAAAAATATTAATAATATTTATGCAGTTGATTGTTTATCTGTTATAAGAGGCTTCACACAAAGGAAAAACAAGGACTATAATTCTATATACATCTCTATAAACCTGTTGTGCTATGGGGTTATAGACCTACCAGACTGCAAGCCAGTTTATTAAAAGAATACTGTATTTTTTTTCCTTTAAAAACTATTTTTGTGACTTTACAAGGTAAAAATTTACAAAATATGTGACATCTTCCTTTTCTTTTTCTTTTTTTTTTTTTTTTTTTAGTTTTGTTTTTTGGGGGGGTTACAGTTACATCATATACAGGTATTCTGTGCTTTGTCAGCAATTCTTTCTGATAGGTCTCTACTCAGGGCTGAATATAATTTATAATTCACTACCCCACCCCCTAAATATACACAAGAACCTTAAAAATTTAAAAATGGATGAATAAAGTCAATAAATAGTTTTGCTTAAAAAAATCAAAGATTCATAGTTGAGATGTGTTTTGATAATTCACAAAGAAAACCCATTCTTTAAACATGGTTAAATCATCTTCTTTCTCCTTTTCCTTATAACATTCCATTTGGTGGTCCTCCAATAGGCCCTAGATCTGGGCTATTTTTCAAATAATATTTTTCCAACTTGGACAGTATATGTTTCCCATATGTATATTTGTGCAGAGTAGTAATGTGGGGTCGAATCTTTTGCACGATTATCTTTCTCTGAGCAGGTTCAGCCATATCAATCATCTTCTGAACCACGTAATTGGCATACTGATCCTTCATCATGGTGCATAAGGCACTGTGAGGACCATCATTCTCACAGCCAAACCTTGTCAGTCAGTAGAGCTCTCTCAGCACGGGAGGCATGAGTAACACATTTTTCTACAACATTGCTGGCAAACTTGTGTCGACTGAGGGCTAAGACCTTTCCTCTGATCTCAGAAACAATTTTGCTCTTGTCTTCAGTCAACCATGTTCCAGTACATGCAGAATGACATAATTACCATACCGATTCTGTACCAACTGCTCTGTATGTTGGTGAAGTTCTTCTAAGATAGGTAAGGTTTGCTCTGCAGTGCAATGCTCTAGGATATGCTGAATTACTCTGCAGCCATAAGGATGGGTTGAAAGTACAAACACTTGTCCTTTGAAAGCATCAGTGATGAACTGTAGAAACTGTGGCTGAACACATTCATTTTTGTACCACACGGTTTCCATTCTGATCTTTAACACATTTGAGCACATGACCATCTAGCTCCTTTACCATTTCACTCTGCTGATCAGAAGAAATAGACTCCAATGCTTTCTGAATGACACAGCAGCCGTACATCTGCAAGGCTAAAGGTAGAACATGACCACGAATACGAGTTGCTAGGGCTAACTTTTGATCCAAACTCCCAAACTTGAAAAATTTCTGTATAACATAGTTTCCAAAAACATCAGTCATTAATTGATAGGCTGCCTGTAGAATTTCATTAAATACCATCTGTCGCTCAGCTGGAGTAGCTCTCTGAATCTAGAACCATGCTGGTCTTGAGAAAACTCAACTATATGTCCAATTAAGTCTCTAAGCTGAAGGTTTGGGAAGCGGTTGTTTCTGAAATCGTCCAATAATCTACTGCGGCTAGAAGGTATAATATCAGATCTGTTATATCAGAGCCGAGAAGGAGGAAAGAGTTGGCTGCTGGAACTAAAAAGACTGCAAGTGCTTGAAGCACTTCAGTACTTTGCTTCTGCTCCAGGTGCTGCAGAGATATACCAACCACTACCGTTTGTCAGTCCTCCTAAATGCAAACTGGATGAGGATCCAAGTGATGAAAGTGATGGCGGTGGCATAAGTGAATGTCCTGGAGTTTGGCTTGGCAGAGGCATGCCTATTGGACTTGGCGAGGAGGAAAATCCCAGACTATTGTAAAATGGTTGCCCTATGGGTGCTAGGCTGCTACTAGATCTTTTGTACAAGTCAGGGCTAGCAGATACTCTCTTCTTGTGGTACTACTACTTGCAGAACTGCCAACTGAAGAACCAAATCCACTGAGTGCTGAACCTATAGCAGCTCCTAAAGAACTACCACTTCCAAAGCCAAGAGATGTACTTCCAGGTTGACCAGGTCCGTGGGAAAATAAAGAACTGCTCTAGGAGCTATTAGTCAAAGAACTGCTCCCATAAAATGAATTTGACTGCAGATTAGTATTTGGCTGCTGCTGCTGCTGCTGTGGTGGCTGAGTGCCAAATTGGCTGAAACAGACCATTTGTGCTGCCTATAAGACTACTTGCAGTTCCTCCGGCTGCTGCTGCTGCTGCTGCTGCTGCTGCTGCTGCTGCTGAACTAGTTTGAACAGGTGTTGGAGCCATTAATCATACTGGAGCTCCAAGGCCAGTTCTTGCTCCAGGGCCAACCACTAAGGCACCAGTCTGGTCATAATAGGCAGTTGGAGCTAGTACTTGATAGCCTGGCATGCCTGTGGCAAGACCCTGACCAAAAGCCAATGTTGGATTTGCAGCTGCTGCAAGTGATTCTGCTTGCTGCCCCTGCTGGCCCTGATTAGGAGTAAGAGGACACTGACTCACTCCAGTATGAAGAACCTGTTGCTGTCCTGGCTAAGCTTATGATGCTGCTTGCTGATTGGCTGTGATGTTTGCTGCAGCTGCAGCTTGTTGCTGAAATAAATTGGCCGGATAAACCCCCCATGGAACACCATAACACTGAGGTGGAACCACTGCTGGACCTGCTAACGTTGCAGCTGCAGCCAACCCTGCTGCAGTATACAGACCAGTCCCAGGAGGAGCAGCACTAATAATATATGGATTTGGCACAAATGCAGCGGGAGCAAGGCCTGCTGAGAATACACCAGCTATATGTGGCTGCTGAGCTGCTAATGCATATTGCTGCTGTTGCGCTGCAGTTAACTGCTGAACTGTGAGAGCATTTGTCCTCTGAAAGAGCTGCTGCTGGGAATTGTAGTCAAAAAGGCCTACAGTAGCTCCTGAAGAGTCTATGGGTACCTGATTACCAGGATAGTCAAATTGTAAGGAATCCAGACCAACTTGTTCCATGGCATCTAGATTCTGAATTTCAGGATTTGAAAATTCTTCAACAAGTGGCTTATTAGCTGTAGGATTAGGAAGTGGACCCACTCCTTCTGGAGGATTAGTATTGGGGCCAATACGCTCAACTACTTCAGTTGGAGAGGCTTGACGACTTCCAGGGGTACGATTAAAATCTTTGCAATCAGCATCCATTCCATTTGGCAAACTTCTGCCATTTACTTTAGAATCATCATCATCTCCTTGTTTAAGATCTCTGTTTTGGTCCTCCTCAAATGGAGAAGCCTTGACTTTTTGATCTCCTTTCTCAGGTCCATCTGTTTCAGCATCTCTAGAACCAAAAGTTCCTTTCCTAAATCGAGAATCCAATTTATCAGCAGGAGAGGAACTTAATACATATTCTACCATGCTCACACCAAGTCCTCCACTTTCTGAGCACGGAGAAAGAATTGCATTTCTTCACTGTTTCCATGAAAACTCTGTCCAGATCTTCTCTGTACTATAATAGGCTGGGACATTGAATGATGAGAAGATCCCCAAGCAGTCTATCTCCATTCATCATCCCCAAGAAATATGCCTTTTTGTCCATCTTTTGTTGAATCATCAGGTTCCCAAAACTTTTGGGTAGGCAAAAGCTCTCCCATTCCCCGATATTCTAATGCAAGAGCTTGAAAATCATGATTCATTTCATCCACAGATCAAATGGGGCTGCTGCGGCCACGCTGCCTCAGCTGGCGATGCCGACCGCAACGGTCACCGGCGGCGACGCTCTCCGCCGTCCGTCCGTCCTCCCCCTCCTCCGCCTCCGGTGGCGGTGATGTCTTCTTTCTCCTCCTACCTCCCTCCGCCCCCACCTCACCTCCTTCTTCTCCTCCCCCTCCTCCTCCGAACGACCAAAGTACCAAGGATGAGGCACAGAGACCAACAATGTGTTTTCTACTTGAAACATGTCACAGCCTCCTTGCACTTCAGAACTCGAAGCAACACTTCAACTCTGTGATTTGGGAGCTTCTATCCAGGCCTTTGATGTTCATGAGTTTACTCTTAGCTTGTGGTGGTTTGAATGAAAATGTCCCCCTAGACTTCAAATATTCAGACATTTTGTCTCCAGTTGGTGGCACTGTTTTGGGATGTCTTAGAAGGTGTGGCCATACTGGAGGAAGTACGTCACTTGGGGTGGGCTTAGTGAGTTCAACAAACCTTGCAGGCTCCAGCTGCCCTTTCTCTCGACTTCTGTGCTCCTTGGAAGATGTGAACCTCGGCTTTCTGCTCCAGCCCCATGCCTCCCCACCACAATGGACTCTTTTTTTTTTTAAATATTTTATTTATTTATGTGTATGAATGTACTGTCTGCATGCAGGTCTGTGCACCCGTGTCATGCAATGCCGCGGAGGTCAGAAAAGGGTGTCGGATTCCCCTGGAACTGGAGTTCTCCTGGAATTGGAGTTACAGACGGTTCTCAGCCGCCATGTGGGTGCTGGGGATCGAACCCGGGTCCTCTGTTAGAACAGTCGGCGCTCTTAACCTCTAGACCATCTCTCCAGCCCCTACAATGGACTCTTAATTCCCTGGAACCATTAATTGTAAGCGCAAATAAACTCTTCCTTTTATAAGTTCCTTGGTTTTATCACAGCAACAGAAAAGTGACTAATACATAGCTCTTTTCTTTTTTTCATGCCTTACAAATAGCAAATCTACTAAGTCTAAACTCAAACTATAGGTTAATTGCAAATCTACTAAGTCTAAACACAAACTATAGGTTAATTGCAAAACATTTAAGGATTCACAGTTTAACCATAAAATATAACTTTATATTCCTAAATTACATAGCAAGTTTATATATATATATATATATATATATATATATATTTCCTAGCCATCTTCTCCTCTTGAAATGTCTCTGTAGCCCATCTTTTAATTGGGTGATTTGTTTCCTTGATCCTTTATTTTTTGAGTAATTTATTCTGGATGTTAAACCTCTGTCAGATGTGTTACTGGTTAAGATTTCCTCCCACTCTGTGGATTTTCTCTTCACTTCTTTGATTGTTTCTTTTGCTTTTTAATGTGGTCCCACTTGTTGACTATGGACCTTATTTCCTGCGCAACTTCTACTGATTTAGAAAGTCTTTTCCTGCACCTAAATGTTGTAGGTTAAACTGACCTCCGCGGCATTGCACGACACGGGTGCACAAACCTGCATGCAGATAGACCATTCATACACATACAGAAATAAATTTAAAAAATGCTAATATTATCTTTTAACATAATCAAAATTTATGGTTTCACATGGACATCTTTGATCCATTTAGAGTTGACTTTTGTGCAAGGTGAAAGGTAGGGGCTTAGTTTTATTCTCTTACAAGAGGTGATCCAGTTTTGCCAGGACCATTTGCTGAGGATGCTCCTTTCTTCCACTGAATGTTCTTGGCTCCTTTGTCAGGTGACTGAAATTGTGTGTACTCAAGTTTGGGTCTTTGATTTTATTCCATTGATCTACGGGTCTATTTTTGTGCCAGTACCATTCTGCTTTTATGTTTAGAGCTCTGTAGTAGAGATGAAAATCTGTCATAGTAATTCCCCCTGCATTGCTCTTTTTGCTCAGGGTTGCTTTGGCTGCCCCGGGGTCTTTTGTTTTTCTCTATGAATTTTAGGATTTTTTTTTCTAATTCTGTGAAAAAAGTCATGGGGATTTTGACTGGGATTGCATTGAACTATATATTATTAATTTGGGTAGGATGGTCATTTTTACTATATCAATTCTTCTGATCCATGAGCATGGGAGATCCATCTTCTGGGGTCTTCCTCAATCTTCAAAGATTTAAATTTTTTCATTGTAGAGATCTTTACTATCTTTGGTCAGGTTTATTCCAATATATTTTTTGAGGCTTTCTAAATCTGAGAAGAAACATAGAGGGTTTGATTTGGATTGCATTGAATCTGTATATTAGTTTGGGTAGGATGGACATTTTTACTGTATTAATTCTTCCAGTCCATGAGCATGGGAGGTCTTTCCATCTTCTGGTATCTTCTTCAATTTCCTATTTCAGGGATTTAAAATTTTCATTGTAGAGATCTTTACTGTCTTTGGTCAGGTTTATTCTGAGTTTGTTTTTTTTTTTTTTAAAACTTAGACTACTGTAAATGGAAGGGTTTCCTTGTAGTCCTCCTTCAATTGCTTGTTATTGGCATATAGGAAGGCTACTGAATTTTGTAGATCAGTTTGGTAACTTGCTACCTGCTGAAACTGTTAATCATTTTAGGAGTTTTCTGGTAGAATTTTTGTCATCCTTTAGGTATGATATCATGTTATCTGGAAAAAGGGAAAATTTGACCTCTTTTCCAATGAACTCCTTTAATTTCCTTCTCTTGTCTTATTGCTATAGCAAGAGTTTCAAGCACTTTATTGAAGAGTAGTGAAGATAGTGGGGAGACTTGTTGGGTTCCTGACTTTAAGGGGAATGATTCTAATTTTTCTGTTTAGGACGATGTTGGCTATGGGTTTGTTGTATATAGCTTTAATTATGTTGAGGAATGTTCTCTCCAGTCCAGTTCACTCTAGGACTTTAAACATAAAGTCATGTTATATTTTATCAAAGGACTTTTCTGCATCAATTGAGATGACCATGTGGGTCTTGGGTTATAACATTTATTGATTTATGTAGGTCAAACCATCCCTGCGTCTCTGGAATAACACCAACCTTATCATGATGGATAACCTTTTTGATTTGTGCCTGTATGTGATTTGGAAGAATTTTGTTGAGAATTTTTGCATCTATATTCATTAAGGATATGGGTCTATAGTTTTCTTTTTTGGTTGTATCTTTGCCTGGTTTTGGTATTAAAGTAATGGTGGCTTCACGGAGGAACTTGGGATATTTCCCTCTGTTTCTATCCTTTTGCATAACTTAAGTAATATTGGTTGTAGGTCCTCTTTAAATGTCAGATAGAATTCTGCTATAAATCCATCTGAGCCTGGGCTTTTTTTTTAATTGGGAGGTTTTGTATTTCTGTTTCAATTTCCTAATATGGTATGGGTCTGTTTTAACTGTTGATCTCTTCTTTGGTTAAACTTTGGTGAGTCCCATGATTTCAGATATTCATCTATTTCTTTTAGGTTTAAAAATTTAGTACAGTATAGATTTTTAAAGTATTCCCACATAATGTTCTGGATCTTTTTATTATCTGTTGTACTGTTTCCCCTTTCATCTCTAATTTTGTTGATTTGGACTTGCTTTTTCTTTCTTTTTTGGTTATCTGGGATAAGGGTCTGTCTATCTTGTTTATCCTTTAAGAGAACCAGCTCTTGAACTCATTCTTTGTTTCTATTTCATTAATCTCTGCTCTGATTTTTGTTATTTATTGTTATCTGTTGGTTTTGGGATTCACTTGTTGTCTTTCGAGTGTTTTGAGTTGCAACCTTAAGTTATTTATTTATGCTCTTTCTGTTTTTTTTTTTAATATAGGCACACAGAAGTATAAATTTCCTTCTTAGGACTGCTTTTAAAGTGTCTCAGAGGTTTCATTGTGTTGCATTGTTGTTCTTGTTTCATTCCAGGAATACTTTTTTTTTTTGTATTTTTTTTTTCATTCCAGGAATACTTTTATTTCTTTCTTAATTTCTCCCTTGACCCATTCATTGTTCAGGAGAGTGTTTAATCTCCATGAATTCCTGTATTTACTAGGGCTTCTTCTGGGGTTAATATTAAGTTTTACTGCATTGTGGTCTGATAGAATACATGGAATTATTTCAATTTTATTTTGTATTTGTTGAGGTTTGTTCTGTGTCCCAGTATCTGGTCTATTTTAGAGAAGTTTCCATGGGGTGCTGAATAGAAAGTATATTCTTTGTTATTTGGGTGAAATACTCGGTAGATGTATTTTAGGTCCATTTGGTATAAAATGTTGTTCAGTTCATATGTCTCTCTTTTTATTCTTTGTCTGGATGACCTGTTTAATGGACACAGTGGGGGTATTGAAGTCCCCTACTACTAGTGTATTGAAGTTCATCTGTACCTTAAAGTCCTGTAGAATTGTGTTTATGATGTTCAGTACACCAGAGTTTGGTGCATATAAGTCCATGATTGTGATATCTTCTTGGTTAATTGTTCTTTTGATAAAAATGAAGTGACCCTCTTTACCTCTTCTGATTAGTTGTAGTTTGGAGTCTATTTTATCTGATATTAGAATAGCAACTCCTGCTTGCTTCTTAGTACCATTTGCTTGGAATATTTTTTTCCATCCTTTCAGCTTAAGATAGTACCTGTCCTTGAAGGTGAGATGGGTTTCTTGCAGACAACAAAAAGATGGACTTTGTTTCTTAGTCCATTCTACTAGTCTATGCCTCTTGATTGGAAAGTTCAGTCCATTAGTATTTAAAGTTATTATTGAGAGATGTGTATTGCTTCCCATCATTTTGGTTTCTGGTACATTCTTGTTCTAGGTTTGTATTTCCACAGTAATACCTTCATTAAGTATTTTCTGTTGCTGCTTGGGCATACTTGTTCCTTTCTTCTGCTGTTTGTATTGCTTAAATATTCTCTGAAGGGCTGGGTTTCTGGACATGAATTCTTTCAGCCTATTTATGTCATGAAAGATTTTCCTTTCTCCCTCAATTATAATAGACATTTTTGCTGGATAAAGTATTCTGGGTTGACTTCTATTTAGAAAGGGAATACTTTGGTCCAAGCTCTTCTGGCTTTCATCACTTGCATTGAAAAATCAGCTGTAATTCTGATGGATTTTCCTTTATTTGTTGTTTTTCTTCTTCAGCTTTCAGTATTCTCTCTTTGTTTTGAACATCTAGTGTTTTTACTATGATATGGTGTGGGAAATTTCTTTTCTGGTCCTGTCTCTTTGGTGTTCTATGTACTTCTTGTATTTGTATGGGTATGTCTTTCCTTAATTTGGGAAAATTTTCTTCTATAATCCTGTTGAAGTTCTGGTCAATATCGTTATCCTGGGATTCTTTTCCTTCCTCTATACCTATGATGCATAGGTTTGGTCTTTTTTATGGTTTTCCACAGTTCTTGTTATTCCATTCTTGTTATTTATTTTTTTTATTTTCATATTCTTTGCTTGAGTGATCCAGTTCTTCCATTTTGTCTTCCAGTCTTGAGATTCTATTTTTTTAATGTTATTTATTTATTTTTATGTGTATGAATGTACTGTCTGCATGTAGGTTTGTGCACCCGTGTCATTACAATGCCACAGAGGTCAGAAGAGGGTGTCGGATTCCCCTGGAACTGGAGTTACAGACGGTTCTCAGCCACCATGTGGGTGCTGGGGATTGAACCCAGGTCCTCTGCAAGAGCAGTCAGCGCCCTTAACCACTAGGCCATTTCTCCAGCCCGAGATTCTATTTTCTACTTCATCTATTCTATTACTGAGGCTTTCTCCCATCCTTTCCAAATGGCTTATTGAGTGTACTACTTTCTTCTTAATTTTAGCCTGAGTTTTCTTCAGTGTTTCTATATCGTTTGTGAATTTATTCTGCCATTTATTATTGTCTTTTTAAATTTTATCCCTGTCCTCTTTTAGTTCTTTAATTTGTTTACATGTGTGTTCTTTAAATTCTTTGAATTCTTTGATCATGTTTATGATAGTTATTTTAAAGTCCATGTCCTGAGTTACATCTAGGGGTCTTCATTATAGGAGTCTTCTACAGGATTGGTAGTATTTGGTACAGGGTTATTATTTGGGTCTTATGTTATTTTTTTTTTCATTGTGACTTTTCATTTAAATTTCTTTTGTTGTTTGTGATTCTAGTATGAAGCTCAAGCGTTTCTTTGTTGACTTGAAGACTGACTTTGCTTGTATTCTTCAGGTATCTTTGTTATCTTATTAGGTATTCAAGGGTGGTCGTTCTAGGCTTCAATGTCTCACTTCTGACTCTGTCTGGGAGAGACCATGCAGCCAGTCAGGAGCTTCTCTAGAGGCTGAGACAGGCAACAATCAGGCATGTTTGAAACCCATACCACATGGGGTCTGCCCACCAGTTCCCCCTCTCCTCCCAGCTGGCTGCAGAAGTCTGGATCTGGGACCAGGGGCAGGGAAGTCTAGCCTGGAGCTGAGGGAGGAGTCCCAGGTGTTCTCTATGTTTTACCCCACTGCTGCCATCTTCTGCCACCTGCTGGCTACCTCCCCTGCCTCCCTACAGCTGTGGGCCATTCCCACCACCTCCTGATGCCTGTAGGCTGTCTCTGCTGCCTCCAGAAGCCTGCTGGTTGCCTATGCCATCTCGTAGTGCCTGCAGGCTGCCCCTGTGCCTACTGGCCCCTGCAGGAGTCCCAATGTTCCTCTCCCTTGATTCCACCTCCACTGTTTAGGCTCTACCTGCCAACCTGGGAGCTGCCATCTCTATACTTTCCTTTTTAATAATTAATTTTAAAATTTTATGTGTTTGAGTGTATTGTCTGCTATTAGAAATGTGCACCCATGTTGTACAATACCCGCAGAGGTCAGAGGAGGGTGTCAGATCCCTGGAACTGGAGTTATGGATGGTTGTTAGCAACGATGTGGGTGCTGGGGATCAAACCCAGGTCCTCTGCAGGAGCAACCAGTGCTCTTAACTACTGAGCTTTCTCTCTAGCTGCTAGACTACTTTTCTTTTTTTTTATTTTTAAAAAATTTTATTTTTTGTATGTGTATGAATGTACTGTCTGCATGTAGGTTTGTGCACCCATGTTGTACAATGCTGCAGAAGTCAGAAGAGGGTGTCAGATTCCCCTGGACCTGGAGTTAAAGATGGTTCTCAGCCTCCATGTGGGCAGTGGGGATTGAACACAGGTCCTCTGAAAGAGCGGTTGGCACTCTTAACCGCTAGGCCGTCTCTCCAGCCCCTAGACTACTTTTCTTTAGAGATAATAAACTATACATATATATCTATAAATGACATGATATTGGTGTTCATTCATGGTTGCAAAAATCAAAACAAAACCTCAATGGAATATCAACTCATAAAAATGAATAAGTTCTCATAAATTCATATTATAAATTCTATACAAAGAAAAATAGGATATATTGAAATACACACAGTGTACTCTGCAGAGCCTTGTGGTAAGGAATTGCCACTGCAGTCCAGTGGGCAGTGAGTATCTCTCCACTTCTCTTCTACACAAGAGCTGCACACATCTGGACCTTGCATCAAACAAGCTTCGGGACTGTGGAGCAAAGTTTCTGTGCCATGTCTTTCAGCGGTGAACCTGCAATCTTCAGGAGTGAGAATTGATGGGTTGTATTCTCACTAGTGGTTGTTGTCTAAACCTGGTTCCTTTCTTTTTCTTTCCTTTTTTTCTTTTTTAAAATCTGGTTTCTTAGTCTTGTGAAGAACCCAAAATGGTAGAGCCTTGGAAACAACCTGAAGGATATTGGTGCACATGTTCTGTGTGATGCTTTGAGAAATCCAAACTGCGACATCAGAGGCTAGGGTTGGAAAACCATGGCCTGCTCCCAGGATCTCTGCACTTCTCCTCATAGCAACAAAAAATTGATAAAAAAATGAACTTGACAAAGAACACCTTAGGATATGAAGGAATTAGGAACTTATGTGGTGCTTTCTCAGAGTGTCCTGTAGGGCACGTGAGTCACCGTCCAGATGCCTGGCACAAGCTCCTCAGTAAGGTTTCATTGGGGAGAATAGTGGAGTACCCATCTACCCATGGAAATAAGTTACAGACATAGCATCTAAACCAGGCTGTGGTGGTTTGGCAGGTTTCTTCAACATCACCACCCTGCTCCATCTGCTGCTTCCGGCAAGTACAGACCAGGCAGCACACTAGGGGACATGGCACATGCTGAAAAGCATGTCTTTTGTATTGAACAGACTGCATCTGTGGCCAATCTCTCAAAAACTGGTGAGTATAGTCCATTCTTACATAGTCCTTGTAGCCTTACAAAATGAGGTTTGTTCAACAAAGGACATAGTCTGTTCAAAGTCAGAGTCTTGTTGTCACTAATAAGAATGACTCAGGAAGCATCACTCTCCTCAGCAAACTGCTCATGAGGAAGGACGCTGGGACTTCCTGGGTCCAGTCTTGACACAGTACAAAGCCTGGTTCTTCAAAGGAAGTTCATTTCAGCAAAACTATCAATACTAAAAAGAAGAATTCTTGGCTAGGACAGGTTCTGATCAATGGGGATTTCAGTGCTGGGCCAGTCCTCCGATATTAACTGAGAAAAGCTTCTCTCTTTCATTTGGCTAATTTCTCTCCCATTGAGATAAAAAACATAGGTAAACTGGTGATAGAGCTTTCCCTCTGCCCAGTCTACCATCGTCTTTCTCAGCAATGTTGTTTTCCCAGGTCCAGCAGCTCCCAGAAGCAGCACTACCTTCAGCAGTCTATCAGTTTGGACATTCATATCAAATTCATGTTCCAAAAGCTTTCTGTCTTCCTGAGTAATTCCATGAGTAAAATCTGCAGCTTCTCTAAGCAAAGAGGTCTTATTCTATATGATGAGAAATTTTTCCTGTGTGTGAGTTCTGTATCCTGTTCCATCACCTAGCACTCCCCCTTCATCACCTTCATCCTCCTCCATAGCTTCAACATCCTGATACTGTCTGTATTTTTCAGAGCTCTGCTTTCACTCTTTACACAGATCTCCCAGGTTCATCTTGCCAAAGATCCTGAGAGTCACATTCCAGGCCTGCTCTCCTCGATAGTGTTTTTTCATCAAGCAAGCCAGTTCTTTCTGCTTGACCTTCTTCACTGCAGTCCATGGTATTGGGCAGCACCCAGGTTCTATGGTAACTTTTAGGAGTAACTTGAATTTATTTAATTCCTCATTGTTCGGCTCCTCCAAATAAAATAGCAGCCCAAATTCAGAAAAGAAGGAAAATGACATCGATGAATCTACCATTTTGTTCTTGGGTCAGGATTCAGCAATGATCTCAGTGGGTGTTGGTGATGAAAGTTATATCTCAGCGCTGAGAGCCAAGAATTAGAGGGAAAGGAAAATCTGAAAGAGAAATCTCAACAGGTACTTGCTGTTCAGTCAAAAATTGTTCCTTTTTAAGCCTTGTGAGCACATTAGTTTTCTAAATATAATTACTGAATACCCAGAAGGTCAGTTGCACCAATCTGGTATTTAAAAACATTTTTATTGATTCTGGAATTTTATAAAATATATGTTGATTACATTCAGACCCCTCCTCCATTTACATACCCACCCTATTGCCCCCTCAACTTCATGTCTTCCATTATTATCTGTCCTTTGCATTATTATTAATTATTGTTGTTGTTGTTGTTTTAAAAGCCTATCAAATCCAATTCATGTGTCCCAAGGGCTACTGGGTGTGGATCCATTCCCTCGATGGTCAAGCTATCACACTGGGAAGGAAAAATGACTCTCCATCTTTCAGCTTCCATCAGTTGCCAAAATATCCTTAGCTGGGGCTGGGGCTTCCTGCTTACCACCTCCATGCATTCTGGGCCTCTGCTTGGCTTGGGTTTTCACAGACCCTGTGAGTTCATATGTGCATTTACCCTCCGATGTCCAGACAACACATTTTTCTTGTATTCAGCGATTACCTCTAGGTTCTTACAACCTTTCTTCCTCCTCGTTCCACAATAATCCCTGAGCCTTGGGGGGAGAAGATACAATATATGTGTCCCACTTAGAGCAGAGACATTGACAATTTGTGGGTCTTTGTGTTCATCATCATCTGCTGCAAGAAGAATCTTATTTGGTGAGAGTTGAGAGGTACACTAATATATGGTTATAACAGTAAATTATTATGAGTCAGTTTAATATTATGTATATTTGGCAGAGTGATAGTGGTGGGTTTTATGGCCTGTGACCTATTCAGCCACAGGTCATTGGCTCTGATAACAGGGTCAGGTATAGACTGCTTATTGTGAAGTGGATCTTCAATCTGATTAAAAGGTGGTTGGCTACTCCCATAATATCCATGCCACTATTGTATCAGCAAGGATATTTTGCCAAGCCAGGTATTGTAGCTTGCAGGGTTTACAGAAGAGTAAGGCCTTTCTCTGCCAGTAACACACACAGCACCTTCTAGTATGATGAGAGCTAATCCACAGAGAGGGAGCTTTGAGGTCAGTACCAGATTGATTTCTCCTTGTTTATTCTGTAACTCAGTTGTTTAGTGTCTTCATAAATAGGGTCTTATCAAGTTCTGGTGTGTAACCAAGTGCAATAGCAACAGCCAATATTACTTGTGGATCTTTAGGATTTCTGGTCAACGATTCTACTAGTCTGGTACTTTTTTTTTTTTTTTTGTCTTTTTGAGACAGAGTTAAGTTGAACTATTATGAGAGCAGCTAGAAGGATGGCAGACAGGGATGCAGATGAGGGACACATGGATTTTGCAGAAGTGAGGAGTTGGTCAAGTTTCTTCCATGTTATGTCATTTGGGTTCTGGGAGTGTCATCTCCTCTTTCTCCTCTTCTTTTTAATCACGAGCGACAGGCATGCCATCTTTTTGGTCAGCGGGGATGAATCTGACATTTCTGGCCAGAATCCAAATGGGTCTGGGACAATCCTGTGGGAAGACGCAAGCAAAGCCCCTCCCAGTTGTTAACGGTGGATCGGGGCCTTCCCATTGATTGTCTAAGGGGTCTTTCCATCTGACAAGTATTTGAGGAGCAGTGCTGGGTGTCTGCCAATGTTTGACTATGGCTGGACATTTTGAATCTCCGTAAATGTTAAAGAGGTTTAGAGTTGACAATGCCATTGCCAGCTGGATGTTAGGAGGGTATTTCCCCGATTTTTGTTTTAATAACTGATTTTTTAGGACCTGATGGGTCCATTCTATGATGCCTTGTCCCTGTGGGTTATGAGGGATGCCTGTATGATATTCAATATTCCATAATTGACAAAATGATTTAAAGCAAGAGCTAGAAAATGCTGGCCCATTGTCCGTTTTAATCTGTTTGGGGATGCCCATGGTAGCAAAGGTAGAAAGTAGGTGGTCAGTGAGGTCCTTGGCTTTCTCTCCTGTATGGGGAGTAGCCCAAATGAATCTGGAATGTGTCTATGGTAACAAATACATATTTTTGTTTCCCAAAAGAAGCTTTGTGTGTAATGTCAGTTTGCCAGAGTGCATTGGCTTTTAATACCCTGGGGTTAATTCCCAAAACCTGTAGTGCAGGTGTTCTAATCAGAGTAGAACAGAATGAACAAGTTCTAAGGATTCGCTGAAGTTGGGCAGAAGAAATTTTAGGAAAGCGAGTTTGGAGGTTGTGGTGGTTTGAATGAGTGTCCCCCATAGGCTTTGGGTGTTCAGACATTTGTCTCCAGTTGGTGGCACTGTTCTTGGAGGTCTTAGAAGGTGTGGCCATGCTAGAGGAAGTACGTTATTTGGGGCAGGCTTAGTGACTTTTAACAAGCCTTGTGGTCTCCAGTTGCTCTCTCTGCTTCCTGTGCTCATTACGAGATGTGACCCTTGGCTTGCTGCTACAGCTCCAGCCACCATGCCTCCCACCACAATGGACTCTAATTCCCTGGAACCATCAATCATAAGCTCAAATAAACTCTTCGCTTTATAAGTGCCTTGGTCATGGTGTTTTATCACAGCAACAGAAAAGCGACTAATACAGAGGTCTTTTAGGTTAACATGGGTGAGGGAGTGGAATTATTCTGCTTCAGAGAGGGACAGGACATAGACCCCTGTAAAGGAGACTCGGTCTGCAAGAGAGTTACCTTCAGAGAGAGGTCCTGGCAGGAGGCTGGGCACGAATGTGCTGAATAAAGAGGAGGTGACTTCTATTCTGTAAAAGGGATGAAACTGCAATGAGAAGCAGGGAGAGGGGATTTTTGTCTAATTGGATGAAGGATCTGGATAGCCAGGGCAGCAGGTTGATCACATAGATACAGTCTGAGAAGAGATTAAGAGGCCTGTTGGTTTCTTTGAGAGCTAGATAAAGAGCATAGAATTCTCTGTACTGTGAGGAATGGTCAGGGAGCAGCTTGATCTAGGTTGTCATAAATGATGACTGCAGCCCCTTGCTTCCCTCCATCTGTGAAAACAGATGTGGCCTGCCTTATAAGTGCATCTCAGAAAAGACAAGGAGGAAGCCAGTTTAGCAATGGGAGAGTGGAGACCCACCTGTTGTTTGGGTAGTGATTTTCTATATGTCCTGGAAATCCCATGAGGCTTACAGCTATATGAACATGATTTTGCATCAGCCACTGGATATCCAGGAGGGAGAAGGGTGTCACTATGACATCAGGCTCCTTCCCCAGTGCTTGCAGGGAACGTTCCCTCCCAATTCTTATCAAAGCAGATAAAGAATCCATTTCAGTTAACAGTTGGGGAGTTCCCCCTATGGGCATGTGCAGCCACTCTAGTACTCCCCTGGATTGGGTAAAGGCTACGAGTGTGGGGGTAGTGTTATAAATAAGCAACTGCACAGGAAGGGAGGGTGTGAAACATGCTAAATCCATGCTCTGGAGAGCTTGGTTGACTTCAGCCAGAGATTCTGAGGCTTCTGCTGTGAGCTTTCACCTGGAAGCTGGGTTTCTGTCACCTCAAAGAAGGTCAAAGGGAGGCTGTAGCATTGTGGTGGGGATGGACAGCCATGGGTGGAGCTAGTTAAGATTTCCTAGGAAGGACTGAGGGATGCTAGCATGAGCTTGGGAGGAAGGGAGAGTGCAGGTTTGAGGGGTCTCACTGCAGTGAGAGAAATTTCAGTGCCTAGAAAATGAATTGGGGGGATCATTTGAACCTTAGCATGGGCTATTTTAAATCCAAAAGCTTCTAAGGATGGTACAAGCCTGTCCTTTAAAGTTGCTGGGTCAGTTGATGATTTGTCCCAAACTAAAATGTCTTCCATATAATGGAAGACTTGCAGACCTTGTTCCATATGGGGTTTAAGAGCTACTGCTACTGCCTCTTGGCAGAGTGTTGGGCTGTTGGCCATGCCTTGTGGCAGGACAGTCCACTTGTAAAGAGTTGCTGGACCTGAGTTGTTAATTGCAGGAACTGAGAAAGCGAACCACTTGCAATCCTCAGTGTGGAGGGGGATTGAAAAAAAAAACAGTCTTTTATATCTAAGGCTAGCAGAGGGGTGTTAGCTAGAATAGCAGAGGCAAGGGGGAGACCCCTCTGCAGAGATCCCCATATATGCATAGTTTTGCTAATGGCTTGCAGATCTTGTAAAAGACACCAACCTTCTGTTGCCTTTTTTATGACAAACACAGGGGTGTTCCAGGGACTGCAAGATGGACGGATGTGTCCCAATGAAAATTGTTCCTTGAGTAAGTCTTGGAGAGCTTTTAATTTCTCCCCTGGTAAGGGCCACTGCTCAATCCAGACTGTATCATCTGACTTCCAGTCCAGACGAGGGGGCGAATACTCAGCAGTGACCCTCAGGATTGGGGGTGCTTCTTGCTGAGATGATGGAGGCATTTTCCTCCAGTCTGGGCATGGTTGTTCTCATTTGGAGTGGCAATAACCACATCCAAAGACTCTAAAATATCTCACCCTAGCAGATTGATATTAGTGGGTGCTATTAATGGGCGAATCTGACCCGTGTTTCCATCAGGGTCTTCCCAGGTGTAAACATTTTTAGTTATGTAAGACTGTGAGGGCCCTCCTATTCCTAGAAGTTTAGGTCCTGGGAGCAAGGGCCAGTCAGGGGGTATTTCTTGCTGTTTTATAATGGTTCTATCTGCCCCTGTATCTATCAAACATTTAAAAGAACTCCCCCCAATTTTAATCGTCAATGCATGATGTGAGCCTTCTGAAATAGGGGCTGCCCAGAGGGCGTGCACTGACTCTTTTCCCCCTTTTTTCCCTGGGCTGGGGCTGCCCGTCTAGGAGTTTAAAGGTGGCATTTTTTTCCTATCTTTATCATAGTTTGAGCAGCAATCTTTCCTCCAATGATATCCTTTTTTACACTGGGGGCAGAGAATGCATGGGGGGGGCGCTCAGGAGGCCCTCTGGGAGAGACTGGTGCTTTCAGGCACTGTCTTTTCCAATGACCTCTGTCTCCACAGTTAAAACATTTTTCATTTGTGGTGACAGCAGTTCCAGGCCCCTTGACAGGGAGTGGCTGATAATTAGGGGAAAGTTTAAAGCTAGCTGCTTGGATGTTTTTATTATCCTGTTCTATTTTTACTGGGTATGAATCTTGGGGGCTTTCAGAGGGAATTTTATTGGGGTTCTCAAGGGGAATTTTATCAGGTTCTTGAGAGGAGGGGGTCTGCAACTTAATTTTGTTGTTTTCCTTTCCTGGTGTGTTTTGGTGACAAGGCCCTAAGCATTGTCTCACTGCAGCTAGTAGTGGCAAGAATGTGAGAGATGCCGGTGGATTTTCTCGCTGTCTAGTGTTCTGTGCCACATGCACCCAGGATTCTGAACTCCATAAGTCTGCAGGGGACATCCACAGAGCAATATTAAGAGTCTCACTCCAAAAGGAGGCAGCTTCCCGCGTGGAAATTTTAACTCCTCGATCTCTTTTTTTTTTTTTTTAAATATTTATTTTTTTAATGTATTATTTATTTATTTTAACAAATCTAGACCCGTGTTCCGCTCATTCCCCCACCGCTCAGAGCTGTGCATTCTGCCAAACATGTTCCATCTCTTAGTCTTTCTCAATATTTTCCATGGGACGTTGACTGTTTTGAGCAGAAGTTCACTGTTTCAGTCAGTTCTTTGATCAGTATTTTCTGTTGTTGTTGTTGTTTCCAAAATGCATTATGTCCAACTGCTTTGTGACAGAAGCTCAGGGGGCCCTACACAGAAATACTTACAACTGGGTAATTGGCACTAGCATCCACAGATGAGGGATACCATTCGTCGTTTGTTTTTCTGGGACTGTGTTACTTCACTCAGCATGATGTCCTCTAGCTCCAGCCATTTTGCCTGCAAAGCTCGTGGATGTCGTCTTTCTTTACTGCTGCCATAGAACTCCATTGTGTATGTACCACATTTTCTCTATCCACTCATCAGTTGAGGCATTTAGGTTGGTTTCAGCTTCTTTGCTATTGTGAAGAGAGCTGAAATAAACATGCTGTGATGTATCTCTGTGGTGGCGTAAGTCTTGGGGTACTATGCCCAGGAGTGGTATGGCTGGGTCGGTGGCAGGTTCATTCCAATTCTTCCAAGGGTTTCCTCCACATGCTTTCCATAGTGGCTGTAAGTTTACATTCCCACCAGCAGTGGATGAGTGTTTCCCTTTCCCCACAACCTTCCAGCACTTGTATCATTTGTTTTCTTTTTCTAGCCAGTCTTATCTGGAGTAAGATGATATCTTAAAGTGGTTTGATTGCATTTCCTTAATGATTAGTGATGTTGAGCATTTCTTGAGGTGTTTCTCAGACCCCACTAATTCCTCACTTGTGAAGTCTCTGTTCAGTTCTTTGCTCCATCTATGAGTGGGTCGTTTGTTTTCTTTTCTTTGTTTTTTGAGTAGTTTATATATTCTGGAAATCAATGCTTTGTCAGATGTATCTGCAGTGAAGGTTTTTCTCCCACTTGTGGGATTTCTCTTCACTTCCTTGATTGTTTTCTTTTTGATGTACAGAAGCTTTTGAGTTTGATGAGGTCCCATTTGTCAATTGTCGACCTTATTCTTGTGCAGCTGCTGTCTGATTTAGGAAGTCTTTTCCTACGCCATGTCTTGTAGTTCTGCTGCCAACTTTCTTCTTCTATCACTTCCAGGTTTGGGGGTTTCCATCTGGAGTTGACTTTTGTACAGGGTGAGAGGTAGGGGTTTAATTTCATTCTTCTACAAGTGGTGATCAGTTTTGCCAACACCACTTGCTGAAGATGCTGTCTTTTCCACTGTGGTTTCTTGGCCCCCTTGTCAAATATGAGATGGCTGATTGTATGTGCCAGATTTGGATCTTCGTTTTTTCTCTTGGTCAACAGGTCTGTTTTTGTGCCAGTACCAGGCTGTTTTTATGGTATAAGCTGTGAGTATAGTTTGAATCTGTATAGAGATCCCTCCTGTGTAGCTCTTTTCACTCGTTGATTTGGCTATTCGGGTGTCTTTTGTTTCTCCAAATGAAGTTAAGAACGTTGTTTCCAAGCCTGTGAGAACTCTTGGGGCATTTTGATTGGGATTGGCATTAAATCTATACAAGAGTTTTGGTTAAATGGACATTTTACTAAATGTAATTTTCTCAATCCATAGCATGGGAGGTTTTTTCCAATTCTGTGTCTTCTTCAAATTTTCTCTGTCTTTAAGGTTTAAATTTTTGTTGTAGAGTCTTTGGTTGGTCTTTGGTTAGGTTTGTTCCTAGGTATCTTATTGTTTTTTGAGGCTATTGTGAGTGGGAGGTCTCTTTGAATCTTTCTCCAGTTGCTTGTTTTGTGTAAAGAAAGGGCCATTGATTTCTAAGGTTAATTTTTGTCAGTCTCTTATCTTTCTAAGAGTTTCTGGTGGAGTTTTTAGCATCCTTAAGTAAAATCATATCATATCATACAGCAAATAGGGATAGTTGACTTCTCTTTTCCAATTAGTACTCCTTAATATCATCTTTCTTTGGCCTATTGCTCTAGCAAGTGTTTCAAGCACTATATTAGAGGAGTGGTGACAGGGGGCAGCCTTGCCGAGTTCCTACCTTTAAAGGATGTTTCCGTCATTTCCCCATTTAGATGATATTGGCTGTGGGTTTCCGTATATGGCTTTGATTACATTGAGGAATGATCCCTCCAATCCAATTCCTTCAGGACTTTAAGCATGAAGGGATGCTGGATTTTGTCAAGACTTTTCAGCATCAATTGCGATGATGGTGTGGTTTTGTCTTTGATTCCGTTTATGTGTTTGTGATGTTTATTGATTTTCGTATGTTGAACCATCCCTGCATCCTGCTGGTATGAATCCAACTTGGTCATGTGGACGATCTTTTCTTGATGTGGGTCTGTAGCGATTTGCCAGTATTCTGTTTAGAATTTTGGCATTGCTGTTCATGAGGGAGATGGGTCTATCAATTCTCCTTTTTATTCTGTCTTTGCCTGGTTTTTGGTAATAGCAGTGATGTTGGCTTCATCGAAGGAATTTGGGAGAGTTCCCTCGTGATTGTATACTTCTAAACAGTTTCAGAAATAATGGTTGGTCAGGTCTTTTTGAAATGTTTTATAGAATTCTGCTGTGAAACGTCTGGGCTGGGCTTTTTTTAGTTGGGAGGCTTCTTATACATCCTCTATTTCTTACATATTTATGGGTACCTGTTTAAGCTGCTGGTCTCTTGGCCAAGCTTTGGTGATTCCAAGAATTCAGATATTCATCCATTCTCTTCTAGATTTTTCAAACTTGGTAGATAGAGTATTGTTATTCCATATAATTTTCTTGATATTTTCCTTGTCCAGTTGTGATATTTCCCTTGTTCATCACAGATTGTATTGATTTGGAGTTGTTCCTTCTTTCTTTTTGTTTAACTGGCTAGAGGTCTGGTCTATCTTGTTTATTCTTTCAATTTTTTTTTTTTTTTTTTTTTTTTTTTGCTTTTTTTTTTCTTATTTCATTTATTTCTGGTTGATTTTTGTTATTTCTTCCTGTCTGTTAGTGCGTTTAGGGTTCATCTGATTGTTGCCTCTCAAGTGCTTTTAGCTTTAGTGTTAGATCATTCACTTGTGCTCTTCTGTTTTCTTAATTGTAGGCACCCACGGGCTATAAATTCCCTCTTAGGTTCTGCTTCTTAAGGTATCCCAAATTTTGTTGTGTTGTTATTGTCATTGTCATTACGTTCCAGGAATGCTTTTATTTCTTTCTTTATCTCTGCTTGACCCATTTCATTATCAAAAGTGTTTGTTTAGTCTCCCTGTGTCATGTTAGGCAGGAGGGCTTGCTTCTGGTTGTTGATATTGAGCGCTCATTGCACTGTGGTCTGGACAGGATGCATGAAATTATTTCAATCTTTTTGTATTTGTAGAGGTTTCTCTCTGTGTCCCAGGATGTGGGATCAATTTTGGAGAATGTTCCGGGGGTGCGCTGAGTAGAAAGTGTATCTCTCGGTATTAGGATGGAATGTTCGGTAGAGGGCTATGAGGGTCCATTTGTGTTAATATCGTATCAGTTCAGATGTCTCCTTGTTTATTTTTTGTCCTGTTGACTATCCAAAGGACTCAGTGGGGTATTAAATCTCCCACTATGAGTTGTGCTTGGGTTAGTCTGTGACTTGTGTTCCTGGAGAATTGTCTTTATAAAGTTTGGTGCACCAGATTTGGGGCATATATATTTCATAATTGTGAATTTCTTGGTGGATTGTCTCCTTTTGCATGAAAATGTAACTGTGCCGTCTTTGCTTCTTACTCGATTGTTATTTCTTTTACTTTGACAGTCTATTTTTACTCCGCACTATATAATAAATAGCAACATCCTGCTTTCTGATTTGGCTACCATTTGACTTGGAATAAGTCTATTTTTCCATCCTCTCACTTTTAACAGAGGGCTGTTGTCGCTATGTCCTTGAAGGTAACGGAAGATGTGTTTCTTGCGATGACGCATATGAGATGGGAGGTCTTTTTCAAATCCACGTTCCCCAGCTAATGTTCTTTTTGATTTAGGGGAATTTAGTCCATTAAACCTATTTTAAGTTATGAAACTGATAGGTTTGTGCTGGCGTCCTTCCCTTTGCCTTACCTATATAGCCATCTGGGTTTTTGATTTAGGTTTCTACTTCCGGCAGTTGCTTTTATTTGATTTCTCCTTCTAGTGTCCTGATGGTTGGTTGCCCTCCTTTCTTCTGTTATTTGAATTGCTTTGTGTATTTCTGAAGGGTTGGTTTCCGGACATGTATTTTCAAGTTGTCTCTGTCAGGAGATTTCCTCTCTCCTCCCACTATGATTGACATTTTTGGCTGGGTATAGTAACCAGGGCTGGCATCCATTGTCCCTCACTACACTGGGACTGCTTTGCTCAAGGTTCTTCTTTCTTGCCTTCTCGTTTGCTGTGAGAAGTCGCCTGTTATTCTGATAGTTCCCCTATAGGGTCACTTGTGTTTTTCTCCTTGTCGCTTTAAGAATTTTGTCTTGTTTTGGGTGGTCAGGCATTTTTAACTCATGATGTGGCGTGGAGAATTTCTTTCTGATTTGTAGTTGGCGTTATATGTGCTTCTTGTATTGGTATTTGTTTGTCCTTTTTAGTTTGGGGAAGTTTTCATGTATTATTTTGTTGAAGATCTTATTCAATCATTTCTCTTGGGACTTTCTCCTTCTCTTTCCTTATGATGTGGAGGTTGATCTTTTCAATAGTGTCCCACATATCCTGGTTGTTACATTTTTGTGTATTTTTAAATTTTTCTCCATCATCTTTCCTTGAGGTTTTTTTAGTTGTTTTGTTTTTGTCTCCGGCTCTGCTATCTTGTTCTGCTTTCCCTCCATTTCTGCTTGGGCCTTTTTTTCATTCCTTTCCCTCTTGAAGGATGGTGTTTGACTTCCTTTTCATTCCTCTTTGATTTCTTTAGTGATCTATTCTTTTTGAGGCTTCTCGATCTCTTTTTGTAGCTCTTTTGTTTGCTGGTGGTTTCTTTTTCTTTTTAGCCTGGACTTTCAGTGTTTCTACTTCCTTCGGAGCTTGTCATTCTCTCTCTTCTTGAGTTCCTCATTCTCTTTTTAGTTTGTTTTAATGTTTCTTTATGATTTGTAGTCTTCTCATATGTTCCAATGTGTTTGAGCTGTGTCCTGGGGCATCCCCGGAGGGATCCCACTGCAGGAGTCATCCATAGGGTTGGTAAAGCTTGGCGTGGGATTATCCTGCCCCTTTCCAGTGTAGTTTCTTCTTCGTGATCCTGGCATATGGGCTTCTCCTTGCCTGTATTCCAATGTGAGTCCTAAATGCCTCTTCACTGTGTTGAAAGCTTGCTTTGCTTGCCTCCTTCAGATCCTTCTTCGTAATCTCAGTTGGCGGGGGGGGGGGGCGGGGGGGTCTCTTCAGCCCGTGCCCCGGCACCTGCCGCTGGGCTCAGGAGATCTCAACTCCTCGACTCTTAAGGAGCGTTTTTATTTTCTTAGCTTGTGGGTGTTTTTGGTGTGTCTGTTTGTTACCCATGATAAAGAGAGATAGGAAATGCTAGTGGTTAGGGAAAGAGACAATTCAAAAGAGTGGTTAGGGAAAGAGACAGTTTAAACAACTAATCTCATGGGAAGAGAGAATTACACGGAGATGTGCCACAGCTGGCCGTATAGAGGACAGAGACTTAAAGCAGATTCAAAGATTAATCTCTCATGGGAAAAGAGTTAAATTCCATGGAGATATACCATAACTAGTCATGACTACCCTGGTTAGGGGGGGATCTCCCTGTCTCTACATTAAATCCCTCCGAGATTTCCCTCATATGGGGGAAATCAGGGGCTAAGAGAGAGCCCGAGAAATACCTTGTCTCCTTCTTCCTTTGGTGGAAAGTCGAGTTGCACATTCTGGGCGCCAGTTTTTGGGTCAGTGTCTTTGAGTCATGCATGACCTCCTTCCACATGCTGTCCTTCTCTTCTTGGTTCAGCTCCAGGACTTGCCTCCTGCCTCCAGACCAGCAGTCTCTGGGCTCTGCTCCTGCAAGAAGGGGGTAGGGAAAACCGCCAGAGATCACCTGTGGAATGGAATGAACTCACACATACACACGCACGCACACACACTCGTGGAGAGCCAGGGAGGATAGGAACTCCATTTATTTACTGTCAGTGAGGTCTATATATTCAAGACTACTGTGCTTTGGGCAAGGAAGTGGGGAGCAGGTGGAAGGGAGGGGTGAGTCAACCTAGTTATAATGGGGGGGGGCTGCAGAGCTCTGGTTTGTGCAACAGGTAACTAGAGGTGTGACATTCTGCTCAGTGTCTCAAGGGAAGGGGCCTGGAACTTTGTAGAGATAGGGCGCAGCAAGAATCATTGTAATATTCTGAATCTTCTGGCTACAGATAACTCTGGAAGCTCACAGAGATATCAGATAACTGGAGATCTCCTGGGACAGGTCTTACAATTTCTCGCTTCAAGCCACACACAAAGTTCCATTTCCACATATTGTGAATCCCTTAACAGGTACTAGAACTAAGCTACCATTTATTTTCAGAGTTAGGAATTTTTGGTGTATGGATGCATATTTTAGAGTAATATAAGATCAAAGGAATGTGGAAAAACTAGTTTGCCATAACATTATGTCTAACCACAGTATCTATTTTATGGGGGTGCTTCTTAGTATTTCATATACAAGGCTGCTTGAGCTTTTGTCCAAGCCTTTTCTAAAATATTATGCAGTAGTTAACAGTATCAGGCTGGTGTAACTTAACCTTTCTGGATGTTAAATGACCATACTTAATGCCCATACCAATTTGGCTGAGGGTCTTAAGGGATAACTTTGTGCCTTGCCCTCAGAGGTCAATTAAGTCCCAGGGGACTATGCATGGGGGCATCTATTGAAATGTCCTGCAAATGTGAGTCACCAGTCTTCCTGTTCAGGGAGGTCTTGGAGATCCACTAATGGGACTTCAGCCAGTGTCCAGTCTATAAAGAGGAAAGTCTGCTCATGCTTCAAAAGGGAAGCCTGGTCTAGCAAGATCTAACATTGTCCTCAAGTGGATGGAACTGGTGATTGAAAAGCCAAAGGAGCCAGGGGCTCCCCCCACAAACCTGGGTGACCCTTGAGGACCAGATCCTCAAGTGACCTTGAGAAAACAAAAACCGTGGTTAATCTGGGCTAACTGTGTGGCCTTAAACACCCAAAAGGAACGTATAACTATAAATGAATAAATAAATAAATAAATAAATAAATAAATAGTAAGGCCTGAGAAATTGTACTTCAGTTATAAAACTTAAGATCTTAGTAAAAAGACAAAAATTTAAAAAGAGGACAGTTGTTTTGCCTGTATTACTGGCAAGTGCAGCTACCCTGTGCCTGCCACTGCTTTTGCCATCCTTCAAAGACATGAGACACAGCTTTTCAACCTTCCAATATGGACTGAAGACTCATGTCTCTCCAAGAATCCTCCAAACCTTCAGTGCCAGATGGGAACTGCTGAGACATCCAGTTTGTGGACTGAGCTATTACTGGAGATTCAGCCTTTTCAAAGTATAGACTGCCATTATTGGACTACCCAGGCTTACCATGGAGACCAGTACAGGAAGATCAAGACAGGACATGGTGCTTACTGGACCTCATTTGGTGGCCATGGGAAGGGAAAACTCCAGTGTGGAACACAAGGGCAGAACTGATGGTGGTTTGGGCTTGCCAAGGAGGAGCCTTCAACAATGACATCTTTCAGCTAATAAAGAAAAAAAAATCATGGGGCTGGAGAGATAGCCTAGTGGTTAAGGGCACCAACTGCTGTTGCAGAGGACCTGAGTTTGATCTCCAGCACCCAAATAGTGGCTGAGAACCGTCTGTAACTCCAATTCCAGGAGAACTCCAGTTCCAGGGGAACCCGAGACCCTCTTCTGACCTCCGAGGCTTTGCACGACACGGGTGCACAATCCTACATGCAGACAGTACATTCATACACATACAAAAATAAATAAAATTTTTAAAAAAGAAAAAAAGAAAAAAAAATCATAAGCTAAAGATGCTAAAAACCTATGAAATATGTGGCATGCGTATGTACATATTTTAGAGTGATGCATATTGGAAGTAATAATAGCAACAACAGAAAAGATTGTGTCAAATGACTGAAACGTTGAACTTCTGCTTGAAACAGTAAACCTTTGCATAGAGAATTTTGAGACAGTCTGAGAAAAATATGTTTGGCAGAATGCATGAGCTTTGTTGGGGGGGCAAGGAGGAGGAATGGGTCTAGATTTGATTCATATCGTAATTTTGTATGGAATTCACGGAGCTTCAATAAAACATTGGCTTTAAAAATATCATAAGCTGAAGATCCTAAAACCTATGATATATGTGGCATGCATATGTGCATATTTTGGAGTGATGCATATTGGAAAGAATAGCAACAATAACAACAACAACAACAACAATGAAAGACTGCATCAAATAACTGACTGAAATAGTGAACTTCTGCTCTAAACAGTAAACTTCTGCATCGAGAATTTTGAGAGAGACTAAGAAAAAGATGAAAAACATGTTTGGCAGAATGCGTGAGCTCTGGTGGGGTGCGGGGGCAGGGAGAGGGGGTATGGGTCTAGACTTTATTTTAAATTTTGTGTGAAATGCAAAGAGCTTCAATAAAAAATTGGCTTTGAAAAAAACCCCAGAATTTAAAAGCACACTCGTATATGTACACACATTTATGTGTGAGTATATGTTATATGAGTGTTGTAGAGTCAGGGGGTCAGCCTGAGTTAAAACATGGATTTTTCAGAACACTTAGGAAACAAGCCTATTTATATCTAAAATAGGAGGGCCAAATCTCATTTCTAGAACCAGTTTCTCGGTGCACTTAAACAGCACATGACAGTTTACCAATATAATATGTGTGCAAAAGACATTTGTTCCCCTTTAAGACTGAAGAAGATTGCAAGAAGTTACTCTTTTTAAAGGATCAGAGAAGAGAGAGAAAGAATCCAGTGGGGTATATTGGACAGGAGACTTGCTGTAAGTCCAGTGATGACAGGCTGTACATAAAGCACCTGTCCTCCTTTTAACCTGCATAGATTTGTCCAGATGAGTATGTTGGGTACAGCTATTAGGCTGTACATTGGGAATGGAGATGGGGAATGATAAGAGACAGAGAACATTTATTTTCCTTTATTTAGAGTATTATCAGAAATGGAATTCTTGATTTTTGAAGGGTCATTCTCTGATATCTTTTAAAAAATATTTAATTTTTTATTTTTATTTTATGTGCATGAGTGTATTGCCTGCATGTATGTAAGTGCACACATTCAATGCAATACCTGTAGAGGTCAGAAGAGAGCATTGGATCTCCTTTTTTAAATTTATTTTTATTTTTTTTAATTTATTGTTTTACATATTTTTGTACAAGATTATGTTACAAATCGAATCTAGACCTGTGTCCCCCTCCCAACCCCCTCAACCATATTCACCCTTTCAGTCAGTTCTTTGATGCAGTCTTTTCTGTTGTTGGTGCTGTTGTTGTTCTTTCCAGTATGCATCACTCCCAACAAGAAATGTTTACAAGTAGGTTATTGGGGGCTGGAGAGATGGCCTAGCAGTTAAGAGCACCGACTACTCTTGCAGAGGACCCGGGTTCGATCCTCAGCACCCACATGGTGGCTGAGAACCCTCTTTAACTCCAATTCCAGGGGAATCCGACACCCTGTTCTGACCTCCACGGCATTGCACGACACCAGTGCACAAACCTACATGCACACAGTACCTTCATACACATAAAAAAAAAAAAACCTAGGTTATTGGCACTAGCATCCATAGATGAGGGATACCATTCATCGTTTGTTTTTCTGGGACTGTGTTACTTCACTTAACATAATATCCTCCAGTTCCATCTATTTACCTGCAAAGTTCATGATGTTGTCCTTCTTTACTGCTGCATAGAACTCCATTGTGTAGATGTGCTGCATTTTCTCTATCTACTCGTCAGTTGAAGGGCATTTGGGTTGGTTCCAGCTTTTTGCTATTGTGAACAGAGCTGTGCTTCAGGTGGTCCTGGCAAGTCCCTGATCTAACCACCGCACACTCCAGCATTGGATCTCCTAGAACTGGAGAATGTTTGTTAGCTTCCATGTGGTGCTGGGAATCAAACCTGGGTCCTCTGCAAGAGCAGCCAGTGCTCTTTACTGAGCCATGTCTCCAGCCCATTTCTCTATCTTTAAGCTTTATAAGGCCATTGGTAAATGATCAAAGAGGATCAAGATGACATAACTGTCTATCCATGTCCAACTTGAGGTCTTTCCTGGTTATATTTGTGGTAACCAACTACTTGAAAGCTTGTACTTACAGTCACTTACTGTGTCTATAAGCGAAGGCAGACAACCTGAAAAACTTGATGAGTGAGTGCCCTCCCTCCTACTATAATTGATATTTCCCATTGGAGGTTACTTTTCATCCTTTAGTTTAGTTTCAGGCCAGCCCAAGTGGTGAAAAGCAAAAGGCGTTTCCTTCTTCAAGGTCTGGGTCAAACTGTTACAGTCTAGGATTGCCCTGTTACCCCACTGTAAGACACAAGGCATATGTAGTGGAGCGTCTTCTATATCTCCTTTGCTTTCCCCTCTAAAATGTCTGCTGGAGACTTTCCATTATCCTTCCTTGCTACCCTCATCATTGACCAATAAGAAGGGAAAGCCTCATCACATTAATTGCTCTTACCTACACACTCCTGAGTTTTCTGCTATCAGGTCTTCCCTCGTTAGTGACAATGAGGAAGATGATATTATCAGACTACTTATTCATAACCAACATGACTCTACATGACTCTACTGTCCTGTGACGAATTTCTTCTGTATTTTACCTGACTAATTTTAAATTGCCTATGCAGGACCTACCTCAACACACACACACACACACACACACACACACACACACACACACCACTTCCTTAATGTGTTTCTCGCCATCTCAATTCCTTTATTGTATGAAGTCTCAGTTCAGTCTTGCTCCATCTATTGAAGTGGGTAATTTGTTTTCTTCTTTTTATTTTTGAGTAGTTTATATATTCTGGAAATCAATGCTTTGTCAGATGTTTCTGTGGTGAAGGTTCTCCCACTCTGTGGGGTTTTCTCTTCACCTTCCTTGATTGTTTTAGTGTACAGAGCTTTTGCAGTTTATGAGGTCCCATTTGTCTTGTTGACCTTAATTCTTTGCTCAGCTTCTGTTTCTATTTTAGGAAGTATTTCCTACGCCTTTCTTGTTAGTCTGCTGCCAATTTTCTCTCCTATCACCTCAGATTTGGGGTTTCACGATTTAATGGAGGTCATTAATTCATCTTTGAGTTGACTTTTGTACAGGCAGAAGAGAGTGTAGAGGTTTAATTTCATTTCTTCTACAAGCTGGTGATCAGTTTGCCAACACCACTTGTGACCGACTGACTTTCTTTTCTCCTTTGTGTCTTCATTGGCCCCCTTGTCAAAATATGAGATGGCTTGAAATTGTATGTGCCTCAAGTTGGATCTTCAGTTTTTTTTTTTGTTGTTGTTGTGTCTTTAACAGCGTCATGTGTTTGTTAGGCAGTTTTAAGCGTTATGATTATGCCTGTGTATGTCTGTTGTATAGAGATCCTCCTGTATTGCTCCTTTTCACTCAGGGTTGTTGTGGGCTTATTCAGGAAATCTTTTGTTTTTCCAGAATGAGAATTAAGGACTTTTTTTCTTCCAAGCCTATGAAGAAACCCTTGGGGATTTTGATGGGATTGCATTAAATCTAACAAGATTTGGTGGTAGAATAGACTTTTTATTTATTTATTTATTTATTTATTTATTATTTTTATTTTTTTGTTTGTTATTGATTTTACTGTCTGCATGTAGGTTTGTGTCCCCGTGTCCATGCAATCCGCAGAGGTCAGACGAGGGTGTCGGATTCCCCTGGAACTGGAGTTCTCCTGGAATGCGAGTTACAGATGGTTCTCAACGCCATGTGGGTGCTGGGGATGAACCGGGTCCTCTGCAGAGCAGTCGGTGATCTTAACTGGCCTAGGATCTCTCCAGCCCTGACGCCCCCCCATTTTAAACTAGATTAATTTTCCCTCACTCATGAAGCTGGGTGGTTTTTCCATCTGTCATATTTCCTTTTTCATCATGGATTGTATTGATTTGGAGTTGTCCTTCTTTTTTGGTTAATGGCTAGAGGTTTGTTATTTGTTTTTTCTTTCAAAAAACCAAAACTCTTGGATTTCACTGATTTTTTTCGTATTGCTGCGTTCTTTTAAATTTTTGTTGTTGTTGTTTTCTGTGTTTAGTATTCTCTACATTATGTAGATTTAAATCCAAGTAATATGGGATACATTACCAAGAGGCTCACCTAATCCAGACAGCCATCTTTAAANTTTAAAGATGGCTGTCTGGATTAGGTGAGCCTCTTGGTAATGTATCCCATATTACTTGGATTTAAATCTACATAATGTAGAGAATACTAAACACAGAAAACAACAACAATCACAAAATTTAAAAGAACTCAGCAATACAAAAAAATCAGTGAATCCAAAAGTTGGTTTTTTGAAAGAAAAAACAAGATAGACAGACCTCTAGCCCATTAACCAAAAAAGAAGGACAACTCCAAATCAATACAATCCATGATGAAAAGGAAATATGACAGATGAAAAACCACCCAGCTCATGAGTGGGGAAAATTAATTAGTTAAAATCGTCAGGGTGAGAGATCCTAGCAGTTAAGACACCGACTGCTCTTGCAGAGGACCCGGTTCAATCCCCAGCACCCACATGGCGTTGAGAACCATCTGTAACTCCATTCCAGGAGAACTCCAGTCCAGGGGAATCCGACACCCTCTCTGACCTCTGCGGATTGCATGACACGGGACACAAACCTACATGCAGACAGTAAAATCAATAAAAACAAAAAAATAAAAATAATAAATAAATAAATAAATAAATAAATAAAAAGTCTATTCTACCCCAAATCTTGTATAGATTTAATGCAATCCCAATCAAAATCCCCAAGAGTTCTTCAAGGCTTGGAAAAAAAAAGTCCTTAATTTCATTTGGAAAAACAAAAGATCCTGAATAGCCAAACAACCCTGAGTGAAAAGAGCAATACAGGAGGATCTCTATACAACTTCAAACTATCACAGGGCTATATCATAAAACGGCTTGGAACTGCCTACAAAACTGACGCTGTTGACCAAAGGAACAAAATGAAGATCCAACTTGAGCACATACAATTTCAGCCATCTCATATTGACAAGGGGCCAATAAGAACAAGGGAGAAAAGAAGCACTCACAAGTGGTGTTGGCAAACATGATCACCACTTGTAGAAGAATGAAATTAAACCTCTACCTCTCTCCCTGTACAAAAGTCACTCAAGATGAATTAAAGACCTCCATGTGAAACCCCAAATCTGAAGGTGATAGAAGAAAATTGGCAGCAGACTACAAGAACAGGCGTAGGAAATCTTCCAAATTAGACAGAGCTGAGCAAGAATTAGGTCAACAAGACAAATGGGACCTCATAAACTCAAAACTCTTACATAAAACATCAAGGAATGAAGAGAAAACCCCACAGAGTGGGAGAAACCTTCACACAGAAACATCTGACAAAGCATTGATTTCCAGAATATATAAACTACTCAAAAAAAAAAGAAGAAAACAAATTACCCACTCAAAGATGGAGCAAAGACTGAACGTGAGACTTCACAATAAGGAATTAGAGATGCGAGAAACACATTAAGGAAGTGTCAACATCACTAATCATTAAGGAAATGCAAATGAAAACCACTTTAAGATATCATCTTACTCCAATAAGACTGGCTAGTATCAAGAAAACAAATGATACCAAGTGCTGGAGAGGTTGTGGGGAAAGGGGAACATGCATCCACTGCTGGTGGGAATGTAAACTCGTACAGCCACTATGGAAAGCAGTGTGGAGAACCCTTGGAGGACTTGGAATTAACTTGCCACCTGACCCAGCCATACCACTCCTGGGCATGTACCCACAAGACTCATCTTACCCCAGAGATAGCCATGTTTATTGCAGCTCTCTTCACAATAGCAAGGAGCTGGAACCAACCCAAGTGCCCCTCAACTGATGAGTGGATAGAGAAAATGTGGTACATCTACACAAGAAGTTCTATGCAGCAGTAAAGAATCATGAACTTTGCAGGTAAATGGATGGAACTAGAAGATATTATGTTAAGTAAAGTAATACAGTCCCAGAAAAACAAATGACGAATGGTATCCCTCATCTGTGGATGCTAGCACAAATTACCTAGTAGTAAGTATTTCTTGTGCAGGGCTCCTTGAGCTTTGGTCCAAGTAGTTGAGAGTGGCCCATATTGGAAAGAACAACAATGATGACAACAACAACAACAACAATAACAACAACAACAGAAAAGACTGCGTCAAAGAACTGACTGAAACGGTGAACTTCTGCTAGAAAGTCAACTTCTATATCGAGAACTTTGAAAAAGATGAAAAACATTTTGGCAGAATGCATGAGCTTTGGTGGGGTGGGGGGCTAGGGAGGGGGACACGGGTCTAGATTTGATTTGTAACATAATCTTGTACAAATATATATAAAACAATAAAAAAAGAACTCATAAAGAGATGGTATTAGAATCTTCTTTTTTTTTAGTCTTTTTATGGCATAGCAACTGGTAGGTAAAAGCAAAAATCAGAGTATCTAGGGTGTGAAGGGTCAGAAAGAAAAGCAGACACATGTGGAGCAGAGGAGTTTCAGTGGGGTGGGGGATGATATTCTATCTTAAGCCGGAAAAAAATAGGCCTGGCTATGCAAGGCATGAAGAGCAAGCATTGAGACCCAGCAGTACTGTGCCCTAGCTTCCCACTGAAGTAGGCTGCTCGTGCCCTGGCTGTTGTAGCTGTTGCTGGTGTTAGCTTGCCTGACACCTGGAATTATCATTTGGGTCCCAACTGGGATCTGTGCTTTCTCAAGACTTGATCCTGGGGCCTTGCAAATTTACATGAGTCTCCTAGGTCTGGGCATCTCATAATGTTAGCTTTCCTTGGTAGCTGGTCAATGTTAGAGGCATATAGATGAGAAAGAAACTAAGTCACTTTTAGAACTCAGTAGCTGGGCTAGAGAGATACCTTAGTGGTTAGAGCACTGTCTGCTTTTGCTGTGCACCCAGATTCAGTTCCCAGCACTCACATGGCCGTTCATGAATGCCTGTAACTTCAGTTCCAGTGGATCCTAACCCTCTCTGGCCTCTGTGGGCATTGGACACTCACGGTGCACATATCTACACAAAGCAAACACATATGCACATATGCAGAAAACAAAATGAAAAATAATTCTTTAAAAAGCAGAACCCAGAAGCTTGAAATTTAAAGAATTATTGTGGAGGTCTGATATTAGTTCCTTTGTATCTATTGCTCAAGGGAATAGCTTGTTACCTGAGGAATTATCTTCATACCACTGGGGATAGGGTTGAAGAGATGAAGAGTGAAGACTTGAGAGCAGTTGGACACGGACATGGAAGCCACTGTCATGGGAAATTCTAGGGAGCACTTGGACCCTGGGGACTGAGTTGCAAAGGTTCTGCCTTTTTGGTTTAATCCATGTGGTTGCTGCCATCTTGGTGATGCACTAGTATATTAGTTACTTTTCCATTGCTGTTATAAAATATTGTGACCAAGGCAACTTATACAAGAAACTTATGATTCCAGAGGGATACGAGTCCATCATGGTGGGAAGCATGACAGGAGGCAGCCAGAGCACAAAGCCTAGCATCGGAGTCTTCAGCATGCATGGGAACCTGAGCCACTAGAAGTGGGACAAAGCTATGGGCTCTCAAAGCTGCTCTGGTGATGCCCTTCCTCCAGCATGGCCACCCTCCCACAGGTTCCATGACCCTTCCTCCAGCATGGCCACCCTCCCACAGGTTCCATGACCCTTCCTCCAGCATGGCCACCCTCCCACAGGTTCCATGACCCTTCCTCCAGCATGGCCACCCTCCTACAGGTTCCATGACCCTTCCTCCAGCATGGCCACCCTCCCACAGGTTCCATGACCCTTCCTCCAGCATGGCCACCCTCCTACAGGTTCCATGACACTTCCTCCAGCATGGCCATCCTCCCACAGGCTCCATGCCCCTTCCTCCAGCATGGCCATCCTCCCACATGCTCCATGACCCTTCCTCCAGCATGGCCACCCTCCCACATGCTCCATGACCCTTCCTCCAGCATGGCCACCCTCCCACATGCTCCATGACCCTTCCTCCAGCATGGCCACCCTCCCACAGGTTCCATGACCCTTCCTCCAGCATGGCCACCCTCCCACAGGTTCCATGACCCTTCCTCCAGCATGGCCACCCTCCTACAGGTTCCATGACCCTTCCTCCAGCATGGCCACCCTCCCACAGGTTCCATGACCCTTCCTCCAGCATGGCCACCCTCCTACAGGTTCCATGACACTTCCTCCAGCATGGCCATTCTCCCACAGGCTCCATGCCCCTTCCTCCAGCATGGCCATCCTCCCACATGCTCCATGACCCTTCCTCCAGCATGGCCACCCTCCCACATGCTCCATGACCCTTCCTCCAGCATGGCCACCCTCCCACATGCTCCATGACCCTTCCTCCAGCATGGCCATCCTCCCACAGGTTCCATGACCCTTCCTCCAGCATGGCCACCCTCCCACAGGTTCCATGACCCTTTCTCCAGCATGGCCACCCTCCCACAGGTTCTATGACCCTTCCTCCAGCATGACCACCCTCCCACAGGTTCCATGACCCTTCCTCCAGCATGGCCACCCTCCTACAGGTTCCATGACCCTTCCTCCAGCATGGCCACCCTCCTACAGGTTCCGTGACCCTTCCTCCAGCATGGCCACCCTCCTACAGGTTCCGTGACCCTTCCTCCAGCATGGCCACCCTCCTACAGGCTCCGTGACCTTTCATCTAGCATGGCCACCCTCCCACAGGTTCCATGACCCTTCCTCCAGCATGGCCACCCTCCTACAGGCTCCATGACTTTCCTCACATAGCACCACTAACTTACCAAGTGTTTCAGTTCTTGAGCCCATGGGGGGGTCACATCTCATTCAAACCACCACAAGTAGCCAAGATGGTGAAAGTAATTTGGTCGCTGCCACCTTGGTGATGTCATTAGTCAAATAAGCAACAAAGCAATGTGGTTGCTTTCTGTGTGTGGTGAGCTCAGCTTCACGATAAAATGGATCACCCCCCCATCAGGACATGAATTCCCATAGGATGTGCACATCTCAGAAATTCAATGTGGAAAGACCCCCTTTTCTTTATAAAAGCACCCAAATTAGGTTAACATGGAAATAACAGGATTTAGTACAAGTGGGGCAGGAGAAAGTTCCCTGTTTGATGTATGCCCCAAATAGCAAATCAAAGAAACACAGGAAGGAATTCATTGGTCTCAACCCAAGGAAGGGGAGTCCAAATGCCTCACCAAAATCAAATGACGACAAATGCTGATGAAGATGTGAGGAAAGGCGAACACTTATTCACTGTAGGTGGGCATGATAACTGGTGTAGCCATTGTGGAAATCAGTGTGGAGATTCCTCAAAAAGGTAGAAATAGATCTACTACATGGTAGTACTATTGCAGTTCTTGGGTGTATACCCAAAGTACTCTAACTACTACCACAGAGATACGTGCTCATCCATATTCATTGCTGCTCTATGTACAATAGCCAGGAAATCAAATCAGCCCAGGTGTCAAACATCTGTTGAATGGATAATGAAAATATGATAGAGTTATACAATGCAATATTATACAGCTGTCAAGGAAAAGAAAATTATGAAATTTGCAGGTAAATGGATGGACCGGAAACAATCACATTGACATATGTAACTCAGGCCCAGTCACATGTTCTTGCTCATAAATGGATGGTAGTCTTGAATCTTTGGATATGTATATTTCAACTGGAAAATTCATATAGGTCAGGAAACTAGTCAGGAGCTGAGTGAGGTGTTTCAAGGGAAGGAAGATGTACTGCAGCAATATAAAGGGGAAAGGAGAATAACAAAAGAGGAAGTTACAGAGGACCCAGGTTTGATCCCCAGCACCCACATAGTATCTGAGAACCGTCTGTAACTCCAATTGCAGGAGAACTCCAGTTCTAGGGGGAATCTGATGCCCTCTTCTGATCTCTGTGGCATTGCATGACACGGGTGCACAAACCTACATGCAGACAATACATTCATATAAATAAATAAATAAATAAATAAATAAATAAATAAAATAAATAAAAAATAAAAAAAGCCCAATGCCAGGAATGGGCTCCCTTTTTAGGAGTTGTTGACCAGACCCTCAAACAATATTGACTATTGCCATTGCTCTTGATTTCACATTGTCCCAGTCACTGAAAACACTATATACATAACTCATAGCACAAACAAAGAGAAATCAAGGTGGTACTGTCCTTGAAGCTTTGTTTCTACTGGCTAGTCTTTGCAGAGCCAGAAGGTGCTATAGATACTGTTGAAGAGAACAGTAGTCATCAACTTTGCTCAGCAGTGAACACTGTGACCTACAATAACAACCAGCTTGGCAACATGTGCTCGCTGCTGCAATGGCAGCATATATGCTACAAGGTTCTGATGGTAATCAACCATTATTTGATTGGATTTAAGGTCCACACAAGCTAAAGTTCATACCTGGCACTGTTATCAAGCTGTATAGGAGAATCTAGGGGAGAATCTGCTAAATGGACACACCAGTTAAACCAAATCCTAACCACTTATTGGTATACAAATAGATTAGAGCATCTCTCAGCTCTCACCAGAGAAGCTTCTTATAGCAGGTGATAATTAACATAAAGACCCATAACTGGTCGAAATGCAGAAAATAAGAGACTGTGCAGTGCTCGGGCCTAATGGGACATCTGTATCATGCCATCTCTTTCCAATTTTCAGGTATCATAGAGGAAGAAGAGGCATAAATGCGGCATCCACCTCCGCGTCTGCCACACCCACTCCAGTAATGCCTGTGTAAACAATATGAGAAATCATATCCAATACAGGCAGGGGAGCAGTGTCCTAAGGGGGTACGACCCCCTGGAGGTCCCTGGCAGAACGCCCGGCTAAGATAACTCCCGAGATTGAGATGCTTTCCTAGGATCTTACGTTTTCTGGTGTTGGACTTAGCATAACACTGAGCACAAAAAGATCTTTTCTTAAAGCCAGCTTACAGATACAAAATAAACTTTTTGAATGTGTCAAGAACTGGCAATTAAAATGCCTCTCTTGGGCACAGGGCTTTTTCCTGGCAGCAAGAATTTTCTGCAGATCCAAAGTAAAAAACAGACCTTTCTCCTTAACAAACAATGTAATGTAAGCTGTTAATATATATGGCAAGGTTAAAACTTGCTTCAGATCAAGAAAACAAAATAATTGCATGACAGTAATGTTCTTGCCTTACATGAGTGTCCTTAAAGAAAACAGATTCCAGTGGTAAAAATGTATGATGAAAGACATCTCTCCATTAAGGTTAAAATAAAAATTCCCCTTAAACCTAAAAATAAAAGAATTCCTTTTTCCTCTGGTCCTAGACAAAGAGGTAGATAAGACATTCCTTTTGTTAAAGCCTGGATTCTAACACTCCCAGTAAAGCAAGATAGAGACTAAGTCTCCTTACACCAGCCACTTATCTGACAAAAACAAAGCTGTTAGCTGGAGCAAACAGTGGGACAGCTCTTGGTTCTCAGTAAAAATTTAAACCTTAGATTAGCAGTCAGAGTTAGAAAAATAATAGCTAACTTAGGACATTATAGGAATAAGGTTTTTACTTCAATAGAAACTTAAAAGCAACTATTAACTTTAGGATGTATTTACTCTAGCCTCAGAATGGAGACATAAGACCAATATCTGCTGCTAAAGAACTTTGTAGTTACTACTCTGTGAGCTATGACTTTTCAATTATGACTTGTAAACTATTGATGTTCCTTTTTCTTCTTAGATGTTATTTCCTCAGTAAAGGTTGTCTTAAGATTTCTACATTTTACTTCAAAGAAAGTTTATTTCCTAACCAAACTTTGTGATGTTTTAGTTTCCTGCTCTGAGTGCTCTGAGCTTTTCAGTTAATGTGTAAATCTTGACTTTTTTACCTACCTATGTAATTGTAAAGCTTTGCCAAATCCTTTGTTCTGCCCTCTCCTAAGACTACTATATAATCACTGCCCCTGTTCAATAAAGTTGCTGTAGATCTGGGAAACTTCTCTTAGTTTTTCATTTCTACACACCGTTCAATCTTCCCTGTGTTTTTCTTGCCAAGAGGACTCTGCAGAAATCCACGACCCCCCGAGGAGAGCTAGCCGGTAGCAGGCAGCCGGGAACGGTCGGCAACACATAAAGATTATAACAGTGAGAGGTGGTAGATGATGCCTGGCGTGGTGGCACATGCCTTTAGTCCTAGCACTTAGGAGGCAGAGGCAGTGTATCTCTGTGAGTTCAAGGCCAGCTTGGCCTACATAGTGAGTTTTAGGCCATCTAGGGGTTCAGGGAGACCTTGTCTCAAAATGACCAAGAGAGAGAGAGAGAGAGAGAGAGAGAGAGAGAGAATTAATGCAAAGAAGCTGTTTTTGGACACAAGGCAGTTTCACATATGAGTACACAGCATCTGTGCCCGTATGCATGTGTGCAAGCCCAAGCCAGACAAGAATTTCATATGGAAGGGGAAGGTGAGCATGGAGGCCTGGCCCTAGCTGAGGAACAATTAGCAATTAACAGCTGCTTAGAGCAGGAGAGACAGGTTTGCTGTTGTTGATAATTGAGGGTGATTTCTTTGAGGGCAGATTGAGTAAGGCTTCAGGGGAAATTAGACTTGATCAGCCTTCAAAAAAATAATAGAAGTTATGCAACAGGGTGGGGTTTAGAGATGTAGAGTGTACCCGAGAGGAGATGGAGGATGGGATCTGAATATGATCAAAATACATTGTATGAAATTCTCAAAGAACCAATAAGCATTAGAAAAAATGTGTGGAACCTTCAAAAGCTGGGGCTTAATGCAAGGTAACTGAATGTATTGTCTTCAGAACATTGTAGCTTTGTCTCTTGTGAGGTTATGTCCGAGCTGATGCCCAGGCAGCCTTGCTGGCCTTGGTAAGTCTGCTTCCAAGCTTATTTTGTCCAACTGTTTGCCATATGGACCTCACCACACAATGTGGCAAATATTCAAGAGCAAGGAAGAGCACACACTCCCAACAAATGCTTCTGTCTTTATAGCCTCATCCTGGAATTGACACAGTATAATTTCTACTGTGTACTGTTGTAAGGTGGGAGGAAACTGAAGTCAAAATAGATGGCTACTAGAGTTTTTATTAATATATTTTTTATTGTAATAAGAAAATTCCTCAGGTTAAATAATTTATAAAGAAGTTTTTTTAGTTCATAGTTCTAGAAGTATTAACCAAGAAAGAAAGAGAAGGGAGCACTCGCCAGGGCTGTGCTAGATTCCCCTTGTCTCTTTTATTAAATTTGAGACCTCAGCCTATGGGATTGTTTCCCACATTCAGGGTGTGTCTTCCCTCCTTTTTTGTAGCAGTATTCTTCCAATTAAAACATTATATCCATGGGAGCTGGAGAGATGGCTCCGTGTTTAAGACTGCTCTTGCAGAGGACCCAGGTTTGATTCCCAGCACCCACATGGTGGCTAAGAACCATCTTTAACTCCAGTTCCAGTTCCAGGGGAATCCAGCACCCTCTTCTGACCTCTGAGGCATTGCATGACACGGGTGCACCAACCTACATATAGACAGTACACTCATACACATAAAAATAATAAATAAAATTTTAAAAAACTTAAAAAAGTTACATACTAGAGGAAGGTCTGTGAGACTCAGAAAGTTAATGAACTTTACAATGATCAGGAAATAAATAATTCACAAGTCAGGAAGTTTCCCAAACTTACAATATTCACAAGAACCCTCCCCGAGGTTATATACAAGCAGTGATGATTTCTGGGAATAGGAGACTTTCTAATTTGCCAAGCTGCCTGCAGTAAACCCAGGGATGAAATTTTATGAGTCATCACCCATGCCGGATAGACTTTCTGGTGATGCAGCTGGCTTTGAGTTATTCATTCTGCTATAAATAACCCTTCATGGATACTCTGTAAGCCCAATAAACTCATTCACCATGTAGGACCTTGGTGGATTTGTTACTTTGGATTGTTCTTGGTGCTGTATCTACAATGAATAGATGTTTGTTCATGTATCCCCTTGAAGAACCATATAGCACCTCAGTTAAAAGTCCCTCACAGACACTCCCAAAGGTGTGCCTCATTAATGCCCTGTGTGCTCTGTGTGTGTGTGTGTGTGTGTGTGTGTGTGTGTGTGTGTGTGTGTTTGAGACAGGGTCTCCCTGTGGCCCCAGCTGGCATGGAACTCACTCTGTAGACCGGGCTGGCCTTGAACTCACAGAGATCTGCCTGCCTCTGCCTCCCAAGCGCTAGGATTAAAGGCGTGCGCCACCACGCCCGGCTTAATTTAATTTTTAGCAATGTCTTAAACTCATGATCGTCCTGTTTCAGCTCCCCAAGTGTTGGGATTACAGACATACACCATAAAACCAGGGAGCATGTATGATCTGTGAACTAAGAATGGTTTTAAGTTTTTGTTTATTTTTTAAATTTAATTAAAAATATTTTACTTATTTGTATTTTTTATGTATATGAGTGTATTGCCTGCGTGTATATAAATGCACCTGTGTCATGCAGTGCCTATGGAAGACAGAAGAGGGTATCAGATTCCCTGGAATTGGAATTAGGGACAGTTACTAGCCACTATGTAGTTGCTGGGATTTGAACCCAGATCCTCTGCAATAACAGCTAGTGCTTATAACAGCTGTTTTTTGTTTTATTTTGTTTTCGTTTATTTTTTTATTTTTTGGTCTTTTCAAGATGGGGTCTCCCTGTAGCCCCAGCTGTCTTGGAACTCACTCTGTAGACCAGGCTGGCCTTGAACTCACAAAGATCCGCCTGCCTCTGCCTCCCAAGTGCTAGGATTAAAGGCGTGTGCCACCACGCCCGGCTGTTTTCGTTTATTTTTATTTTTTAAATACCTGTTCATGCTTGGAGACTGCAGAGAGCTCCTGACGGCCTCTGCAGGGTGAGCTTCCCAAGCCACGTTGCCCCCACCCACCTCCTTTGGGACCATCTGCAGTGCCTCCCACTGCTCCAGGGTTCAGGCTTGCCTGTTGACTAGTAGGGATCAGCACTTCCATCTCCTGTCTCTTCTCCTTGCTCTTTGGCAGTATCCATCTGAGGCCTCTGAAGTGATCCTAAATAATGAGGGCTCCACTAGTGGAGAGCCTCTGAGTAGACTGACTGGAGCCATCTGGTCCCTCCACTATAAAATCAAAAGACAGAACCTGAAGCCTATACCAACTAGCTTTTTCATACCCAAATCAAAAAGCAACCAAGGAAAGTACAAAATACAAAGAAAATCAGACTTCAGCTCAATGAAGGAAGGGTTGAGTGCCATACCAAAAGTACAGTCACCAAAAGAAATCCACATGTCGAAACCACAATGAAAAAATAATATGGAAAGCCAAAATAATACATTGCCACCCAAACCACTAGTGCTATAGAAGACTTCTACACTGAGAACCCCCTAGAGATAACCCAGGAAGGGAATTTAAAAGAACAATCGTAAATATGGTCAAAGAAGTCAATGAATTTAAAGAACACACAAATCAATAACTCAAAGAGCTAAAAGAAGCTAGGGATAACCACTGACTGAATTAAGAAACAAGAATACTGAAGAAAACTCAGGTTGTAATGAAGAAGAAATTGAAAAACTCAATAAGCCAAATTGAAACAAATGGAATAGAATGAATTAAATGGAAAAATAGAATATCAAGATTGGAATATAAAGTTGAAGATTTGGACATGTTCTCCAGTTTCAGGAAATGTGTGACACCATGAGAAGACCAAATTGACATTTCATAGAGGAAGGAGAAGAATCTCAGGTAAATGGTATTGACAGGGTTATAGAAGAAAATTTCCCCAAATTAAGGACAGATATACCATACGAGTACAAGAAGCACATAAAACACCAAATAGATGGGACCAGAAAAGAAACTTTCCATGTTACATTATGGTAAAGACACTAAATGAACAGAACAAAGAAAGAATACTGAAAGCTGCAGGAGAAAAAAAAGTCATATATAAAGGAAAGCCCATCAGAATTATAGCTGACTTTTCAATGCAAATTATGAAAATCAGAAGAGCCTGGACCAAAGTATTCCCAGTTCTAAATGACAATAGATTCCAACCTAGAATACTTTTTCCAGAAAAAAATATCTATTTATAGTTGAAGGAGAAAGAAAAATCTTCCATGACATGAACAGGCTGAAAGAATATATTTTGACCAAACCATCCATTCAGAGAATACCTGAAACAATACAAAGGAGTGAAGAAAGGAACAACTATACACAAGAGGCAACAGAAAGAAACCAAGTGAAAGTGTAACTGTGTGTGGGTCATCCCATTTACTCCCACGGTGAGCCATGTAGAAAATATGTGTGGGAATGCACAGCGCACAGATGCATTGTAAGTTATCTAAATACAGAGAGAGCTTTATTAAAAAATGGCCAGGTTTTATAGCCAGTGTGATTTCATTTCCCAGGGTCAAATCCTAGGTGTTTGCCTCACCACATCCCACCCCATGGGCATGGCCAGGGACTCCTGCTTATGCAGTAGGGGGCATTGGTTAAGAATGTTAGCCCATTCAGGGATGGGGGGGGGGACACGGGTCTAAGAAAAAAAAACAAACAAAAGCAAAAGAAATTGATGCTGAATAAATAATAAGTTAAAAGTATAACGTTCTAGACTTGAACTAGTCAAATACAATAGATTATAAATTGTGTATTGTAAATAAAAGTTCGCATAGTGAGTGATAAAAAAAAAGAAAGTTAGCCCATTCGTACCTAACTTAACTGAATTTTCCCACATCTCATCCTTTAATTTTTTTTTTTCTGAGAGGCAGGTGAGCCCGTGGGAGAAGCTAACACCATAAAGGAACCTGAGCTTTGAATAGCCAGCTGCTTAAGCCTGTCTTGAGTGCCAGGTTGTGGGGGGCAAGTCAGACCTGAGATTTTTATTTTTTACACTAAGGCAAATTAATATCTAGAAACTGAACCATGAAGTGAACCAATTGTCAAGTATAAGCAATGAATGTAAGTAGCATTCATGCAAAACCAAATAGCAAATTTTGAACAACCCAAGGTTCCCATAGTCCAACTGGAAAAGCTTGTATGCTTGCATGTTGATCAAATAAAAGTCCAGTCCATATTTTTTGAAATCTTAGGAATTACCCCTATCTACTCTGCCCTTACATTTTAACACACCCCCTCTTCTTCAAGTGGTCCCTAGGCTTCGGAAAAAGGACAAGATTGGGTGAGAAACAAAAACAGTCCACTTCTAAGTGACACTTTGGACTCTCAGGTTTATCCAAGCTTTTCTTTCCACAGGTTGGCAGTTCATTCAGGGGTGTCCCCCCTTTCTAAAATTTGTTTTTTTAAGCCAACTTTTTACTGAAGTTTTGTGCATTTCATACAACATTTCTCAATCAAATTTAGACCCATTCCTCCTTCCTTGCCCCCACCCACCAGAGCTCATGCATCATGCATTCTGCTACACGTCTTTCATCTTTTTCATAGTCTTTTTTTTAAATTGGGGTCCCCCTTTTTTTTTGTCCTTTTGAGAGAGGGTCTCCCTGTAGCCCCAGCTGTCCTGGAACTCGCTCTGTAGACCAGGCTGGCCTTGAACTCACAAAGATCCACCTGCCTCTGCCTCCCAAGTGCTAGGATTAAAGGTGTGCACCACCACTCCCAGCTTGGGGTCCCCTTTTTTATCCTACTAGTAACACACAACCAGTGAGAGGTATAGGCATTTAAATGCCATTTATCATCATGACAAGTTACTCTGTGGGCACAGACACAAATATTTAAATGGTATATTAGTCTAGGAACTAGACTACCATTTCTTTATACCGTTTCTTTTTTTTTTTTT
>VZQC01010491.1:376049-448742 GCA_009823505.1 Rhizomys pruinosus
GATAAGAACTGGAAAGGTGGTGGTTTAATAGTAATGTGTTTTGTGTGTCAAATTGACAAGGGGTCAATTGTGCTGGATAGCTTTAGTGTCAACTTGACACACCTGGGTTGAGGGAGCCTCAGTTGGGGAATTGGCTCCATTGGATTGGCCTGTGTCCACATCTGTGGAGTATTGTCTTGATGGTCTAGCAGTGTGGGAGGGCCCAGCCCACAATGAGTGGTGCCACCCTGGGCAGGTTGTTGTGTACCGTATAAGAAGGCAGGCTGGGCCTGGGCCAAGGGAGCAAGCCAGTAAGCAGCATTCCTCTATGGCCTGTGCTTCAGCTCCTGCCTCCAGGTTCCTGCCCTGAGTTCTTGCCTTGGGCTCCCTGAGAACTGTGACCCAGGAGATGTAAGCTGAATAAACCCTTCCTCCCCAAGTTGGTGTTGGTCAGAGTGTTTTGTCACAGCAATAGAAGACAAACTAGAACAAAAGCTTTATCCTATTAACATGTTTTGCTTAACTATAAAACCTTTAAAGACTTTACAATAATGTCTAGCTCTGAGTAAAACTGTTTTTACAGTTCTGATGCCCATTAGTTAATTAACAAAAGTAGCTATAGGTACCCCATGAGCAATTGTTACCATAGCAGTTGGCTCTTTTGTAGTTAAGGAACAATTCCATTGACATCCTAATTTTTCCTTTTCTATAAAAAGGAGAGGTAAAAAGGGTTTTGTTTTGTTTTAATCAAAACTTAGCAGCACCTGGGAAGTAAACTCTATTAGGACACATTATAAACAGTTGTTTTAAATAGCATCCAGAGAGATGTTTGCTGCCTGTGGCTCAGGCAGTCTGAAGTTTTCTTCCTCTTGATGTTTAGATGGGCCAGCTTCTCTGCTAGTATTTCTTGGTCCATCCTGTATGATCCAAAGTCATACCTTTTTCAGGCATTTAAGTTGGTGATGTTTTGACCTGTGTGAACATACAAATATTTTCCCATAGTTAGCTTTAAGATTTCAGAATTGAGATGCTAGCACCAAGTATGTAGTTGTAAGGTAAACTAAACAACATTAATGTTATGTTCCTCATGATCTGAAAACAACTGTACTCTTTTATTGTGAATCCCTTAACAGGTTCTAGAATTAAGCTACCATTTATTTTCAGACTTAGGCAGTTTGGGTATATTGGTGGAGGGTATGTATGCATAAAATTAAAGGAATGAGGGGAAAAAAACTAGTTTGTCATGACCACAGTATCTATCTTATGGTGGTGCTTCTTAGTATTTCTTATACAAGGCTGCTTGAGCTTTTGTCCAAGCCTTTTCTAAAATATTATATAGAAGTTAAAAGTATCAGGCTAGTGTAACTTAGCCTTTCTGGATGCTTAACAACCAATTTTCCCACAACTGTGGAAACACAAAATTAGACCAAGAATACAAACAGAAATTCAAATGATGAAACCAATACACGTTTTTTTTCAATAACTCTAAATATCCAAAGACAAGTGTGGGATAAATGGATTAAGAAACAAAATCCATCTCTTTGTTGTCTATTCTTGAAAAAACAATAATGTGTAGATTTCTTAAAAAATTCAAAATGAACTTCCATTTGATACAATTATATTCCTCTTCTTGGCATATACCCAAAGGTTTCATCCTATCCCAGATATATTTGCACATCCATGTTTGTAGCTGCTTTTTTTCCCACAATAGCTAAGAGATGGAAGAAACCTAAGTGTCCCTCCACTGATTAGTGGATAATGAAAACATGGTCCGTTTACACAATGGAGTTCTACACAGCAGTAAAGAAAGGTGAAATAATGAAATTTCCAGATAAATGGCTAAGCGAAGTAACACAACCTCAGAAGAACAAACAACATATGTTCTCCCTCACATGTGGATCCTAGCACCAAATCCTTATGTGTGAGTATGTATCCTGATGTAACTACAGAAACTAGGAAAATGGAAAGGAACCAGGGCAGTAAAGGAATGAAGGTACCTGAGAAAGAAGAACAGTAGGAGACAGGTGTTACTAAGGGAAAAATGGTAAAAATGGTGGTATTTAAATGCAGGAAGAGGGTTATACAAGGAATAATGGGGGTAAAGGAGAATGAGCTCAAGAGAGATGGGGCTGAGGAGACTATCAAGGGAGAAATGGGGAACACAGGGATACTTTAAATGGGGAGGGCATGGAGGGAGAGAGAGGGGTGAGAGAAATAACATCTAGGTAGTATTAAAAAAACAGAGGAATTGTATTAGTCCAACAAACTACTGACGAACACTATCCCTACATGTGTCCATGTGTGTAGCTGAAGGCTACATAACAAGAAACAGTGCCAGACAAGAGAGCCAGACAAGTTGTTGGCTGGGGTAGTCCAAAAGACTCCTCATATTACACAGGCTGTTGCCACAGCCCTTGATTGCCTCCCAGAACTTAAAAGTAGGACCTTATTGCTGAAGATGGGACATACTTCAGAAACAGGATTTGGAACATTGGACCTGAAACTGTCCTGGAAGCCACTTCTGCTAAGGCTTCCTCTCATAGCTTTGGGGAGCACTACACAAACTGCTGGGGGGGGGGGAATCAGTCAGTGGTTCATAAGGCCTCTACCTGCAACAGTGCACAGCAAACGGTGTTGGGGCAGCAGTGGCTCCTTCATGTTGGGGGTTTTAAACAGCTACCTAATTGGACTTAAAGCCCACTCAATGAGAGGAAACACATGTGTGGTACTGTAAACAGAATCAAATGCGCATGGCTAGAGAGGACATAGATCTTAGAAAACTGTAAGTCTGTCACATCACCCAACAAATGTAATTTTTTCCTACATGCAAAATACAGACCCTTACATTTACAGACAAGTATGTAGTCAGCACTCATCAAAGAAACTTCTTTTGCAACGGAGCCTGTTACAGAATACCACAACTGGTCACACACAGACATTGTCTGTGAACTGCCCAAGCCTAAGTGGCACATCTGCAATGCAACCTGTACACTTAAGGCTCACAGCACATAGGACAAGGGGTAAAGGACACTAATGAATCTCTCAACTCTCATTAATGATGCTCTTTTATGCAACCAAGGGCCATGGACAGAAGGTCATAAATGGCCAAACTGTAAAGAACAAGTGTCTGCAGAGTGTTAAAATTCAGCTACTCAGGGCTCAGGAACCATTGTGGAAGACAGGGTGGAAAGATTGTAATAACCTGGGAAGAGGTAGACGTCCATGAGGAAATAGAATCCTACAGGCTCCTGGGACTTTGCTCACATGAACACACAGCAATGGTGTCAGCATGCACAAGACCCATGCAAATTCAAGCAGATAAACTCCAGCACAGATCTGTGGAAATGGGCAGTGTTAGGTCTGGGCTTCCCAGAATCCCAAGGGGCCCACAGATGCCCACTTCCTCCAGAGGCTGCCAATCTTCTGACCTCTTCCTCTGTACCTGAGGCCCCACCCCATGGCTATAAATGGGTGGGCCCCAGTCACCATCTTTCCCCTGCCCTGCTGCTCCTATTTCACCATGTGTCTGCAGGGGGCCCGCTCTGGCAATCCCACATGGAAGGAAAGCATGTTCCTGAAGTGACTTAAGCCTCATGTGCCTTTTTATTTGGGATTTGCACCTTTTTATAACCTAACATTATGGTGTCATGAACTCGGTTGGGGCACAAGATATTTTCCTCCCCCTGAAAAGAACCACCCCTTTTTTGGAACCCCTGGGAATTGCCAGCAGTGGACAACCAGCTTCCACATTTCACGATGAGGGACCACTCTGCTCTTCTGCACTCTTCCTCCCTCCCTCCCTTCTTCTCTCCCTCTCTCTCTCTCCCCACTTCTGCCCCTTGTACTTTCTCCCTCCTCCACTTCTCCTACAACTCTTTTCTCTCTCTCTCTCTCTCTCTCTCTCTCTCTCTCTCTCTCTCTCTCTCTCTCTCTCCCACACACACACCTCTGTCTTCCCTCTGATTATCCTTCATTTTTAGCCTCCCATTACAGGATGCAGTTCCTCCACTCCATTCTGCTTTCTTTGAGGCTAAAAACCTTCCTTCCTTCCTACAGTCCTCCGATTCTCCCCCTTCATTTTTTAGCCTCCCATTAGAGGACGCAATTCCTCCACTCCATTCCACTTTCTTTGAGTCTAAAAAACTTTACTTCCTTCCTGCAGATCTCTCCTCCTCTCCTCTCCTCCCCCACCCCACGTGCTCTGATCTGTATCTCTCTAAACCCTTGGCAGATTTCTGCAGTAACAGACTGCGCCCTAAATCCAGGCTTTTTTGTTTTTTCTTTCTTTTACTACGCCTTCCCTGCCACCCCAGCATGCTGCCCCACTGCCCCCCACCCCCCGCCCCCATGCAGTTTTTACCCTCTCCTGCACCACCATGCACCTCCATGCCCTGCCGGTACTGTGCGGAATTTTCCCGCAGGAGCATTCAAGCAGAAACGGGAGGGGCAGACTGTTTCCATGATGGCCGTGCTAATCCACGCCCACTCCCCAGCCACCATCTTGAGGCTTTGTCTGCACATGCCCACATTTCCATGGTGGCACTGAACCACACTCTCATCTGCTACACTACATGGCATGAAGCCTGAATTTACATTGGAGCTTATAACAACTAATGTCTTATTCTAATTCTTTTCCAATTTAGTTAATGGCATATTCTGATTCTTTCACAATTTTGGTTTTGTGTTTTATATTGGATTATTATAAAAAGGCAATTGAGCTGAGTGTGGTGGTGCACACCTTTAATCCTAGCACTTGGGAGGCAGAGGCAGGTGGATCTTTGTGAGTTCAAGCCAGCCTGGTCTACAGAGTGAGTTCCAGGACAGCTGGGGCTACAGGGAGACCCTGTCTCGAAAAAGACACCCCCCAAAAAAGATAAAATAAAATAAAAAAAAAAGGCAATTGAAATTCCATTAATACTTTTTTATTTCAGAGAAACCAAGTTTTGTTTTTACCGGTTTTTCATACATTTCAAAATACAATTTTTGGGCTGGAGAGATAGCTTAGCGGTTAAGAGCACCGACTGCTCTTGCAGAGGACCCAGGTTCGATCCCCAGCACTCACCTGGTGGCTGAGAACCGTCTGTAACTCCAATTCCAGGAGAACTCCAGTTCCAGGGGAATCCAACGCCCTCCTCTGACCTCCACGGCATTGCACGACACGGGCTCCCAAACCTACATGCAGACAGTACATTCATACACATAAAAAAATAAATAAATAAAATTTAAAAAATCCTAAAAATACAATCAATTTTCCATTTTCACTTTTGTATGGGCAGTCAATTTTTTACAGGCTTTTGTTTGAGATTTTTACATCATTTGGTTTTTTAACAAACACTGTTTTATTTTTGTTTTTTATATTTTGTTTGTAAGACTTTTACCTAATTTTAAGGGATTATTTCAAGTTTTGGCATTTTATCAAATTTTGGCATTTTTCCATTTCATTGTTTTTTCTTTTATAAACCCCATTTTATTCAGAAATCCATTTTTGTTTTTGCTTCTGCATACAAGCCTTCATATCTGAGAAGGTGTGTCCAAGCCTCTATATCTGAGAAAGTGTGTCCACCATGCCCTGTCCCACCTGTATCCAGCTTTTGCCTCAGGCAGTAAACTCTTACCTGGCTGGGACATTTTGATTTTTGTGTTTTTTTCCAATGCATATGACTGTTCAGTACAAACACTAGGATAAAAATCTCTTGAAGGAATGTGTGGAGAAATGTGTGTATGTGAATTATATTGTTAAACAACATATTAAGATCTGTCTATGTATGATTGCAATGCATGTGCCTCTGCTCAGTACAACCTTTATAAACTGTCATTGCCAAATTTATTTATTTGAACCTTATTTATGAGTGTGCGCATGAAGTACTGTTCACTTTTAAGAATTCTATCATGTAATTATGGCATATACAAGAAATTGTGTTCCACCTATCAGGCGCTATATACCTTGTTACTGTTGAGTTAGAAATGCCACTCTACCAAAGAATCTCTCAAGAGGCCAAAAACTGTGGAGGAAAACACTATATGGGCCCTAACGAAGTTTACCTTCCAGATGCTGAGAAACTTTCCTACCTCTCCCCTTTATAGGAAAAAGAAAAACATGATGGTAACTGTAAATTAGAGCCACTATAGTGGTAATTTCTTTTTTTTATTTTATTTAATTTTTTTGTATGTGTATGAATGTACTGTCTGCCTGTAGGTCTGTGCATCCATGTCATGCAATGCTGTGGAGGTCAGAAGAGGGTCTCGGATTCCCCTGGAACTGGAGTTCTCCTGGAATTGGAGTTACAACGGTTCTCAGCCACCAAGTGGGTGCTGGGGATCGAACCAGGGTCCTCTGCAAGAGCAGTCGGTGCTCTTAACTGCTAGGCTATCTCTCCAGCCCCTATAGTGGTAATTTCTTATAGAACAGGTATAACTATCTTTTTTTAATTGACTGATAGGCATAGGAACTGTGAAAGGATAATTCTCTATTTAGAGCCAAATTCAAGAGTAAAGTCTTCATAAGCTGTGTAATTAAGCAAAATATATTAGTACAGGAAAGCTCTGATATCAGCAATGAATTATTCTGCCTAGGAGATGTTGGCTAGGGGATTCAAGCCCCCCAAAATTATAAATGTCTTTTGCCTATAAATGGGATATATGCAAGGAGAAAGGCAGTAAGTCCCTGTTGTCGAAGACCTGGTGTGAGCATGAAAAATGTTTTGAGACATCACTTGCTAATGTACAACTGGCCTCTGAAATGCCAGAGAGCGTTACCAAAGACCACTAAAGCAATAAAGCAAAATATCAGTCTCCTTGAGATAAACAAGACTCCTCCATCAGTATCAGCTATACCTCAACTGCCTGGAGATACTGTGCAACAGTGGCAGCCATGTGTCTATATATATCCCAAATCTCTCTCTCCTTGGAGGAATAACTCACAGCAGATGCCACAAGCTTATGTCCTCTAGTGGTTAGGAGATGATATAAGCCACAATACGAACTTGTCACCCTTTATAGAGAAACCACAGTTTGTGGATTAGCATACCATCCAAGCATCTGTGTCTATGCTCACAGCTTAGCTTGTCATAATAATTAGTACTACTTAAATGCCTATACATCAAATTGCTTGTGCTTTGTTAGTAGGATTAAAAAGGTATCACTGGATAAGCTGTCAACCCCTGAAGGGGAAAAACCTGAACAGACTAGAGTCCAAAATGACATCTCCAGAGAAAATAGATGGTTTTGCTTCTCACCCACTTGTGCCCCTTTCCCAAAGCCTAGGGAACAACTTGTGGAAGAGGATGCGTGGTTGAATGTAAGGGCTGCGGAGAGACTGTGGTGAATCATGAGACTACAGCAATATAGACTGGACTCCTAATTGATCAACATGCTTGTGCATACAAGCTTCTCCACCTGGACTATGGGAACCTTGGGTTGTTCAAAATTTGGACATAGGTACTCGCAAATTGGTTTTACATGAATGTTACTTACATTCATTGCTTATACTTAATAATTTGGCTCACTTTGAAAAAAATGCACCAATTACCTAATTGTACGGCAAACTGAGTAACGTCAATGTTATCTGAAAACAACCGTGCTATTGTAGAATCCCTTAAAATAAACAAATAAAAGAGAAAGAAAAAAAAAGAACATTACATCAAGGAAAAAGTACAGAATACAACACAGGGACAGTGACAGAGACAGATCGATGCATTGGGCAGAGCACACTCCCATGGGACTGGAGGGCAGCGGCCCTGAGGTCTGAGCCTTTCCCACTTTTCTTCCCAGTTAGGAGATTTCCACTGTGGTTACAGTGACCCTTTCTCTGATTGGTGGGGTCTTGGTGGTAGCAGACCAGGCAGACTTTCATTGGATCAGTCCACCTGTTCTGCACCCCTTTGTTTGAAACAATGGTTGTGTTTAGCAGTGTGAAGCCCCTTGGAGAGTAATGGGCTGCTTAGGGGGTGAGAAGCACTCCTACATGGCTGGGAAAGTTCATCCTGACCTCAGGTAGCTCTGGGAACTAATAACTCAAGGTGGGAGGGAGTAACTATGGGAACCAGACCTGCTTCAACTAGAGAGTTACTCCTGCATGGTTAACCCTTTCCTTTTGATTAATTTTTTTCTGACCTGGTCCTAACATTACAGCCTCAAGTGAAACAGACATATATAAATATCGAATTACCCATGCATACTAAAACTGTTTTATATATCTGTTATACTTTGCACATGTTACTTTTAATATTTTTAAGAGAAATTAGGTTTTACTTCCAGTGACCACATGGACTGTCCGAATGTAACCAATTTGGGTGAGTCCTAAGCATTTCCTGTCTGATGTTGGTATGTGACAATTTCCCCCCCTTCCTTTTCCTTTTCAAAGCTATAATGCAAAATCTGGGGACAAGTGACTTGGCCTTCATTTGAGAAGGTACTGGTTTTAACCTCTTTATTATCTTGTGTTTGTTTCATAGGCTATGTTAGAACTTTTTTGCCTTTCATGATTTAAATCCATTGTACTTTGAGTACCTAAATGACCTAATGTCAACTTGATACACCTGAGCTGAGAAACCTCAATAATTGCCTTCATTGGACTGGCCTGTGCCCATTGTGGGCAATGCCATTCTTGGCCAGATATTTCTATATTGTATGCAATAGGCTGAACATGAGCCAGCAACACATGCCAGTAAGTAGCATCCTTTCCTAGCATATGCTGCAGTTACTACCACCAGGCTCCTACCATGAGCTTTTATTATTGGTCAGAATATTTTACCACAGCAATTAAGAATTTATTAAGAGCGCTTAAGACAATGTTCAAGCTTTACTTAGGAGTTATATGGTAATTAAAGTACCAAATTCATTCAAATAATCCTCTTGGAAGTTTAACAACCACACTTAAAGCTCTGATGTGTCAAGTTGACACTAAAGCTATCCAGCACAATTGACCCCTTGTCAACTTGACACATAAAACACATCACTATTAAACCACCACCTTTCCAGTTCTTATCCCCCAAACATGATGTTAACATTAATCGCAACCTAAGACAGTACAACCTTAAAATCCCCACAGCCTTAAAATGTCCGAACACTTAAAAGTTCATAGTCTATTAAACGTCTCTTAACTGTGGGCTGCTGTAAAATCCAAAACAAGTACTGTCTTATTTCAAAGGGAAGAATCAGGCACACTCAAACAAAACCTAAGTCCAGCAAAGTAGCTCAAGGCTGGACACCTGGGACTCACCCACAATCTTCTGGGCTCCAAAGGGTTTCAGCAGCTCCCCTTCTCAGACTCTGACATCTGTGGCACACACAGCTCATCTTGCAGGCCCAGACCGACTCCATTCCACACCTGCCACTGCTTTTGGTGGTAGTCCCAGGGTCCCAGCATCTCCAAAAAGCTGGGGTCACTACTGAAACTGAGGTTGCTTCTGACCTCTCCTGATGCAAAACCTCAGCTTCTCTTCCTGACCCCTGGAATCCTGGGGTCTTCACTGCAACCAAGGCTGCAATCTGACCAGGGCCTTTCCTGGCCTCTAATAGTGCCAAGCCTCAGCTGCTCTCTGTGACCCCTTCATGCTTTCAACACTGGAACCATATAGGAGACTCTTACTTACACATTACCAAGACCTGCTTCTGGCTTGACATGGAGGCTCGGGCCCCTTCTGGGACATAGCTGCTGTGTAATGACCCTGAAGAAATCCCAGAAGATTTCACCACAGTGATGCTGGTCTCTTGTTACTGACAGCTGATTTTCCAGCCCCAGCTAACCAGCATCAATTGTCCCAGTACAACAAAGATTTCACTTCAGGTTTTGGTCTTTTGTTACTTACAGCAGATTCTTCAGCCCCAGCTGACCAGAACCCATAGATTAAACAGTCCTGATGATCTCTGCTTCCCTTTGAAACTAAACATGCCAGGCCTCCATCATCTACTACTCTTTCAGCAAAACTGTTCCAAGTTCCACAGCAATGATCTTTAGGCATTCAATGATCTTCCCAGCCCAAAGTTCCAAATGCCTCCACAATCCTTCCCCAAAACACCAAGGTCAGGACTGTCACAGCAATAGCCCACTCTCTGGTACCAATTTTGGTATAGGAACTTCTAAGTACATATATGTTTCCTCCTAATTATATACATCCCCACCCCACCTCCAAAAAAAAGTATTTGAAACAAAAATACTGAACTGGTAACTTTGAGGAAACATCTGAAAACACACACACACACACATGTGCGTGCGTGCACATTGAGTTTTCAAAGTGTGTATCCTGGGCTCACGGAAGTGATCTATAAAGCTATGGATTTATCTTAGAACCTGAAGGACCACATAGACATTTTGTACAGTGAGCTATCCTCCTTCATACAGTGGGTATAAGCCTGTAGGTGTCACTGAATCGCATCACTCTTGTGAACAGTAATTTCTGAGACTCAAACATAACAATAATTTATAGACTACATTTGGAATTTGGGTCTTACAGAGTAAAAAGAAAGAAAAAGGAAGCTGCCTTCTGAATCAGAGTCAGTTGACTGCTTTTTTATAGTTGAAACAAATGGATTAACACATGTCTAGGAAAGTCTAAGAACATAGTGCCCATCTTTTCTGATATCACTTAATCTTGAAAATTCATGTTGTGTTGAATAAAAACAATGAAAAAAATGTTTTCAGAGCACACAATCAATATCACCTTTCTTTTTCACTGCTGGAGATCAGTCCCCGGGCATCAGGACAGCAGGTAAGAGCTTTGCCCTGAGCTTGCCTGCAGCCCCTGGACTTTGTTTTAGGAGTCATAAGAATAAAGGATTTAGTGAACAAGAAACTTTTTAATTGTTATTTAAAATGAGAAAACAAATGTTAGGGACATATTGGTAAAATAAAGATGGTCACATTTTCATAGCTTATAATTAAGAAGAAAAAAATAAGAGTTTAAAAGAGGAAAAAAATTATGGGAAGCCATCAGTGGTTTCATCATATTCTTTAAATGAAAAGCTAGACTTCTTCCCCTACACATACTGTCATATCTTTTAAAATGAAACTGAATGTTTGTTTAGAATTAGGAGAAATGAGTTAAAATGGAAACTGAGAGAGTGAGGAAGGATCCATAATTTACTGTATAAAATGAGAGTAGAAAGGATTTGTGAGGATATACTCTGGCTGAATTCATGGAGCCTTCAATCAAAGATTTTTATGAAGTAGAAAGAAATGTCTTCAGTTCTCTTTAGCTGCTTTGATTCTGCACTTCACTCACAAGGTCTTGCAAACCTTCTGCTTCTGCCCATGGGGACTTAGGCTAGTATATAGTATCACAATGAAAGGCTGCAAAGATCTGTAATTACAATATAGAAGATGTTGCTAGCTAGAATCTAGTAGCCATATTGAAAGATGGCTTCTATGTGGTGGGACATTTAGAAAATAAATTCTTTATATATATATACACATATCTATATATCTATATATTTATATTTCTATATATCTATATATCTATATATTGATGGTTCCAGGGAATCAGAGTCCATTTTGGTGGGAGGCAAGGTGGCCGGGGCTGGAGCCAAGGTTCACATCTGTCAATGAGCACAGGAAGTCAAGAGAGAGCCTCTGGAGACTAGCAAGGCTTGTTAAGCTCACTAAGCCTGCCCCCAGTGATATACTTCCTCCAGTATGGCCACACCTTCTAAGACTTCCCCAAACAGCTCCACCAAATGAGGACAAAATATCTGAATACTTAAAGCCTATGGGGGACACTCACATTCAAACCACCACAGTTTCCCTGTAGCTCCAGCTTTCCTGGAAAAAAAAAAAATATATATATATATATATATATATATATATATATATGCAATACAAGTTGGAGGGAACACAGAACAAAAGAACTGGGACAAAAAAAAAACCTGAAACAGTGGAAATTATACCCAAAACATAATCTTCTGCTTCTGGAAAGACTCGGAAAAAAGATGCAAAGACATGTGTGGCAGAATGCATGAACTCAGGTGTGGTGGGGGGCATGGAAAGGGAAATGAGTCTGGATTGGATTGAGAAATGATATATGATGTACGAAAAAGTAAAAAAAAAAAAAAAGAATACAAGAAGCAAAGGAATAAAAAAAAGAAAATTAAATTCTTGCTTGTTTCTGTAACCAAGGACTCCTCATGTAGAGTACCCATCAGAACTAAATGTCAGGAAGGTGTCTTTGAGGAACTTCTTTTGTGGTGGTGTGTGACTGGTCTTATTTTAGCTGAAGAGTCACTGTTTTGATGAGACAGGCATATACAGCAGTTGGTATGGTGTTTTGGCTTGTTTAGAGGGATTTTCTCTTTTAACCATAATGTGAAGAAATAATAAAATTGTTTCCAGGAGTCTCCCCATCTTTTTGAATAGTTAAGTCAGTTTGCATTTTATTGAATTTGGTTTTCTTTAAGCCATGAAACTGTTCATTTTACTCTTGAAATTACAGAATCAGCATGATAAGAGGTAGACCATCTAGGCCTTGTCTAGGATCGCAGGGGAGGACTTTTTGATAATAAAAACTTGCCCCTAGTGCTACATTTTAATTTTTGTATAGTCACACATCCTCTGCATCTAAAATAAATGCTTAAGAACCTTAAAACAGGTAACCAGGCCACATTCTGATCAGAGGTCTGTGGTTTATATTATTCTTGGGTCTTGCCATAAATGTTAACACAGGATAATGCTTCTTGGGGCACTCAGATAAACACAAGAGACATATGGGCACTGTTGTCAGAATATGGGGAAAAATGTCATTACTCTCATGTTCAAAACAAAAGCCTAAAACATTTCAAGTAAAATTGACTTGCATGAAGCACAAAGATCCCCATACATGTAGGTGGAACAGTTATTTTAAATATACCATTATAAACTTTGAGATATCCTTGGGATGGGTTCTAAATGACCAATTCTCTCCAAGTGTTTAGAGATGTTTTACATGGGTTTGGCAAAAAGCCTGTCTGTTCACTCCAAAGATATTTTACCTAGTGATCAAATTCCTTATATACAGAATACATCTAAATGCAGAAATAGATTGCACCCTGGAGCAGAAGTAAAAAAAATTAACTTATATCCTTAAGGACCAGGAACCTTATTATGATTTAGTCTTAGCATACACAATGATTTATTTTTCAGTCAGTAGATTACCAAAAACCTTGCTTCAGGTTTCAAAAGAGTGTAAACAGTAGGTAAAGAGAGGCGATATGTACTTAGTAAAACACTAAATTGATATTGTACATTTGTGGTCCCATTAGGTACTTTTATTTATTCTTTTTTTAATTTTTATTTATTTATTTTTATGTGTATGAATGTACTGTCTGCATGTAGGTTGGTGCACCCGTGTCGTGCAATGCTGCGGAGGTCAGAAGAGGGCATTGGATTCCCCTGGAACTGGAGTTAAAGACGGTTCTTAGTCACTATGTGGGTGCTGGGAATCGAACCCGGGTCCTCTGCAAGAGCAGTCGGTGATCTTAACCGCTGAGACATCTCTCCAGCCCTCCATTAGGTACTTTTAATATAGACATTATACACCACAAAATAAATAGCAACAACTTGTTTTGAAATTAATTATTCAACTATTCTCTACTTTACAATGTCTTAAATCTTAGAAGTGAATAAAATAGAGACATATATTTCTAGCTTTATCTATAGCAATAACAATCAATTTGATATTATATTTACTGACCAGTTACCCACTTTAACTTACATATAAGGATTTAGTGTTAGGAGCCACAAATGAGGGATAACATGTCGTTTGTTTTTCTGAGACTATATAATTGGGTCAAATGATAGGTTCATTTTTAGTTTTTTAAGAGTTCTCCACACAGCTTTCCATAGGAGTTACACAAGTTTGCAATCCCACCAGCAGTGAATGAGTGTTCCCCTTTCTCCACACCCTTTCCAGGATTTAGTAGTGTTTATTTTCTTGATCATAGCAATCTTATCGGTATAAGATGAAATCTTAAAGTGGTTTTGATTTGCATATTCTTAATTACTAATGATGTTGAACACTTTTTAAGGTGTTTCTGAGCCATCTTAACTTCTCTTGAGAAGTCTCTGTTCAGATCTTTAGCTCATCTTTTGAGTCATTTATTTTCTTGGTCCTTTTGTTGTTGTTGTTTTGTCTTTTCCAGACAGGGTCTCCCTGTAGCCCCAGCCGTCCTGGAACTCGCTCTGTGGATCAGGCTGGTCTTGAACTCACAAAGATCCGCCTGCCTCTACTTCCCAAGTGCTAGGATTAAAGGCATGCGCCACCACACCTGGCAGTCCTTTGTTTTTTTGAGTAATTTATGTACTCTGGATGTTAAACCTCTGTCATATGTGCCACTGGTGAGGATATCTTCCCACTCTGTGGGTTTTCTCTTCAGTTCTTCCATCATTTCTTTTTGTACAGAAGCTTTTTAGTTTAACGAGGTCTCACTTGTTCACTGTTGACTTTAATTCCTGTGCAACTGCTATCTGATTTAGAAAGTCTTTTCCTACACCTATATCTTGTAGGTTACTGCCAATATTTTCCTTTAACGTTTTCAGTTTTAGTTTGCATTGAGGTCTTTAATCCATTTAGAATTGATTTTTGTGTAAGGTGAAAGGTCCCTACCTTTCATTTCATTGTACAAGTGGTCATCCAGTTTTTCCAGCACCACTTGTTGAAGATGCTGTCTTTCCTCCATTTAGTGTTTTTGGCTCCTTTGTCATAAAGGAGGCTGAAATTGTATGTACTCAAGATTGGGTCTTCGATTTTATTCCATTGATCTACAAGTCTATTTTTATGCCTGTACCATGCTGTTTTTGTAACTATAGCTCTGTAGTGGAGATTGAAATCTGGTGTAGTAATTCCCCCTGTATTGGTCTTTTTGGCTATCCAGGGGTCTTTTGTTTTTCCATAAGAATTTTAGAATTTTTTTTTCTAATTCTGTGAAGAAAGTCATGGGGATTTTGACTGGGATTGCATTGAACCTATATAGTAATTTGGGTAGATGGTCATTTTTACTATTAATTCTTCCAATCCATGAGCATGAGAGATCCTTCCATCTTCTGGTATCTTCCTCAATCTCCTTATTCAAAGATTTAAATTTTTCATTGTAGAGATTTTTAATGTCATTGATCAGGTTTATTCTGAGATTGTTTTTTGAGTCTGTTGTAAATGGAAAGGTTTTCATGCAGTCCTTCTCCAATTGCTTGTTATTGGCATATAGGGAAGCTACTGATTTTTGTAGATTAACTTTGTAACCTACCAATTTGCTGAAACTATTAATAATTTCTAGGATTTTTCTGGAAGAATTTTTGGCATCTGCAAAAAGGGATACTTCAACCTCCTCTTTTCCAATTAGTACTCCTTTAATTCCTTCTCTTGTCTTATTGGTCTAGCAAGAGTTTCAAGCACTATATTAAAGAGGAGAGTAGATAGTGGGCAGCCTTGCTGAGTTCCTGACTTTATGGGAAATGCTTCTAATTTTTCTCTGTTTAGGATGATGTTGGCTGTGGGTTTGTTGTACATAGCTTTAATTATGTTAAGGAACATTCCCTCCAGTTCAATTCCCTCTAGGACTTTAAACATAAAGGCATGTTGCATATTATCAAAGGCCTTTTCTGCATCGATTGAGATGGCCATGTGGGTTTTTATCTTTGAGTCCATTTGTATAATTTATGACATTTATTGATTTATGTACATTGAACCATCCTGCATCTCTGGAATAAAATCATCTTCATCATGGTGAATAACCTTTTTGATGAGTACCTGTATAGGATTTGCAATAATTTTGTTGAGAATTTTTACATCTGTATTCATTAAGGATATGGGTCTATAGTTTTCTTTTGGTTGCATCTTTGCCTGGTTTTGATATTAAAGCTTCATAGAAGTAATTTGGGAGATTTCCTTCTGCTTCTATCCTTTTGAATAACTTAAGTAATATTTGTTGTAGACCCTCTTTAAATGTTAGAATTCTGCTATAAATCCATCTGAGCATGGTTTGTTTGTTTTTCTTAGTTAGGAGGCTTTTTACTTCTGTTTCAATTTCCTCATTTGTTACGGCTCTGTTTAAACTGCTGCTCTCTTCTGTAGAGGATGTAAGCTTGTGGCATCAGCCATGGGTCATTCCTCCAAGGAGAGAGCTAATAGCCAATTAGATTTGGGATATACAGGCATATGGCTGCCTCTGCTGCACAGTATTTCCAGGCAGGTGAGGTGTAGCTGGTGCTGACGGTGGAGTCTTGCTTGACTCAAGGAGACCCGTATTTGCTTTATTGGTTTAGTGGCCCTTGGTAACACTCTCTGGTGTTCCAGAGGCCATCTGTACACTTGCATGTGTGGTCTCAATGCATCTTTCCTATGTTAACGTCAGGTCTTCAGCAGCAGGGCCTTATCGCCTCTCTTCTTGCAGGTATCCCAGTTTAGAGGCAAGGAGCCTTTACCTTTTGTGGGGCCTTAGATCTCTTCTTGGTTAAGCTTTGGTGAGTCCCATGATTTCAAATATTCCTCCATTTCTTTTAGGTTTACAAATTTAGTATAGATTTTTAAAGTATTCCTGCATAATCATCTGGATCTTTTTATTATCTCTTGTAATGTTTCCCCTTTCATCACTAATTTTGCTGATTTATAGTTGTTCTTTCTTTTTGTTAGCTGGGCTACAGGTCTGTCTATCTTGTTTATCCTTTCAAAGAACCAGCTCTTGGATTCATTTATTCTTTGTATTATTTTTTTTTTGTTTCTATTTCATTAATCTCTGCTCTGATTTTTGTTATTTCTTCTTGTCTGTCAGATTTGGGATTCATTTGTTGCTGTCTTTTAAGTGTTTTAAGTTGCAACATTAAGTCATTTGTTAATTCTTTAATTGACTGAGAAAATGAACCCAATATAACTCCTAGACTGAAAACAATGCTAATTACAATACCTTTGTTTAAGCTCCCAATAATAAACTTTTGAAGATTATAAGGCCAATTTTTTCAAATAGAAGAAGACAAATAAAAGCCTTTCTCAATTCTTTTAACTCTTTAGAAGAATATTTTAATAAAAATTAAATATCTTGCCAGGCGTTGTGGCACATGCCTTTAATCCTAGCACTCTGGAGGCAGAGGCAGACAGATCTCTGTGAGTTCAAGGCCAGCCTGGTCTACATAGTGACAGCTGGGGCTACAGGGGGTCCCTGTCTTGAAAAGACAAAAAAAATTTAATGTTTTTTTAATACTCTCAATTTTATATAATCCAGATATACATATTATGTATATGATTGTGCATCCACTATTGCAGCAGACTTCTTTAAAAATAAGAATTTAGAAAGAGGAAATCTCATTGTGAATTTATTTCTATCTCCTGCTGTTATCTAATGCAATTTTTTTCTCATAGAGATTTGTTGGTGTACATTTTAAATTGCCTGAAAAGGACTCCAGCCAGGCTGAAATTGCCTTGAGCCCAAGTAAGGAGCACAGAGCTGTGGTGTTGGCTGGAGGACACCAAGTGGGGAAGAAGGTATGAGGAACACGGCTTTTGCCAATTCTGCTGTAGAAGCCAGCCCCAGTTAAGGACCATGTTATTTGTACTACTCAAAAAACTTTAAAAATTTATATTTATTTTTATTTTATATGTGTGAGTGCTTTGTCTCTGTGTATGTGTACCCATGCTGTGCAATGCCCACAGAGGGCTTTGGATCCCTTGGAACCAGAGTTATAGATGGCTGTTAGCTACCATGTGGCTGTGGGGATTCAAACCTGGTTCTTCTGGAAGAACAGCCAGTGATCTTAACTACTGAGCCATCTCTGCAGCCTGAAAACATGGTTTCTTAGCTTCTTGCTCACTGATGGTCTTTAGAGGTTGCTGAACTTTCTGAATATAATGCAAAATGGATGGATTTGCATCAGCAGTTTTTCTGGGGGAAAAAAAATCTCAGGCTTTCGAAAAGGTTAAGTATCATGGTTAAAGGCCTTATATTTTAATTCAACAGAATCAAAGTCTTTGGAATCTTTGCCTTATTCAAAGAAGTCAGCCTTTATTTAACAGTGTAGAAAAGTGAGGCCTAGAGGTTGGCTGACTTTCCAGGAAATACAAAATTAGTTCTCTTGTGCTCACTTCAGCAGCCCATATACCTACATGGATGGGGGATAGAAAGAGCGTTAGCCTGGCCCTGTACAAGGATGACATGCGAGTTCACGAAGTGTCCCATAGTAAAAAACAAACAAAAAAAACCCCAAGCAAACAAAACCCAAATCAGTTCTCTTAATTTTTCGTCCATGTTTCTTCTAATCTAATCTATACTCATTTTCTCCTTCCTCTGCCTCTCCCTCTCTCCACTAGCCAGGCTAGCGATGATTGATTAGAGTGAAATGGTTGGTTTTATTGTGGCCTCAAGATGTGTTTCTTAATTCTGTTATGTTTTTGAATGAATCCCCAAGAGTGTAACTTGAAATGGCATCACATGCTATTACTTAGAATCACCCAAGACAAAGTGAAACCAAGTGAGTGAGGAGAGGCAGTAGAGAGAAGTTCAGGCTGTTTGGTGAAGTGAGAGCTGGGAGCTGGTTCACAAGTGGTTGGCCTGCACTCTGTTGCTAACTGGACCTGCTTTTTTAGGTGAGCCATGCTTTCAGATAAACCTCTGAAGCCTTTTGTCAACATCTGGTTTTATTTCTCCTTTGAAATTTTAGGTGCACAGAACTTTAAGGGCCCAATATTTCCTCTGATGTTTTCTACACTGTGAATTGTTCTTTTTTCCCCATCTCCTGTCCTCCACCTGAGGAAGCAGGAGCACTTAGATACAGGTGCTTGCTTTGGAGAGTCACGTAAAAGCANGGGGTTGAGAAGCACTCCTACAGGCTGGAAATTCATCCTGACCTCAGGTAGCTCTGGGAACTAATAACTCAAGGTGGAAGGGAGTAACTAAGGGAACCAGACCTGCTTCAACTAGAGAGTTAGTTCTCCTGCATAGGTTAACCTTTCCTTTTGATATTTTTTTCTCCTGCGTCCTAACATTAACAGCCTCAAGTGAAACAAGACATATATATAAATAATCGAATTACCCATGCATACTAAAACTGTTTATATATCTGTTATTACTTTGCACATGTCTTTTTAAATATATTTAAAGAGAAATTAGGATTTACTTCCAGTGACCACATGGACATGTCTGAATGTAACCAATTTGGGTGATGCCTAAGCTATTCCTGTCTGATGTTGGTATGTGACAATTCCCCCCTTCCTTTTCCTTTTCAAAGCTATAATGAAAATCTGGGGACAAGTGACTTGGCCTTCATTTGAGAAGTACTGGTTTTAACCTCTTTATTATCTTTGTGTTTTGTTTAAGGCTATGTTAGAACTTTTTGCCTTGCATGGTTAAATCATTGTACTTTGAGATACCTAATGACCTACATAGTTAATTTGATAACACCTGAGCTGAAAACTCAATAATTGCCTTCATTGGACTGCCTGTGCCCATTGTGGGCAAAATGCCATTCTTGGCACAGATATTTCCATATCTATGACAATAGGCTGAACATAGACCAGCAACACATAGCCAGTAAAGTAGCATCCTTTCCTAGCCTATTTGCTGCAGTTACTACCACCAGGATCCTACCATGAGTTTATTACTGTAGTCAGAATGTCTTTACCAACAGCAATTAAGAAATTTATTAAGAGTGATTAAGTCAATGTTCAAGCTTTACCTAGGAGTTATATGGTAATTAAAGTACCAAATTCAATTCAAATAATCCTCTTGGAAGTTTAACAACCACACTTAAGCTCTGATGTGTCAAGTTGACACTAAAAGCTTATCCAGCACAATTGACCCCTTTGCAACTTGAACATAAAAACTTCACTATTTCCAACACCACCTTTCCATTCTTAATCCCCAAATATATGATTAACATAAGCGCAAACCTAAGACAGTTACAACCTTAAAAATTCCCCACAGCCTTAGAAATGTCCGACACTTAAAATTCTATAGTCTATTAAACGCTCTTAACTGTGGGCCTGCTGAAAATCCCAAAAACAAGTACTTCTTATTTCAAAGGGAAGAATCAGGCACACTTCTAACAAAACCTAAGTCCAGCAAAAGTAGCTCAAGGCTGGACAACAGGGATTCACCCACAATCTTTTGGGCTCCAAAAGGGTTTTAGCTAGCTCCCCTCTACTCTGACATCTGGCCACACACAGCTCATCTTCAGGCCCAGACCGCTCCATTCCACACCTGCCACTGCTTTTGGTGGTCATTCCATGGTCCTAGCATCTCCAAAAACCTGGGGGTCACTACTGAAACTGAGGTTGCTTCCGACCTCTCCTGATGCAAACCTCAGCAATTCTCTTCTGACCCTCGAATCCTGGGGTCTTCACACTGCAACCAAGGCTGCAATCTGACCAGGGCCTTTCCTGGCCTCTAATAAGTGCCAGCCTCAGCTGCTCTCTGTTGACCCCTTCATGCTTTCAACACTGGAACATATAGGAGACTCTTACTATACACATTACCAAGTCCTGTCTTCTGGCTTGATATAGGAGGTCGGGCCCCTTCTGGGACATAGCTGCTGTGTAACTGACCCTGAAGAAATCCCAGAAGATTTCACACAGTGATGCTGGTCTCTTGTTACTGACAGCTGATTTTCCAGCCCCAGCTAACCAAGCATCCAATTGTCCCAGTACAACAAAGTATTTCACTTCAGGTTTTGGTCTCTTGTTACTTACAGCTGATTCTTCAACCAGCTGACCAGAACCCATAGATTAAAAGTCCTTGATGATCTCCCTCTTCCTCTTTGAAACTGAAACTACATGCCAGGCCTCCATCTCTACACTCTTTCAGCAAAACTGTTCCAAGCCACAGCAATGATCTTTAGGCATTCAATGATCTTCCCAGCCCAAAGTTCCAAATGCCTCCACAATCCTTCCCAAAACACCAAGGTCAGGACTGTCACAGCAATAGCCCACTCTCTGGTACCAATTTTGGTATAGGAACTTCTAAGTACATATATGTTTCCTCCTAATTATATACATCCCCACCCCACCTCCAAAAAATAAAGTATTTGAACAAAAAATACTGAACTGGTAACTTTGAGGAAACATCTGAAAACACCACACACACACACGTGGCGTGCGTGCACATTGAGTTTTCAAAGTGTGTATCCTGGGCTCACGGAAGTGATCTATAAAGCTATGGATTTATCTTAGAACCTGAAGGACCACATAGACATTTTGTACAGTGAGCTATCCTCCTTCATACAGTGGGTATAAGCCTGTAGGTGTCACTGAATCGCATCACTCTTGTGAACAGTAATTTCTGAGACTCAAACATAACAATAATTTATAGACTACATTTGGAATTTGGGTCTTACAGAGTAAAAAGAAAGAAAAGGAAGCTCGCCTTCTGAATCAGAGTCAGTTGACTGCTTTTTTATAGTTGTAAACAAATGGATTAACACATGTCTAGGAAAGTCTAAGAACATAGTGCCCATCTTTTCTGATATCACTTAATCTTGAAAATTCATGTTGTGTTGTGAATAAAAAACAATGAAAAAATGTTTTCAGAGCACACAATCAATATCACCTTTCTTTTTCACTGCTGGAGATCAGTCCCCGGGCATCAGGACAGCAGGTAAGAGCTTTGCCCTGAGCTGCCTGCAGCCCCTGGACTTTGTTTTAGGAGTTCATAACAATAAAGGATCTTAGTCGAGAAACAAGAAACTTTTTAATTGTATTTAAAATGAGAAAACAAATGTATAGGGACATATTAGAGGTAATAAATAAAGACTGGTCACATTTCTCTCAATTAGCTTAGGTAAATAATAAGAAGGAACAACAAAATAGAGTTTAAAAGAGAAAAAATTAAATGGCGAAGCCATACAGTGGTTATTCATCATATTCTTTAAATGAAAAGCTAGACTCTTCCCCTACACATACTGGCATATCTTTTAAAATGAAACTGAATGTTTGTTTAGAATTAGGAGAAATGAGTTAAAATGGAAACTGAGAGAGTGAGGAAGGATCCATAAAATTACTGATAAAATGAGAGTAGAAAGGATTTGTGAGGATATACTCTGGCTGAATTCATGGAGCCTTCAATCAAAGATTTTTATAGAAAGTAGAAAGAATGTCTTTCAGTTCTCTTAGCTGCTTGATTCTGCACCTTCACTCACAAGGTCTTGCAAACCTTCTGCTTCTGCCAGCATGGGAGCTGTAGCTAGATATATAGTATCACAATGAAAGGCTGCAAAGATCGTATACTTACAATATAGAAAATGTATGCAGCTAAGAATCTCAGTAGCCATATTGGAAAGATGGCTTCTATGTGGTGGGACACTAGTTAAAAATAAAATTACTTATATATATAGATAACATATCTAGATATCTATATATTTATAATTATTTTAATTATACACTATATTGATGGTTCCAGGGATACAAGGTCCATTTTGGTGGGAGGCAAGGTGGCCGGGGCTGGAGATCAAGAAACCAAGGTTCACATCTCGTACAATGAGCACAGGAAGTCAAAGAGGAAGCCTCTGGAGACTAGCACAGGCTTGCTTAAAAGCATCACTAAGACTGCCCCCAGGAGATATACTTCTCAGCTTGCCCAAATTCTAACACTCCCAAAATAGCACCAACATGGGGACAAAAATATCTGAATACTAAAGCCTGGGGGGACACTCACATCAAACCAACACACCATGTAGGGGAAAACCAGCAATATATTAAAAAATAAAAAAAAAATAGATATATATAATATATATATATATATATATATATATATGCACATACAAGTTGGAGGAACACAACAACAACAAAAGAACTTGGAGAAGACAAAAAAAAATCCTGAAACAGGTGAAATTATACCCCAAACAATAATCTTCTGCTTCTGGAGAAAGACTCGGAAAAAGATGCACAAGACATGTGTGCAGGAATGCATGAACTCAGGTGTGGTGGGGGCATGGAAAGGGAAATGAGTCTGGCATTTGGAATAAGAGAAATGATATATGATGTAGCAAAAAGTAAAAAAAAAAAAAAAAAGAAATACAAGAAGCAAAGGAATAAAAAGAAAATAAATCTTCCTTGTTCTGTAACCAAGGACTCCTCATGTAGAGTACCCATCAGAACTAAATGTCAGGAAGGTGTCTTTGAGGAACTTCTTTTGTGGTGGTGTGTGACTGGTCTTATTTTAGCTGAAGAGTCACTGTTTTGATGAGACAGGCATATACAGCAGTTGGTATGGTGTTTTGGCTTGTTTAGAGGGATTTTCTCTTTTAACCATAATGTGAAGAATAAATAAAATTGTTTCCAGGAGTCTCCCCATCTTTTTGAAATAGTTAAGTCAGTTGCATTTTATTGAATTTGGTTTTCTTTAAGCCATGAAACTGTTCATTTTACTCTTGAAATTACAGAATCAGCATGATAAGAGGTAGACCATCTAGGCCTTGTCTAGGATCGCAGGGGAGGACTTTTTGATAATAAAAACTTGCCCCTAGTGCTACATTTTAATTTTTGTATATGTCACACATCCTCTGCATCTAAAATAAATGCTTAAGAACCTTAAAACAGGTAACCAGGCCACATTCTGATCAGAAGTCTGTGGTTATATTATTCTTGGGTCTTGCCATAATGTTAACACAGGATAATGCTTCTTGGGGCACTCAGATAAACACAAGAGACAAATGGGCACTGTTGTCAGAATATGGGGAAAAAGTTACATTACTCTCATGTTTTCAAAACAAAAGCCTAAAACATTTCAAGTAAAAAATTGACTTGCATGAAGCAACAAAGATCCCACATCATGTAGGTGGAACATTTTAAATATACCATTATAAACTTTGGAATATCCTTGGGTGGGTTCTAAATGACCATTCTCTCCAGTTTTAGAGATGTTTTACATGGTTTGGGAAAAGCCTGTCTGTTCACTCCAAAGATATTTTACCTAGTGATCAAATTCCTTATATACAGAATCATCTAAATGCAGAAATAGATTGCACCCTGGAGCACAGAAGTAAAAAAAAATTAACTTTATCCTCAAGGACCAGAACCTTATTATGATTTAGTCTTAGCATACCAATAGATTTATATTTCAGTCAGTAGATTACCAAAAACCTTGCTTCAGGTTTCAAAAGAGTGTAAACAGTAGGTAAAGAGAGGCGATATGTACTAGTAAAACACTAAATTGATATTTACATTTGTTCCCATTAGGTACTTAATTATTTATTCTTTTTTTAATTTTATATTATTATTTTTATGTGTATGAATGTACTGTCTGCATGTAGGTTGGTGCACCCGGTGTTCGTTGCAATGTAGCAGCTGAGGTCAGAAGAGGGCATTGGATTCCCCTGGAACTGGAGTTAAAGACGGTTCTTAGTCACCTATGGGGTGGCTGGAATCGAAACCCGGGCCTTCTGCAAAGAGCAGTCGGTGGTCTTAACCGCTGAGACATCTCTCCAGCCCTCCATTAGGTACTTTTAATATCAGAATATACACCACAAAATAAATAGCAACAACTGTTTTTTGAAATTAATATATCAACTAATCTCTACACAATGTCTTAAATCATTAGAAGTGAATAAAATAGAGACATATTCTTCAGCTTATCTAAAGCAATAACATCAATTGATAATATTTTTATGACCAGTTACCCACTTTAACTTACATATAAGGATTTAAGTGTTAAGGAGCCAACAAATGAGGGATAACATGTCGTTGTTTTTCTGACTATATAATTGGGTCAAATGATAGGGGTCATTTAGTTTTTAAGAGTCTCCCACACAGCTTTCCATAGGAAGTTACACAAGTTTGCAATCCCACCAGCAGTGAATGAGTGTTCCCCTTTCTCCACCCTTTCCAGGATTTTAGTAGTGTTTATTTTCTTGATCATAGCCAATCTTATCGGTATAAGATGGAAATTCTTAAAGTGGTTTGATTGCATATTCTTAATTACTAATTGATGATAATACTTTTTAAGGTGTTTCTGAGCCATCTTAACTCTCTCTGAGAGAGTTTCTGTTCAGATCTTAGCTCATCTTTTGAGTCATTTATTTCTTGTCTTGTTGTTGTTGTTTTTTTTTCAGACAGGGTCTCCCTGTAGCCCAGCCGTCCTGGAACTCGCTCTGTGGAACAGGCTGGTCTTGAACTCACAAAGTCCGCCTGCCTCTACTTCCCAAGTGCTAGGATTAAAAGGCATGCGCCACCACCACTAGGCGGTCCTTGTTTTTTGAATAATTATGTACTCTGGATGTTAAACCTCTGTCATATGTGCCACTGGTGAGGATATCTTCCCACTCTGTTGGGTTTTCTCTTCAGTTCTTCCATCATTTCTTTTTGTACAGAAGCTTTTTAGTTTAACGAGGTCTCACTTGTCACTGTTGACTTTAATTCCTGTGCAACTGCTATCTGATTTAGAAAGTCTTTTCCTACACCTATATCTTGTAGGTTACTGCCAATATTTTCCTTTAACGTTTCAGTTTTAGTTTGCATTGAGGTCTTTAATCCATTTAGAGATTGATTTTTTGTGAAGGTGAAAGGTCCCTACCTTTCATTTCAATGTACAAGTGGTCATCCAGTTTTTCAAGCACCACTTGTTGAAGATGCGTCTTTCCTCCATTAGTGTTTTTGCTCCTTTGTCATAAAGAGAGGCTGAAATTGTATGTAACTCAAGATTGTCTTCGATTTTATTCCATGATCACACAGTCTATTTTTATGACCTATGCACCAAAATATTGTTTGAGGAAACTGGTATAGTAATCCCCCCCCATTACTCTTTTTGTGCTGCTTTTGGCTATTGCAGGGTCCTTTGTTTTCCATAATGAATTTAGAATTTTTTTTCTAATATCTGTGAAGAAAGTTCATTGGGATTTTGAACTGGGATTGGCATTGAACTCATATTAGATAATTGGGTAGATGGTCATTTTTACATTAATCTTCCAATCATGAGCATGAGAGATCCTTCCATCTTTCTGGTATCTTCCTCAATCTCCTATTCAAAGATTTAAATTTTTCATTGTAGAAAGATTTTTTGTCATTGATCAGGTTTATTCTGAGATTGTTTTTGAGTCTGTTGTAAATGGAAAGTTTTCCATGCAGCCTTCTCCAATATGCTTTGTTATTGGCAATATAGGAAGCTACTGATTTTTGTAGATTAACTTGTAACCTACCAATTTGCTAAACTATTAATAATTTCTAGAATTTTCTGGAAGATTTTTGGCATCATGCAAAAAGGGATACTTCAACCTCCTCTTTTCCAATTCAGTACTCCTTTCAATTTCCTTCTCTGTTCTTATTGGTCTAGCAGAGTTTCAAGCACCTATATAAAGAGGAGAAGTAGATAGTGGGCAGCCTTGCTGAGTTCCTGACTTTATAGGGAAATGCTTCTAATTTTTCTCTGTTTAGGATGATGTTGGCTGTGGGTTTGTTGTACATAGCTTTAATTATGTTAAGGAACATTCCCTCCAGTTCAATCTCCCTAGGACTTTAAACATAAAGCATGTTGCAATTATCAAAGGCCTTTTCTGCATCGATTGAGATGGCCATGTGGTGTTTATACTTTGAGTCCATTTGTATATATTTAATGACATTTATTGATTATGTAAATGAACCATACCTGCATCTCTGAATAAATACTCCATTTCCATGGCTGAAGTACATCTCTGTGATAATAATTGTTATGTAGAATAACCTGTAAAGTAAGGATTTGCAAATAATTTTTTGGAGATTTTATCCATCTGTATTCATTAAGGATATGGGTCTATAGTTTCCTTTTTGGTGAGCATCTTTGCCTGGTTTTGGAATATAGTGAATGCTGGCTTCATAGAAGTAATTTGGGAGATTTCCTTCTGCTTCTATCCTTTTGAAAACTTAAGTAATATTTGTTGTTCAGCCCTCTTTAAATGTTAGAATTCTGCTATAAATCCACGAGCATGAGGCTTTTGTTTGTTTTTCTTAGTTAGGAGGCCTTTATTACTGTTTCAATTTCCTCATTGTTCACGGCTCTGTTTAAAACTGCTGCTCTCTTCTGTAAGAGGATGTAAGCTTGTGGCATCAGCCATGGGTCATTCCTCCAAGGAGAGACTAATAGCCACATTAGATTTGGGATATACAGGCATATGGCTGCCTCTGCTGCCACAGTATTTCCAAGGCAGGTGAGGTAGTGGTGCTGCACGGTGGAGTCTTGCTTGACTCAAGAGACCCGTATTTGCTTTATTGGTTTAGTGGCCCATTGGTAACACTCTCTTGTGTTCCAGAGGGCCATCTGTACACTTGCATGTGTGGTCTCAATACATCTTTCCTATGTTAACGTTAGGTCTCAGGCAGCAGGGCCTTATCGCCTCTCTCTTGCAGGGTATCCCAGTTTAGAGGCAAGGAGCCTTTACCTTTTGTGGGCCCTTAGATCTCTTCTTGGTTTAAGCTTTGGTGAGTCCCATGATTTCAGAATATTCCTCCATTTCTTTTAGGTTTACAAATTTAGTATAGATTTTTAAGTATTCCTGCATAATGCATCTGGATCTTTTTATTATCTCTTGTAATGTTTCCCCTTTCATCACTAATTTTGCTGATTTTATAGTTGTTCTTTCTTTTTGTTAGCTGGGCTTACGAGTCTGTCTATTCTTGTTTATCCTTTCAAAGAACCAGCTCTTGGATTCATTTATCTTTGTATTATTTTTTTTTGTTTCTATTTCATTAATCTCTGCTCTGGATTTTGTTATTTCTTCTGTCTGTCAGATTTGGATTCATTTGTTGCTGTCTTTTAAGTGTTTTAAGTTGCAACATTAAGTCATTTGTTAAATTCTTTAATTGACTGAGAAAATGAACCCAATATAACTCCTAGACTGAAAACAATGCTAATTACAATACCTTTGTTTAAGCTCCCAATAATAAACTTTTGAAGATTATAAGGCCAATTTTTTCAAATAGAAGAAGACCAAAATAAGCCTTTCTCAATTCTTTTAACTCTTAGAGAATTTTAATAAAAATTAAATACTTCAGGCACATGCCTTTAATCCTAGCACTCTGGAGGCAGAGGCAGACAGATCTCTGTGAGTTCAAGGCCAGCCTGGTCTACATTAGTGACTCAGGACAGCTGAGCTAAAAAGGAGAACCTGTCTCGAAAAAGACAAAAAAATTTTGAATGTTTTTTTTAATACTCTCAATTTTATATAATCCAGATATACATATTATGTATATGATTGTGCATCCACTATTGCAAGCAGAATTCTTTAAAAAATAAAAATTTAGAAAGAGGAAATCTCATTGTGAATTTATTTCTATCTCCTGCTGTTATCTAATGCAATTTTTTTCTCATAGAGATTTGTTGGTGTACATTTTAAATTGCCTGAAAAGGACTCCAGCCAGGCTGAAATTGCCTTGAGCCCAAGTAAGGAGCACAGAGCTGTGGTGTTGGCTGGAGGACACCAAGTGGGGAAGAAGGTATGAGGAACACGGCTTTTGCCAATTCTGCTGTAGAAGCCAGCCCCAGTTAAGGACCATGTTATTGCTACTCTCAAATAACTTTAAAATTTATATTTATTTTTATTTATATGTGTGAGTGCTTTTGTCTCCTGTGTATGTGTACCCAGCTGTGCAATGCCCACAGAGGGCTTTGGATCCCCTGGAACGAGTTTATAGATGGCTGTTAGCTCCATGTGCTGCGGGAGATCCAAACCCACATTCTTTTTTTTTTTTTTTTTTTTTTTTTTTTTTTTGGTTCTTTTTGAGACAGGGTCTCCTGTAGCCTCAGCTGTCCTAGAACTCGCTCTGTAGACCAGGCTGGCCTTGAACTCACAAAGATCCACCTGCCTCTGCCTCCCAGGTGGTAGGGATTAAAGGCGTGCACCACCATGCCCGGCCAAACCCACATTCTCAACCAGTGCTCTTAAGGACTGAACCTTCTCTCCAGCCCCACAGGTAATTTCTGAATTAGCACTGAAATGCCTTAGCACCCAAGAGGAGAGAGAACTTGGATCTGGACACCAATTAGGTCCTTCTTTCAATCCCAGTTTTGCCCTTACTAAACTTTTGAGAGTTTCTTGCCTTTTCATGCCTCATTTGATCCTTCTGCTAAATGTAGACAACAGTAGTTTCCTTGGGTGTACACTCATGAACTCTGTAAACGGAGCTCTCTAAAGGGATTCCATCATGGCCAGTGGGAGACATGATCTGCATTTTCACTGTCATCTATGAAACACAGGTAAGCTGGATCCTGAGGGATAGAGAGGAGCATTTTCTGTCTTTTGAATTTTTGTTTTTTCTAAAAATATTGTATATATATATATATACATTATTTTAAAAAAAGCAAAATTCAATATAATATATGAATATATATTATATATAATTATTATATTATATATATATTCAACTATATATATAAAAAAGCAAAAATTCAATATATATATATTGATATTGATTAATTTTATAATTATATAAATATTATATAATATATTATATATTAATATTATATATATGTATTAATATATATTATATATATTTATATAATTATATATAATATTATATATATAATATTATATACAGATATATATATATATATAATATATATATTTATAATTAGTTATAATAATTATATATTATTGATATATTCATTATTATGAAATATTTTTTTTTTTAAAATATTTTATATATATACGTAATATATAATATATATTATTTATATTCTAATATTAAATATATATATATATTATATTATATTCAATATATATATAATATATATATATATATATATATGTGTGTGTGTGTGTGTGTGTGTGTTTGTGTGTTTGATAAAGCATAGACTGCTCACTGAGTGCCTTTGTTGTTACCATAGTGATCCAGGCTGATTTTAGAAGGAGTGACAGGTTTTGTGAATTGTGAAATCTCACACTCTAAAATTAAGGACCAGGAAGTCATGGTGACAATGACAATAGGAGGTTGGGTAGAATTTCTGCCACCTCTCAGTCTCACAGAATCAGAAAAAAAAGCCGTCAGCCTAATATGGTGCTGGGTTCTGAAGTTCATCAGTGAAGAGCTGTGTGAATGGTAAGCCACTAAGGCTGTCTCTGCTGTTTCCTTCTCTTCAGATCCATTTTATGTTTCATGTTTTCCCTCATGTTCTGCCCCTTTCTACCGTCAAAATCTGCTCTCAGGCCATTAATAACCACACTGATACAGAAATAATTTAATGGTCATTAAACATTCTTATAAACTTATTTAAAAAACTTAAATATAAAAAAGTAGGTTGTTGGAGCTGAAGAGATGGCTCAGCATTTAAGAGTGCCGATTGCTCTTACAGAGGACCTGGGTTCGATTCTCAGCACCCACATGGCAGCTAAAAACTGTCTTTAAGCTGGGCGTGGTGGTGCACAGCTTTAATCTTAGCACGTGGGAAGCAGAGGCAGGTGGATCTCTGTGAGTTCAAGGCCAGCCTGGTCTGCAGAGTGAGTTCCAGGCCAGCTGGGGCTATAGGGAGACCCTGTCTCAAAAAGAAAAAAGTAGGTTCAATAATTTTCAATTCCTGCCAATATATATCCTTATTCAATTTTACCTTGTTTACATTTCTTTCTTGTTGAAATGTATTCTGAAAATTTCATACATGTATAAAATGAATTTTATCGCATACACCTCATCACCTTCTCTTGGATCTCTCCTATTCTACCGAACATGTTTCCTGCCTGCTCACATATATTTCCTTTTCTCTTATGACCCACTAAGTTTAATTAGGGCTACTTATATGAGCATGAGTATATGGGGGTTTATTTACTGGCCCATGGGCAAGTTGCCAATGGATCCACAAAAATGATTCCTCCTCCCTCAGCAAAAATTAACTGCCAAGGAGCTCCTCTCAGACTGGAGGGCTTTCGACGGAGCTCCTCCATCTGAGGTGGGGCGTCAGTGGGTCCAGTACTGTGTCCTGTGAAGGTGACCCCGGCTGCTGGGATGCCATGAGTGCACTGGCCGCGCTATGCCCGGAAAACGGCATTTCACCCCACTCTTCCTTGTCCTTCGGCTGCTGCATTCTTCTGGTTCCTCTTCCATGATGTTATGACGTTCTCTAAGCCTTAAAGGGAGCTGAGCACTCCTCAGTCACTTGTTCTTGGTGGTCTAATAGTTGTGAGTCTCTGCGTTAACCATTGCTCACTGCAAGGCAGAAAGCAACTCTAATTTCTGGGTGGCAAACACAGAATCCCACTGCTCAGGAAATCTCTGTGAGTTGCAGGACAACCTGGTCTACATAGTAAGTTCTAGGCCAGCCAGGGCTACACACCGAGAGTCTGTCTCAAACAGCAACAAAAATATAAAGAAGGAAATTCGATATCATATATGCTTAGCAAAACAACAGTAGTATATCCCTCCTTCAGGACTATGACTTTCCGAGCCATGAGTTTTGTTTTTTTTTCAAAGCCCATTTTTTATTGAAGCTTTGTGCATTTCATACAAAATTTCCCAATCAAATCTAGACCTATTCCCCCTTCCTTCCCCCCCACCCCCAGCCCCTGCACCCCACCAAAGCTCATGCATTCTGCTAAACATGTTTTTCATCTTTTTTTTAGTCTCTTTTAATTTTTCGATGCAGAAGTTTACTGTTTTGGGCAGAAGTTCACTGTTTCAGTCAGTTCTTTGACCCAGTCTTTTTTTTTATTGTTGTTATTCCTTCCAATTTACATCATTCCAAAATAAGCATATATACATGCCACACATATATCAAGATTATGACTTCAGCTTATGATTTCTTTTTTTATTATTATTGCTTTTTTTCTTTATTAGGCTGAAAGGATATCATGTTTTCCTTAAGGAACTGTTTGAAGGCCCCTCTATGGCAAGCCCAAACAACCATCATTCCTGCCCTTGTGCTCCACACTGGGGTCTTCCCTTCCCATGGCCACCAAATGAGGTCCAGTAAGCACCGGGTCCTGTCTGGATCTTCCTGTACTGGTCTCCGTGATACAGCCCGGGTAGTCCAACAATGGCAGTCTGTTCTAGTTTGCCTTCCATTGCTGTGACAAAACACTCTGACCAACACCAACCTGAGGAGGAAAGGGTTTATTCAGCTTACATCTCCTGGGTCACAGTTCATCACTTAGGGATCCCAAGGCAGGCACTCAGGGCAGGAACCTGGAGGCAGGAGCTGAAGCACAGGCCATGGAGGAATGCTGTTCACTGGCTTACTCCCCTGGCTCATGCACGGCCTGCCTTCTTATATGGTACCCAACAACCTGCCCAGGGTGGCACCACTCATTGTGGGCTGGGTCCTCCCACACTGCTCGACAATCAGACAATACTCCACAGATGTGACCACAGGCCAATCCAATGGAGCCAATTCCCCAACTGAGGCTCCCTCAACCCAGGTGTGTCAAGTTGACACTAAAGCTATCCAGCACACAGTCTATACTCTGAAGAGGCTGAAACCCCAGTAGTTGCTCAGTCCACAAGCTGGAGTTCTCAGCAGTCCCCATCTGGCACTGAAGGTTTGGAGGATTTTTGGAGAGACATGAGTCTTCAGTCCATATTGGAAGGTTGAAAAGTTGTGTCTCATGTCTTTGAAGGATGCCAAAAGCAGTGGCAGCCATAGGGTAGATGCACTTGCCAGTAAGAATCGAAGACGGGGCTCCATGTCACCCTCTAAGACCTGAGTGACCCTTGAGGACCAGATCCTCAACTGAGGTTGAGAAAACAAAAACCTTGGTTAATCTGGGCTGTCTGGCCTTAAACATTCAAAAGGAAAGAATAACCAGAAATAAGTAATTAGTAAGGCCTGAGGAATTGTACTTCAAGTATAAAACTTAAGATCTTAGTAAAAAGACAAAAAGTTAAAAAAAAAAAAAAGAGCACAGTTGTTTTGCCTGTCTTACTGGCAAGTGCAGCTACCCTGAGGCTGCCACTGCTTTTGCCATCCTTCGAAGACATGAGACATAGCTTTTCAACCTTCCAATATGGATTGAAGACTCATGTCTCTCCAAGAATCCTCCAAACCTTCAGTGCCAGGTGGGGACTGCTGAAACATCCAGTTTGTGGACTGAGCTACTACTGGGGTCTCAGCCTCTTCAGAGAATATAGACTGCCATTATTGGACTACCCAGGCTATATCATGGAGACCAGTACAGGAAGATTAAGACAGGATGTGGTACTTACTGGTCCTCATTTGGTGACTATGGGAGGGGAAAACTCCAGTGTGGAGCACAAGGGCAGGACTGATGGTTGTTTGGGCTTTCCAAGGAGGAGCTTTCAAACATGACATCTTTCAGCCTTTAATCCTAGCACTTGGGAGGCAGAGGCAGGCAGATCTTTGTGAGTTCAAGGCCAGCCTGGTCTACAGAGTGAGTTCCAGGACAGCTGGGGCTACAGGGAAACCCTGTCTCAAAAAGACAAAAAAACAAAACAAAACAAAAAAAAAAAAACAAAGGCTGAGGATGCTAAACCCTATGATATATGTGGCATGCATATGTGCATATTTTGCAATGATGCAAATTGGAGGGAACAACAACAAAAAGACTGGGTCAAAGAACTGACTGAAATGGTGAACTTCTGCTCAAAACAGTAAACTTCTGTATCAAAAATTTTAAAAGAGACTGATGAAAAACATGTTTGGCAGAATGCGTGAGCTCTGGTGGGTGGGGGGCAAGAAAGGGAATGGGTCTAGACTTGATTGGAAATTTTGTATGAAATGCATAAAGGTCAATAAAAATTTGCTTTGAAAAAAATTTAAGATAGGCAAAACAACAGTGTTTTTTTGTTGTTTTTTGTTTTTCTTTTTGTCTTTTTACTAAGATCTCAAGTTTTATACCTGAAGTACAATTTCTCAGGCCTTACTAATTATTTATTTCTGGTTATACTTCCCTTTTGGATGTTTAAGGCCACACAGTTCGCCGGATCAACCAAGGTTTTTGTTTTCTCAACGTCAGTTGAGGATCTGGTCTTCAGGGGTCACTCAGGTTTTGTGGGGGAGGGAGCCCCTTTTGGCTTTTCATTAACCAGTTTCATCCCCCCAAGACAAAGTCAGGTCTTGCTAGACCAGGCTTCTCTTTTTGAACCATGAGCAGTCTTTCCTCTTTATAGATTGGACACTGGCTGAAGTCCCATTAGTGGATCTCCAAGAACTCCCTGCACAGGAAGACTGGTGACTCACATTTGCAGGACATTTCAAGAGATGCCCCCATGCATTGTCCCCTGGGATTTAGTTGACCTCTGAGGGAAAGGAACAAAGTTATCCTTAGGTCCCTTGGCCAAATTGGTATGGGCATTAAGTATGGTTGTTAAGCACCCAGAAAGGCTAAGTTACACCAGCCCAATACGTTTTTCCTCTAGTTATACTTTGCTTTTGATGTTTAAGGCCACACAGTAAGCCCAATGAGAGGTTTATAACACAAAACATGACCCCCTTCTTGAAGAGCAACTCACTAATCTAATCAGAATGCAGCTGGTTACCCAGTCAGCAACGTGTCAGCATTGTAGCACTGCCCAAATATGCCTGGCAGGTCAGTACTGCAGTGCAGAGAGTTCACAGCTGGGAGAGACCTGCGATGACTTTCCCCGCCCACAGCCTGCATAGTATTCAGCACTATGATAGAGGATAGCACATAGAGAGAATGCTTCCAGTTCAGTTCCAGCTAGATTTCTCTATGTCCTGAAACTAAGTGTGTGGTATTTTAAATAATAACATCTTAACATTCAGCTTTGGTAGGCAACTGAGAACAGTGGCAATGGCCTGCTTGAGCGGCCTCCCTGACCAACAGTGCATATGGAGGTCTCCAACACCTGACAGTACGATTATCATAGCTTCCAGCAACCACATTATCCAGCTATTTGTACTCTTTAAAAAGCTGGGCTTTTTTAATTCATGGAATTCATGGATTAACATATCATCCAAACATATGTGTGGATTTTTAATTTATATGGATTTTTTTAATTCATATGGATTTTTAATTCATGTAATTCATGGATTAACATATCATCCAAACATATGTGTCTATACCAAAGTAACCAACTATAACTATTAGTGCTCTTTAAATACCTATATATCTAACTGCTTGTGCTTCATTAGTAGGATCGAAAGGTTATTCCTGGACAAACTGTCAGCCCATGAAAGGAAACAGCCAGAATTGACCAGAGTCCAAGACAACAGCTCCAGAGAGAGTGGACTGTTTTGCTTCTCATCCACCTGTGCCCCTTTCCTAAGCCTAGGGAACAATCTGCGGAAGAGGGGGCGTGGTAGAATGTAAGGGCTGTGATTGGGGTGAATGGTGAAACTACAGCAATGTAATCTGGACACTCATTTGATCAACTTGATTGAACATACAACCCCTCATCCCCTGCTGGATGGTGGGGCTGGGGGGTTTGGGCACAACAGCCTGCAAATTGGTTTCATATGAAGGATGCTTGTACTCATGGATCATCACTTATAGCTAAAAAATGAAAAAAAAAACAGAGAAAGATGCAGGACAGTTATGGCAAAATGCATGATCTGGGATGGGGTGGGGGTAGGGGAGAAGGGAAAGGGAAATATGCCTGATCTGAATTGGAAAATGATGTATGAAATGTACAAAGCACCAATAAAAAAACATTAAAAAAAGCTGGGCTTTCATATGGATTATCATAGCTCCTGAATTTTGGTTAATTCTCTCCATCACCCTCTTCACCATCTCCTACCCTCATCACTTAGAACACTAAGCCACTCTTCCCTGCTTCTTTTATATCATTCGTGTTCTACTACTCATCTATTTTAATGTGTTCTGCCTGCCCCAGCACGGCCCCTTAAAAAAATTTTTTTTTATTAATTTTATTTATTTCTGTATGTGTATGAATGTACTGTCTGCATGCAAGTTTGTGCACCCGTGTCGTGCAATGCTGCGGAGGTCAGAAGAGGGTGTCGGATTCCCCTGGAACTGGAGTTCTCCTGGAATTGGAGTTTCAGATGGTTCTCAGCCACCATGTGGATTCTGGGGATCGAACCCCGGTCCTCTGCAAGAGCAGTCAGTGCTCTTAACCGCTAGGCCATATCTCCAGCCCAGCATGGCCCCTTTTTAATTTCTAGCTGTTCCCAGACACTCCAAGTTAAACACACAAATCTAAAACTGTGAGGCTAGGATCCACACATGAAAAAGTAAACTTGTCTTTCTAGTCCTGCTTTGCCTCACTATAATATTTTATAATTCCATCTATTTTATCATAATTTCATTTTATACAGCTAAATAAAGTTACATTGTATATATGTACCATATTTTCATTATCTGTTCATCAGTTGATGGACATCTAAGCTGATTGGATTTCCAAGCTTATTGCCAATAGAGCTTCAGTGAGTATAGATTGCAAGTACCTCTGTGGTAGGATCTAGAGTCCTTGGATGTATATATGCCCAGGAGCAGCATAGCTAGGTCGTAGACTATTTCTTTTTTTAGTGATTTGAGAAACCTCTACATGGATTTCCATGGTAGTTGCACCTGTCTATCCTCCCATCAATAGTTAATAAAGATTTCTTTTCTTTACATCCTTGCCAGAATTTGTTATCATTTGTTTTCTTGATGATAGCCACTGTGAGTGGGCTGAGATAAAATCTTAAAGTACTTTTGATTTACATTTCCCTGATGACTAAAACTAATGAACACTTTAAAAATATTCATTAACCATTTGTACCTCTTCTTTTAAGAACTCTCTTCAGTTCCATAGGCTGTGTTTTGAATGGGTTGTTGGCTTTCTGGATGTTTAGTTTTATGAGTTCTTTATATTTTTTAGATATTAAAACTTCTGTCAGATGAATAGTTGGAAAATGTTTTCTTCCACTCTGCACTCTGCCTCTTTGCTTGAACAACAGCACCCATGGCATGCTGAGTCTTGTCAGTTTCATGAGGTCTTACTTTCAATTGTTGGTTGTATTTACTGAGCAGCTGTTTGTAACTATACCTATGTCTAAAAGTGAACTCTATAGTTTTCTCCTTACCTGTCAGAATTCTGGCCTTACACTGAGGACTTTGAACCATTTGGACTGGAGTTTTGTTCAGGGTGAGAGATAGGGATCTACTTTCATTCTTCTACAGTCTCGTTTCCCAGAGTCATTTGTAGAAGTGATGTCTCCATTGTATATTTTTGACTTATTTGTCCAAAATCAGGTGACCGGACTAAAACTAGAGAAAATGGACAATGCTTCAAGTCTTTTCCATTCTGCATTATGTTTGGTTTGGGTTTATCATATAGCCTTTATTGTGGGGAGATACCCTCCTTCCACCCCTGGTATCTTCAATCCTTTTATCATTAAAAAATGTTGGATTTTGTCACAGGACTTTTCTATTGATAATGGGATGTTTGTCCTTGATTCCATTAATGTGATAATATTGGTTTTGCAAAAAGTTTGGATATGTTTCTTCCTTTTTTATTTTATGGAATAATTTGAGAATTATTGGTGTTAGTTATTCTTTGAAGGTCTGATAGAATTCTACAGTAAATACACCTGGACCTGCACTTTCTTTTTTAGTTCAGAGACTTACTGCTTAAACCATATTGTTGGTCATGGATCTGTTTAAATAGTTCATGACATCTTGGTTTAATTTTGCATCTGTATCTATACATTCATCTATTTCTTTGAATTTTTCCAATTTAGTGGAATAGAAATCTTTTACTATTTTCTGAAGGTGTTTGTTGAAGGTCTTCTACTTTTGCTTTTGTTAATTCTCTTTCATGTGGTCAGTTTTGCCATTGTTAAACTTGTTCATCTTTTCAAAGAACCAACTTGCTGTTTCTTTGAATTGTTTTTCACTTCTATTTTATTGTTACTTTTATTTTATGTGTGTGAGTGTATCACCTGTATGCGTGCAAGTGCACTTGTGTGAGTGTATCACCTGTATGTGTGCAAGTGCACTTGAGTGGCGCAATGCCGTCAGAGGTCAGAAAAGGGCATCAAATTTCCCTAGAACTCTAGTTACAGACAGTTGTTAGCCTCTATGTGGGTGCTGGGACTCAAACCTCAGTCCTTTGCAAGAACAGACAGTGCTCTTAACTGCTAAGCCATCTCTCCAGCCTCCCTATTTTGTTAATTTTTACATTTATCTTAATTATCACTCTACTGATTTTGGGTTTGTTTGTTTTCAAAAGCCCTAAGTTCCATTTTTTCATAAATTTGAGTTCTTTGTCTTTTTTTTTTTTAATGTAGGCATATAGAGGTATTAAACCTCCTTCATAGGACTGCATTCACATATGGTATATTTTCGTTTAGTTCTGGAAATTATGATTTTTGTTTGTTTTTTGAGACAGGATTGTCTCCCTGTAGTCCCAGCTGGCCTGGAACTAACTACGTAGGCCAGAGTGTCCTTGGTCTTACAGAGATCTTCCTGCTTCTGCTTCCTGAGTGCTGGGATTAAAGGTATACACCACCACACCCAGTTTAGAACTTTTTGATTTCCTTATTGGTTTCTCTCTTTTTTTTTTTCGGTCTTTTTGAGTCAGGGTCTCCCTGTAGCCCCAGCTGTCCTGGAACTCACTCTGTAGACAAGGCTGGCCTTGAACATACAAAGATCCGCCTGCCTCTGCCTCCCAAGTGCTAGGATTAAAGGCATGCGCCACCACGCCCAGCTTGGTTTCTCTTTTTTAACGTATATTTTTAATTGAATTTTTGAACCCTTCATATTCTTTATTGTTTTCTTCATTAATCATTCAATGGTGTGATTTTAAAACCATGCATGTGTCTATATACTAACTTTATCCCATTTTTATCAAATACAAAGCCATAAGTTATTATTTCAATTTGTTGTAACTTGCTTTGTGTCCTAATATGTGATCTGCTTTGGGCAAAGTCTCATGGGATGCTGAGAAGAATGTGTATTCTTTAGTGTTTGGGTGAATTGTTCTTTAAATTTCTGTTAAGTCCATGTGCTCTATGATGATGCCTTTTAGTTCCAATGCTTCGCAGTTTAGTTTTGTCCAGATCATTTATCTATTGGTGAAATTGGCTATGTCACCCACACTTACTGTGTTTTACTTCTGTAGCTTCTTTGATGTTTTTATCCTTCACTTCAGTCTAAAGTTTCCATCCAGTGTCCTCTACAGAGTTGGTTTTGCAGTCATAAATTCTTTTAGCCTGCTTTTATCATGGAAAGTTCTTTCTCCTTAAATGATGAAAGTTTTCCCAGGTATATAAATGTGGGTTGGGAGCTTTTGGAACTTCAAATATGAATTTCAAGTCCTCTGGCTTTTATAGCTTTCATTACAGACCAGCTACAGGGCCCATTTTACATGTAACTTTATTTGTCTCATAGCTTTCAATATACTTTTGTACATTTCATGTCTTAATTCTGATGTGACAAGGTGTTTCTTCTCCGACCTTGTATATGTGCTTCTTATACCTAGATGGCCATTTCTGCCCTTAGATTTTTCTTCTAGGATCATATTGAAAATATTTTCTATGCCTTTCATTATTTTATTTTTTTTATTATTTTTTTTGTACAAGATTATATTATTAATCAAATCTAGACCCATGTCCCCCACCCTATCCCCCCACCCCACCAGAGCTCATACATTCTGCCAAACATGCTTTTTATCTCTTTCTCAGTCTTTCTCAAAATTCTCCATGTGGAAGTTGACTGTTTTGAGCAGAAGTTCACTGTTTCAGTCAATTCTTTGATGCGGTCCTTTCTGTTGTTGTTGTTTCCAATATGCATCACTCCCAACTACTTGGACAAAAGCTCAAGAGACCGTGCACAAGAAACACTTAAAACTAGGTAATTGGCACTACCATCCACAGATGAGGGATACCATTCATCGTTTGTTTTTCTGGGACTGTGTTACTTCACTCAGCATGATATCTTCTAGCCCCAGCCATTTACCTGCAAAGCTCATGATGTCATCTTTCTTTACTGCTGCATAGAACTCCATTGTGTAGATATACCACATTTTTTTTTTGTTGTTTTTTCGAGACAGGGTCTCCCTGTAGCCCCAGCTGTCCTGGAACTCACTCTGTAGACCAGGCTGGCCTTGAACTCACAAAGACCCACCTGCCTCTGCCTCCCAAGTGCTAGGATTAAAGGCGTGCGCCACCATGCCCGGCTACCACATTTTTTCTATCCACTCATCAGTTGAGGGGCATTTGGGTGACCCACAAGACTCATCCTACTGCAGAGATACATGCACAGCCATGTATATTTCAGCTCTCTTCACAATAGCAAGGAGCTGGAAACAACCTAAATGCCCCTCAACTGATGAGTGGATACCACATTTTTTCTATCCACTCATCAGTTGAGGGGCATTTGTGTTGTTTCCAGCTCCTTGCTATTGTGAAGAGAGCTGAAATATACATGGCTGTGCATGTATCTCTGCGGTAGAATGAGTCTTGTGGGTCATTCTTTTATTAACTCTGTGTGTGGGGTGTGCGTGAGTGTGTGTGTGTGTGTGTGTGTGTGTGTGTGTGTGTAGTGTGTGCATGAGTCCTTTGTGTGAGCTCAGGTGTGTGCATGTGGAGGCCAACTTTTGGGAGTCAGTTCTCTTCTATCAACATTGTCTCATTCCAGGATCAAACTCAGCCATTCAGGTGCCTTTACCTGCTGAGTCATCTTCCCAGCTTGGAATTCTCCTTCTATATCAGTAATTCATAGATGTGGTTTATATTTAGCATCTCCAGGAGCTCACAGGTTCTATTCCTACATTTAGGTAATTTATTATTGACTTCGATTGAATAATCCAATTCTTTGTCTTCAAGGTCTGATATTCTGTCCTTTTGTAATCCATTCTATCAGTAAGCCTTTTGACTGAACTTTTTTTATTCGATGTACTGAATATATCATTTTACAGTTTAATTCTAGTTTGATTTTTATTTGGTATCTCTCTTTTTAGTAACAATTTCCTATCCCTTAGGTACCACCTGAAATTACATCATGGAGACACTTGGAGTTCATTCATGTATGGGATAGCTGAGGTGATTCTGTCTCAGCTTATGTGTGTGTGTCTCATCTGAGACAGGTAGGGCCTGCTCTTTGCGATGAGTTATGCTAGGGGCTTGTATGTGGTTTGTACAGCTCCTGACTTCATGGCTGGAGTCCAGGTAATGCAGCTGGGGCCCCAGGAGTGTGGTATGGAGTCCACGTAATGTAGCTGGGGTCCCAGGAGTGTGGTAGTCCAGGTAATGCAGTTGGGGTCCCAGGAATGTGGTATGGAGTCCAGGTAATGTAGCTGGGGGTCCAGGAGTGTGGTATGGAGTCCAGGTAATGCAGCTGGGGTCCCAGGAGTGTGGTATGGAGTCCAGGTAATGTAGCTGGGGTCCCAGGAGTGTGGGTATGGAATCCAGGTAATGTAGCTGGGGTCCCAGGAGTGTGGTGTGGAGTCCAGATAATGCAGTTGGGGTCCCAAGAGTGTGGTATGGAGTCCAGGTAATGTAGCTGGGGTCCCAGGAGTGTGGTATGGAGTCCAGGTAATGTAGCTGGGGTCCCAGGAGTGTGGTATGGAGTCCAGGTAATGCAGTTGGGGGTCCCAAGAGTGTGGTATGGAGTCCAGGTAATGCAGTTGGGGTCCGAGGAGTGTGGTATGGAGTCCAGGTAATGTAACTGGGATCCCAGGAGTGTGGGTATGGAGTCTAGGTAATGTAGCTGGGGTCACAGGAGTGTGGTATGGAGTCCAGGTAGTGTAGCTGGGGTCCCTCTACTGTGGTATGGAGTCCAGGTAATGTAGCTGGGGTCCCAGGAGAGTGGTATGGAGTCCAGGTAACGTAGCTGGGGTCCCAGGAGTGTGGTACAGAGTCCAGGTAATGTAGCTGGGGTCTCAGGAGTGTGGGTATGGAGTCCAGGTAATGCAGCTGGGGATCCCAGGAATGTGGGTAATGGAGATCACATGGCTTCTGACCTCACAGATTTGGTACACATAATGTGTTGGAGTGTGTCAGGATGTGGTCATGTGGGTCACAAATCATCTGATCTGTTGGGCAGAGTCCACATGGTGGAGCAGCGCTGGGGATGGATAACCTCTGACCTCATCAGTGGAGTCTCTACAATATAGTAGGGTCTGAAGCAAATGCTAAAAATTCTATCATTTATTCCATCAATATTTGAAAAGAAACTCTAAAATGTAAAAATACGTGGTGTGTGTGTGTGTGTGTGTGTGTGTGTGTGTCTATGTTCTGAGAATAGCTACTGTAGTATTTAAATTGAATTTGGAGGTATTCCTTATCAATTTTCTTGGCTGTCAAGGCAGTCTGGAGATGACATTTTTCTACGTATTGTAGTGAGATCATAGGCAAGGCCTATGTCCCAGCTGCTTTGAGTTCAGTTGCTTTTGGTAAGTTATTTAACATCTCTGATATTCTGTCTCAACTATAAGACAGCAGCAGCAGCAACAACAGCAACAACAACAACAACAGCAACAGCAGCAACAGCTGCCTCATTAAATGGAGAGATTAGATGAAACTGAGTAACTGGTAACTTGTTCATGTGCCAGTCAACATAGGAAGCACTAAAAATGTTACCTTTTTTTTTTTTTTTTGAGACAGGGTCTGCCTATAGACCTAGCTGGCCTGGAACTCACTCTGTAGACCAGGCTGGCCTTGAACTCACAGAGATCCACCTGCCTTTGCTCCCGAGTGCTGGAATTAAAGGTGTGTGCCATCACACCCGGCTTAAAGATGGTTCATAGCCACCATGTAGGCGCTGGGCATCGAATCCAGGTCCTCTGTAAGAGCAGTCTGTGCTCTTAACTGCTGAGCCATCTCTCCAGCCCAACAATGTCACCTCTTGTTATTATGAATTCGTATTGATCAGGGTCTTAAGCCATTTTATTATCAGGTGTATTATTTGTTCTGCTTATGCAAAATGAACTAATTTTTTTTTATTTTTGTTCTTAAGATCTAAAAGAGGCTTGAGAAAAAACAAACAAATACTATTTATTTCATTGGAATTGCCACACGTAGGTATGGGAAACTTAGAGGTCATCTAGTGGGGCCTTCCTTTGCAAACTTATCTGATAACTAAGAAAATCCAAATATTAACTTCTTTCCCCTGTATATGTAACAGTGTCTCTTATAAAGAAATGGGAAGTAACTTGAATAAGAATGAATTATGTTTATATTATTTCCAAATTTTAGCCTTCAATTAATTTCAGAATCCAATCATGATCTGATGTTTCATTTGATAGAGATTCAGTTGAGGAGCAACAACCTTCAGTCTCTCTGGAGCTCTGCTGCTGTAGATTAAGAGACCACTCAAGGGGAGCTGGAGAGACGGTGCAGTGTTTTAAGAGCACTTCTTAGTCCTCCAGTGGACCCAGGCTCATCTCCCAGCACCCACATGGTAGGTAACAGCAGTCCTTAGCTCCAGCATTGGGGGTCCAGTCCCCTCTTCTGGCCTCCAAGGATGTTGTGCTCATGGATGTTCTTAATATACATGCAGGTCAAACACTCACACACATAAAATAAAAATAAAATACATTTAAAAATAAATAGACTTCTCAGTGCTGAGTGACCACAGCCTGCTCTCCATGGGCCTTTCGGTCAGGCAGTGATTAGCAAAAGCTGTGACTGTTGCTGCGGGCAGAAGTGCTGATCGAAGAGTGCAAGCCATGTTGGGAACTTTAAAAATAGCTTACTTAAAAAATCTTTTTGGTGACCTCAGCTACACTTAATATCACCTATCTCATGGATATGTGAGCAGGAAATGTACAAAGAAGTGACTCCACCAAGCCCATGCAGTTAGGCCCTAGGAAGCCTGTTTTATGAAGGAATTTGTCTGAAAAAGTGGAATAATCACCACACCCGTAGTATCTAGCGACTGCAATACAGATGTAGATCAATGGTGGTAGAAATATGGGGAGAATCTTCAATCACAGCAACAGGAGGAAAAGGTCTTTCCCAAGCTCTGTGGACATCTGTCCCTTTATTGTCTGCTGTGCATTTCAGTGCTTCTACCAAGGACCGGTGGAATCGGTGACAGTCTTATTGTGCCACGTGAGTGCTTCTTTTTACATTCATTTATGTTTTGAATTCTTTGACAATTCTATAAATGTACATAGTGTGTTTTGTTCATTTTCATCAGCCATCTTGCTCTCTCATCTCCTTCCTGTCCCTGCAGAGCACCTTCTTCTCACAAGTCCCCTTACTTTTAAGTCTTTGTTTTATTTTGCTTACTTATGTTTGTGACCAACCAAGTTTAATTAGGATTGCTTGCATGAGCGTGCTGGGGAGTTATTTCCCAGCACATGAAGAAGTTACTGGTGGTCACACCACTGACAGATAATTGAGTGAGGCATGACAGAATGTTCATAGGCTCCATCTTGGACATAGCCTGTGCAGGTCTCCACAGCTGCTTTGAGTTCATAGTGAACCAACTATGCCGTGTCCAGGGGATGGTGATTTACAGCATTCCTCAGCCTCTGGCACTTAGAGTCCTTCTGCCCTTGAAAAAGGTGATTTAGATGTTCTGTTGAGGGCTGAGCACTTTGACAGTTATTACGATTCCCTTCATTAGCCATCAACCACTTTACAGAAGCCTCTCTGACCTAGGAAAAGGAAGCACTAAACCATGGGCATAAAAATGAGTATTTAGCTGGCATGGCTGCCCATGTGCACCCCTGGAGCCACACTTGCATGGCTGCCCCTGACCTCTGGAATGGCCACCCAACTGCACCAGGGAGCTGTGCTAGCATGGTAGCCATGTGCAGTGGCAGGCTGGAGCTGAGCCAGTTTGGCCACCCACCCGCAGCAGTGGGGTCACACCAGCTTAGCAATCCATGTTGGAGAATCTTGTTGCCGTTTTGGTCTCCACTCCAAGGTGCTTTCATTTTCAGCAGCTCCAACCTCCAAAACCAAGCGCTTGGATTTTTCTGTATCTTCGGTCACATTGCGACCTGAGTGTTGGTCTGTCTATCTTGTGTCTCGTGTTAATTGTTCTTGGTATTTATCAGACTTTGATGGACGTTATGGGACAGACTGCTTCTTCCTAACCCTTCCTTCCTCCAATTCCAACTCCCCAAACTAACGCTGTCTATCCTACAGGGAAGGTAGCAATTCTGGTGACTAATGAAAGCAACTTCTGTGTGTCTAAGCACATGTCTGAGTTTTTGTGTGTGGTTGTAATTCAGTCATTATAATTGTCTCATGTTGGTTCTGTCAAACAAAGTGGCCACTTTAACTGTCAATCCTTTATGTGCACAGAATCATTCATTTTTTCATGCCAGACTAGATATGCATGTGCAAACTTTAAAAATTGATATTTAAAAATTCATTTAAAGGCCTAAAATTTGGATGCTGTAGACATCTCTAAATTTATTGTCTCTGAGTCTATGAAATGCTTCACAACAGGTGGTAATTTTTATAGGAATTAACCTCTGAGTTGACCTTTTAAGGATCCTATTTTCTAAGATGACATTTTGGTTTGTGTCTACTTTCAAAATGGATTGTATGAGGTAACGTGCTTGCTTTGGAATTATATACTTTTTTGAGACCTCTGCAGGCCAGATTCTCTGGGTGGATGTATCCCTGGTTTAACATAGTAACTAGCCTTCGGGACTGGGAATGAATTCTTAGACCAGGTGTGGTGGCACACACCTTTAATCCCAGTCTTTGGGAGGCTGAAGCAGGCAGTTCTTTGTGAGCTCAAGGTCAGCCCATCTGGTCTTTGGTGAGTTTCCACCCAGCTGCTACTCAGAAACTCTATCTCAAGGGAGCAGAAAAAAACTCCTCTTACTAGTTAGTAAAATTTGCATCAGCAGTTAGTCAGGAATCCTGGCCTGGGTTGGGAGGAGGTCTTTAGAGCTTGGGGAATTCCTGAGCTCTCTGGAGTGCCCACATGGCAACCTTTCAGTCTTTGCAAGAGACCCATTTTGAGGTCTGGAACCTGGATCAGTTGGGGTGCTACCTGGCTTCCAGGGGTGCATTATAGGCCCTTGCCTCCAAGGCGGGAGGGAGCGCAGTCCGGAACAGCTTTTGGGCTCTGTCATGTTTCTGCAAGAATTTTTGAGCCTGTTTCCCTCCCTCCCTTCTTCCTCATGGGAGGAAAAGGGACCTCTCTGGGTCTGTGCCCTCCTTGATGATCTGGCTGGCAGTCCCTCCTGTGTGCTGTGTGTCTGTGTTGTGGAAGAGTTGGTCTCAGAGAACTGGGTAGATAGAGCAGCCTTCTTGCCCCAGGCTCCTGATGTTTTGAATGTGCATTTGAGTCTTTTTAAACTTCAGTTCAGCTTAAGGGTAAGAACCTATTTAGAGGGTGTAAGTGCCTTAAGCCCTCATACTTAGTGAAATCTTATTCTGCCTAGTCAGAAATATAAATATTTTAATGGTGTGACCTGGGTATCCTATAAAATGTCTTTGTAAACTCTCTCCCAGCACTCGAGAGGCTGAGGTACTTGTATATCTTGGTCTGGTTTGGGTGGAGAACTGATACCAGAATGGCCTGGGCCAGCCCTGTTTCTTGCTTCCAGGGGTGGGAGAGGGCAGTCTGGGATAGTTAATGGGCTTTATTGCATTCCCTATCTGTCCCCCCTCCCCCTTCCTCCTCATAGGAAGCAAACATACCTCCCTGGGTTTGAACTGCTGTCCTGCTGGTCTGGCCACTCCTGGAAGTTCCCCAGCCAGGTATGGTGGGCCACACCTTTGATCCTAGCATGCCTTCAATCCGAGCACAGCCAAGGTTTCTAGGTGATTTTCCTAATGCTTTTTGCCCAAAACAGAGCTATCCCATCAAGCTGTACAAATCAGAGACCAATGGCTGTGATAGGCCATACAGTAGGGGCTCAAGAGCCCTACGCTGGACTCTGGGTCCAGACTCCAGCAGGCTTATCTGGGAAGGTGACCTCTTTTGTCTCGAATGACCCAGTAGGGTGCCTGTCAGCAGCAGTGAGAAGCAGGCCACTTCCTGAGCAGAGCCTTGGTTAAAGCATGTGTTTACAAAAATCTACCCAGATGGTTTAAAAACATAAAGATCATTAATGTACAGTTTCTGAGTCAGAAACAAATAACTGACCTAATTTAATCCTAAATTAAAAATAGGAAAATTTACCTCCCAGCTAGACAACCTCAGCACTGTATAAACTGTGAAGATTAAAGTGTTGTTATGTTGACTGCTATAAACTTAAGAGTCGTATTTTACTCCGATTTAAGTTTTCACCTCTAGAGTTTTCATCAAGGTGCTGAAGTTTTGGGTTTGAAACTAGTTAAGCATATTTGTTTTATGGAGCTGTTTAAATAAATAGGCTTGCATCTCATGCTAATGATTTACTTGATATCAAGTTGATTCACAAGTAAACTGTCATGTGAGCTAAAACTCTTAAATATTCCCTTTTTATTATTCTTAGAAGATTCACTGGATTCTCTTCATAAGCAAAAGTACCTCTTCTTAAAAGTGCATTTTGCAGACATTTCACTTCTTTTCCATTGAGTTTCAGTTAGGAGCTGTGACCTTGTAAAAGATCAGTATTAACATCTAGTTGGCTCACCAGGAGAACAGAGGATGACCATGGGGCTCTCCATGTGGATGCTGGTCACACTGACTGATGGAGAAGGTGTTTTTTTGTGGCATTGAGGTGGCAACCTCAGAGATATGTAAAGACTGAATTGAATTTTAAGCTAATGTGAAATCTTGGCAGAGAACGTTTTAATAAATGGCTTAAAAGTCTTCAAAATATTCTTCCATAATTCAAAATGTAAAATGTAACATGACAGATTTTTTTAACTTATTTTTTTTTTATTTTTAAGGGATTCTACAATATAATGACACAGTTGTTTGCTGATAACATTGATCTTACTCAGTATGTCATACAATTAGGTAATTGGTGCATTTTTCAAGTATCTATGTCCAAATTTTGAACAACCCAAGGTTCCCATAGTCCAGTTGGAGAAGCTTGTATGCACAGGCATGTTGATCAATCAGGAGTCCAGACTATATTCCTGTAGTCTCATGATTCACCCCTATCTCTCTGCAGCCCTTACAATCTACCACGCCTCTTCTTCCGCAGTTTGTTCCCTGGGCTTTGGGAAAGGGGCACAAGTGGATGAGAAGAAAACAGTCTAATTTCTTTAGAGTTGTCATTTTGGACTCCAGTCTGTTCAGGTTGTTTCCCTTCATGGATTGACAGCTTTCCCAGTGATACCCTTTTTAGTCATACTAACAAAGCACAAGCTATTGGATGTACAGGCATTTAAGCAGTACCAATTATTATGTCAAGCTAAGCTGTGAGCATAGACACAGATGCTTGGATTGTATGCTAATCCACAAACTGTGGTTTCTCTATAAAGGGTGACAAGTTCTTATTGTGGCTTATAACATCTCCTAACCACTAGAGGACATAAGCTTGTGGCATCCGCTGTGAGTTATTCCTCCAAGGAGAGAGCTAATAGCCAAATAGATTTGGGATATATATAGATACTTGGCTGCCACTGTTGCACAGTATCTCCAGAGGTTTAGCTGATATTGACGGAGGAGTCTTGCTTGTCTCAGGGAGACCAATATTTTGCTGTATTGCTTTAGTGGCCTTTGGTAATGCTCTCTAGCATTTCAGAGGCCATTTGTATGCTAGCAAGTGATGACATGACAGATTTTACGTGTCTGACATTGTGTGTGGGAAGGAAGGGCAGACTTTAGCCCTTTGCAATCTGTTGTTGGAGGCCTGACAGGGCTACTTGAATCCTCGTAGACATAGTCTTTGGCCCAGAAGGAAAGTTTTAAAAAGTTGCTGTGTGAAGCTGTATATTGCACCAGCCTTTTATCTCTGGAATAAAGCCAACTTGATCATGAAAAAAAAATTATATCAAGAGTCAGTCTATTGGTTCAGGTGATTATGATGTTGGCATAATAATAAAATCCACAAGAATGCTGATTGTCAGAGTGGAAAGGCTAAAAAAGGAAATTTTTCCCAATGATAACCCTCCGAGTCTAGCTCTTTGATGACTATATTATACTTGGGTCTGTCAGAACTTTTCATATCAGCTGATTGCTTATTTTTTTAGGAAAGGGATCATTATATTTCAATGATGCAGTCGGGATGAGTTCTGTTCTTGTTCAGGTTATTTAGGCCTAAACAAATAAAGGAATGGAAATTTTAGATTCATTCTGGCTGGGGAGTGTTAGGTTCAGGTAGAGGGGAGATCTGATGCAAGGGGAGAAAGAGTCAGGACTCTGATGAGAAGGAAGTCAGGTTTATTTCAGACAAGACAGCTGGCCTGCCTGTGTTGGGATTAGGATGACCAGCAGGCAGAATGTCCCAAAGTGGCAGTTTTTATACCCAAGCACACAAGGAAGTGGGCTTACAATGAAATGAGTGTGGGAAGGTAGAGGAATGGGTGTAGGTAGGTGGATCTGTGGCTGGGATCAGTAGAAGCATTTGGAGATAAACAGGTTTCTGACTTGTATCGGCAGGAGCAACTCTCTTGGAACTTCTACCTCAGTTGGCTTCGTGGAAAATTCCCAACTTAGGTGGGTTTAGAACCTTACATTCCACCCTTTTGTGTCATAGGGATAGGGGCAACATTTTTCATTCTAGCTGCTTTGAGTTGATGGGAGAGGATGAAGAGGGGGCTAATGACACAACAGAGTGAGATGCTTTACACCTGGGTGTAACCGTTGTCAGCAGGAACGAGTTTGTATTTGTCTGAAGGGAGAACAAGCAAAAATTGATTTAAACTGGTACAGATCAGTTATTGGATAGGGTCTTGAAAACACTAGATAAGGCAGCAAGCTATGACCAGGATGAGGAATGAAGCCTAAGGTTACTTAGGCATCCAATTAGGGGATACAGCCATGGGGGTTATGCTGTCTAGGATTCCCCACTCTGAGGCTGGGGGGAAGACACAGTTTTGACATTCCCAACCTCTGGCACAGACCAGGCTGCTAAGAACTCAAGAAACTAGCTACTTTTTGTCTTTTTACTAAAATCTGAAGTTTTATACCTGAAGTACAATTTCTCGGGCCTTACTGATTATTTATTTCTGGTTATACTTTCCTTTTGGATATTTAAGGCCACACAGTTAGCCCAGATTAACCAAGGTTTTTGTTTTCTCAAGAGGTCAGTTGAGGATCTGGTCTTCAAGGGTCACGGGTATTTGGGGGGAGGAACCCCTGACTCCTTTTGGCTTTTCATTTACCAGTTCCATCCAGTCAAGGACAAAGTCAGGCCTTGCTAGACCAGGCTTCCCTTTTTGAAGCATGAGCAGACTTTTCTGTTTATAGACTGGACACTGGCTGAAGTCCCATTAGTGGATCTCCAAGACCTCCCTGCACAGAAAGACTGGTGACTCACATTTCAAGAGATGCCCCCATGCATAGTCCCCTGGGTCTTAGTTGACCTCTGAGGGCAAGGAATAAAGTTGTTCCTTGAGTCCCTCAGCCAAATTGATATGGGCTTTAAGTATGATTGTTAACAATCCAGAAGGCTAAGTTACACCAACCTGATACTTTTAATTACTGTGTAATATTTTAGAAAAGGCTTTGGCAAAAGCTCAAGCAGCCTTTTATTACACTGACTGGAAGAGAGATTTAACACCATAGATTGAGCAGGCATAGCTCACGAGAGAGAGAATTAAACAATTTCAGGCCTATCTTAAATGTACAATTTACAATCTCTTTCTTTTCCAGAATCCCCATGTCCTGTTCAGAAATGTAGTAAATATCCATAACTGGGTTTCCAACTTAATAAGAGATGGAAAATGAAATGGGCCAGGTAAACTCCATTTTGTTCAGAAATCACTATTTCCAACCTTAACCTAAACGTTGGCTGTGCTAGGATTAAAGGCAGAAGAGGGTGTTAGATCCCCTGGAACTGGAGTTACAGAAGTTGTTAGCCACCATGTAGGTGCTGGGAATTGAACCCAGGTCCTCTGCAAGAGGAGTCAGTACACTTAAGTGCTGAGCCATCTCTCCAGCCCCACACAACCTTTTATTGTGACAGTTGCCTTCATTCATAGGCATTTTAAGCACTGTCCTTTAGAAAGTAGGCTGTCTGAGACTACTTTGTCATGAGCTGAGAAGTGCCTGCCTGCCCTGGTCATGCATTGGGCATCAGCCACACTGCTTTCAGTGCTGAAGCTAGTGGAAGTGGTCTTTGGAAAACCCATCAGTGCTCTGTAGTCCATACCTCCATTAGCTACTTCTCTCTAAATATCACCATTATTTAGCAATACCCTAAAAACTATGAAATCTGGGTACATTGTCTTGTTTCATAAGTAACTCCTATTTGTTTAAGTACTGGGATTCAGGCAGTTTTCTCACAAGTAGGTAGAGCATAGCTTATAACCAAAGATATCCTGTAAACCTAGAGGCCAACAGTGATAGAACACAGCTTGATCCTGGTTGGAATTCCCTCATGAGAACATCTCTCTCCTTCTGGTCCAAGGCACCATGCACAACAGAAATGAACTCCTTGGCACACATTTTCTCAGTAAATCAGTCTACCTTGTGACTTGTACTGAGAAGCATGAGAGCCTATCTGGTAAAGCCACAGTGTATCCCACTTCTATCCTTCTCTTTCAATTTTAATATGAATCTGTTTGATTTCTTCAAGGGCCAATTCTTCCTTTTCACCACAAGTCAAATTTGATCTCTGATGACTGTTTTTGGCTAATTCCAACACATCAGTTAGTATGTGAGAGGATCAACACAATCTAAATACTTATATTTAATTTTTGACACATTCCTGTAATCTTAGCACTCAGCAGTGAAGGCAGGAAGAGCAGAAATTGAAGGCCATCCCTCAGCTCCATATGAGTTTGACTTGAGTTTGGGCTACATGAGACCTTGTAACAAAGAAACAACAACCAAGCAGATGTAGTCCATTTGACAGAGTGCTTGTCTAGCATGTCCCAGCAGATGTAGTGCAGTTGATAGAGTGCTTGTCTAGCATGTCCCAGGCCCTGCATTTGATCACCATTGTGCACAAACTGCATGAGGTGATGGCCTTGTATAATCCCTAACACTTGGAAAATGGAGGCAGAAGGATCAGACATTCAAGGTCATCCTTGGCTGCATAGTGAGTTTGAGGCTAGTCTGAGTTAAAGAGCACTGGATGCTCTTGCAGAAGATCTGGGTTTGATTCCTGGCACCCAAATGGCAGCTAAGAACTGTCGGTAACTCCAGTTCCAGGGGATCCGACATGGTGAACTTATGAACATCCAGGCAATAACACTCGTACACATAAAAAGTAATAAATTAAAAAATAATAAATTTAAAAGGACTCATTTAGGGGCTGGAGAGATAGCCTAGCAGTTAAGAGCGCTGTCTGGTCTTGCAGATGACCCAGGTTCAATCCCCAGCACCCACATGGCACTTGAGAACCATCTGTAACTCCAATTCCAGGAGAACTCCAGCTCCAGGGGAATCCGAGACCCTCTTCTGACCTCCACGGCATTGCACGACACGGGTGCACAAACCTACATGCAGACAGTACATTCATACACATACAGAAATAAATAAAAATTAAAAAATAAAAAGACATTTAAATTCATATAGTCAAAGTTACTAATAATTTCATTGTAGTTGTTCTTCATGACACATTGTGGCCCTTTGTGCTGGCATGTTCTCTGTCATAATCCTCGGAGCTAACAGACACCATCCACAGAAACGCTCAGCAGCAATTGAAAATCTGGATGAATTCCATTGAGAGATGACCAGAGAATTATACCCTGATTTAATTTTTTTCTGATTTAAAAATTTGAACTTAATATATAAAGGCGTACTTTTAAAATGCAATTATTTGGGGCTAGAGTGATGGCTCAGTAGTTAAGAGCACTGCTGTTTTTACAGAGGATCTGAGTTCGGTTCCCAGAACCCATGTCAAGCATCTATGAAACTGGCAGGGTAACTTATCTGACAGCAGGGTAAAACCTCAAAGTAAGTACAGGTTTGAATACCTTTCTCCCAATTTATCATTCATACCGGCAATTTTGTGATGTTTCCCAGGTAAAATTTGTCCTTTTGAATAACTAGGGCTAAAGAATAAAGTTCAAAAGGGATTCAATTGTGACTTTAATGTAAAATAAAATAAGTTTATGCAACCCAATGTCACATCTCTTCAAAGGGGAAATCAATGACAAATTTATACAGAGTAAAGGAATGCTGAATCCCTTATAGATGGACAAATCTAGCTTTTCTTCATGGAAGTCGGTAGGAGAGTGTGGTGAGACACAGTCAAAGTCTTGTTCTTGCAAAGCTGCATTGCCTCAGTTATCCACAATTTAGAGTTAAAAAGCGACTCTAGGAAAAAGAAAGGAGAAAACTTCATAGAAACACAGAGCCCCCCAAATTTGCTGGAAATAATAATGTTACATTGCAGACATTACATTGCTTATACTAATAATAATGTTATATTGCTTATTACAGTCTTTTTATTTTATTTTTATTTTCTGTGTATGAGTGTTTTGCCTGCATGTATGAAGGGGCATGCATGTATGAAGGGGCATCCCTCCATGCAACGCCTGTGGAGGTCAGAAGAGGGCATTGTATCACTTGGAACTGCAGTTACAGATGGGCGTTAGCTGTTGTATGGATGCTGGGATTCAAACCCAGGTCTTCTGTAAGAGGTGCCAGTGCTCTTAACTGCTGAGCCATCTCTCCAGCCCCTATTACAAAGTCTGAACTTTTCCTTACACAATGTACTAGATTTTCAAGTTTGTTGATCAAATTATGGGGAAAGAAATCTGAAAAAAGCCTAGTTTCATGTATAAGAGAAGAGAGATATTGGAAGAAGCTCTAATGACATAACCTGGGAATGAGATCTGACACAGAATAGCTACCAAAGCTCCTTTGAGAAATCTTGAATGATGACATTGGTTTGGAATGTCCTTTATTGAGCAGTAGGTGCTAAGTGGTCATCAGGGGCTGCAGGAGGGGGAGAAGGGTCAGGAGTGGTAGTGTCTCACCCATCAGTTGTTAAATTGATCACATATTTATAAGTCCCATGATAGGAAGATACTTTTTCCACTTCTGTACCATTACATAACAACTACTCCACATTTCTTGAAATAGATTATTCAGTAACCAAGGAAGCAGTTTCATTACAGTAGGCATGAGAATCAAATAAGGAACTAACCAGAAAACCATGGTATTTCTTTGTAAGGCTCTTTGAAGCTTTCTGGGGTGTTTAAATCAAACACACAGAGATAAATTTAGTCACAGATTACAACTTGGTAAACCTACGAATGGCGACTTCCACTGTCCCTCTAGACGGCAAAATATTTGTCTGACTGTAGACACAACAAATTATCACTTTTATCTGTTCCTTTTTCCCTCAGTGTCTTCAGATGTTGGTTGTTTCACTTCCCACTCCCAATACTAACAGTTTCTAGTTAATTTCAGTGTGATGGGAAACTGTTAGCAAGCCACTATAATTTTATGAAATGAGTGCCTGTATAAAATGAAATTGAAAACAGAAGGATAGTGACTTCTTGTTAGAATCAACTAGAAAGACAAAGAGTGAACTGGGAGGCTCCCAGAGACAGAACTTCCCTCCCACCTTTCCCAGGCCCTGGCCTTCCACTCTTTGCTCATCTTTTCTTTAGGTTTCTGAATTTCTCGATTTAATAGATAAAAGACATCGTCAACACCGTGTCATGTCTTTGCTGAAGTTTCAATAAAAGGAATTCCATAACTTCCTGAGCCTGTTTTGTGTCTATTGTTCTAGAAGGCAAATCACATTTATTTCCTACTAGGAACATAGGTACATCTTCAGAGTCTTTTACTCTTAATTTTGTTCTCTATATTGGTGAATATCTTCCAATGATTTAGTATTATTTATGGCAAATACACAAAGAAAGCCCTCCCCAGTCCTCATGCACTGGTTCCTCATTGCACTGTACTCCTCTTGACCTGCTGTGTGGAGAATATCCAAGAGACAGGTTTCTCCATCAATGATTACTTGTTTCCTGTAGGAATCCTCTATTGTCGGAACATAGTCACCCACAAAGTGATTCTGAATTAGCTGTATTGCCAAGGCACTCTTGCCTATGCCACCAGCTCCAACTACCACAAGTTTATATTCGGTCATTTCCAGCAGGCCTCTTCCACGCCCCTGAGCCACCGCACTTCAGGTGACCCGCGTCCACAGTGATGCTGCGTCAGCTTCCGTGACTGCTGAAACTTGTCTTGAAGGTAAAGAACCACTAACATGCCTGGCATGGTGGCCCACGCCTTTAATTCCCACATTCAGGAGGCAGAGGCAGGTGGATCTTTGTGAGTTCAAGGCCAGCCTGGTCTACATAATGAGTTCCAGGACAGATAGACCTACAGGGAGAACTTGCCTCAAAAAGACCAAAAAGAAAAAGAAAAAAAAAAAAGAAAAAGAACGACTAAGGTTCACTATGCTCCCCAAAATGTCCTAAATATTAACATGTATCATTCTTTAATCTTCAGAATGACCTCATTGGATAGGTATTCCTAGCCTCACTTTACAGATGATAAAACTGAGATAGAATGATCAACTAACTTTCCCATTATCACATGGTCAGAGTAAAAGTTGGCCAAGTTTATTCTATAGAATATTAGAAACTGCATTAATTTCTCAGGGGTGCTCTAACCACATGTCTCAAAGTGGGTGGTCTAAAACAACAGAAATCTGATATTTTCTCCTGCTCCTACAAGTCATCAGTGCCCTGGCTTCACCCTTGCTTATACCTTCTAGCTTCCCCTCAATTGGCAATCCTAGGCATATAAATTCACATTGCAGCTTGATTTCTGTGTCTTTTTCTTATAAGAACAATTTGTTGGGCTTGGGGTCCATCTCTTCCAGTATGACTTCATTTTTATTAACTATTTATACCTAACATACCCATTTCAAAGTATCATGCATTCTTAGGCACTGAGGTGTTAATATTTCTTTTTGGGGGATATAATGTAATCAATGACAAAAATGTTATTAAGGATTATTTAAAAAAGAATTCTATGGTCAACTAAGTTTGAGACATATCACAATAGGAATTGTTTTTCTGTAATACATGGTGTGAGATGTGTGATAGTTTGTTAATTTGTTCATGTGCCCGGTGGGAGTCAGTTTTACCTGGTACAGCTCCTCTATAACTTCCTGGTTTCACCTCTTACTGGTGTCACCTTGTGCTGTTAGTACATGAACATTATAATTACCAAAACAAAAAGCTTATCTCCTGAATTTAGTTTTTAAGAGTGGATCCAATCTTGGAGGACACTCATCCCCCAATATCTCTTGGAATAGCCTGTCTCCTGGAACTGTGTCGATGGAACTGTCCTGCTGGAACTCTATCTTTGGAAATGTGTCCTTGAGTCCACCTCACTCATCATTTTATTCAAACTGGTTTCTCCAGATTCAATTGGAGGAGTACAAACTTAGTTCCAACCTGATCTTAGCAGACTGCCCAGCCTTTCCTAATTCTAGAGTACCTTGTCACCAGAGCCTCTCTTTCCTAATTCTAGAGCACCTAGTCACTCAGGGCCTCTCTTTCCTAATTCTAGAGCACCTTGTCACCCAGGGCCCCTCTTTCCTAATTCTAGAGCACCTAGTCACCCAGGGCCTCTCTTTCCTAATTCTAGAGCACCTCATCACCCAGGGCCTCTCTTTCCCAGGCTTCATTGTGTGCAGTGGGCATGGTGCACCCTGCCTTTGAGTGTTTTGATATGTTAATTCCTAAGCACACCAACATTCATTCAATCACTCATTCATTATCCTTTTGGGTGGAAGACCAAACTGAGATTTCCAGGAAACAAGAACTTGGGTCACAGGATACAAGAACACATGGTTTTACTGAGGTTAACTAAAAGTCCAGATTGATATCAGTGCATAAAAGTCTTCCCACATCAGCTGAAGCAACTGTTTCTCTTCTCTGAGTCTGACTCTAATTGTAAGGAAGAAACAATAATATATTTTTCCCTATAGGTTTCTTGACAAAACCAAATTGAATGAGGGTGACTGAAGAGTACGGGCTTTTTTGCGTTTTTTCCTTCCTTTTTTTTTTTTTAGTTTTTTCCTTTTTTGGTATTTTTGAGACAGGGTCTCCCTTCTACTACCAGCTGTCCTGGAGCTTGCTCTATAGACCAGGCTGGCCTTGAACTCATAGAGATCCGCTTACCTCTACCTCCCGAGTGCTGGGATTAAAGGCATGCGCCACCACGCCTGGCTGGCTGGGGCTTTTGTTATGCCAACCAAATGGTTATAAATTTCTTGACTTTTAAAAATATTTTAATTGAATTTTTGTGATTTTCATACAATATGATTTGATGGTATTTAGATGCCCTCTTCTGTTCTGACCACCCCCTGCCCAGTTTAAGGCCTATAGAGTCTAGTTTGTGTCTACCAATGTTCTTCAGTGTAGGTACATCCACTGGAGTCTGTGATATCAGGCTTAGGAAACTGAAGGTCCCAGGACACAGGGGAGAACCCAATATTCATCTTCTAAATAGTTAATATGTTATCATATTAAGCCGACTCTTAGTGACTTATTGTCATACCCATAGATTAATGCGTTTCTCAATTCTCACCAGAGGTACTTCCTTATGCAACAAATTGTGCTAAACACAGAAACCCACAACTAGCCAATGTATGAAGAACGAGAGGCTGCAGAGTGCTTATCCCCAAATAGGACACCTGTATCAAACTTCTGCCTCCCCAAGGCTTAAGGACCATTGCAGAAGAGAGGGTGGAAAGGTTGTAGGAGCCAGAGGTGGTGGACAGCTACCGGACATTTTTAAATTTTAAATAAAAAATGTTTTTTTTATTAAGCTTTTGTGCATTTCATACAACAGTTCTTAAGCAAGTTTAAATATGGTTGCTCCATGCCCTCCCACTCCCTGTCTCTGCCATACATGCTAAGTCCCATTTGGTCAAGCATTTTACTCAGGTGTCCTTCAGTACAAGATCATCCACTGGAGTCTGTTCAGCCTATCTAGAGATTTTAAGGAAGGTCTACTCTCCCTCAACTGGCTATAATCAGCTCCCAACAATTCTCAGGCTAGCACAGGCCTGTTACCACTTAACCACTCTGGGCCCTTGTCTGATTGATTTGGCATGGGTCTTGTGCTCAATGTCACCATTGCCACAAGTTCATATGAGCAAGCTTCCAGAGGCCTGAAACCTCCTGTCCCCCTATGTTCATGGACAAACCTTGGCTCTTACAATCTATGCTGGATAGCTTAATGTCAACTTGACACAGCTGGGTTGAAGGAGCCACAATTGGGGAATTGGCTCCATGTGGCCATGTCTGTGTTGAGCAATGTGGGAGGGCCCAGCCCATTGTGGGTAGTGCCACCCCTGGGCAGGTTGTTGTGTATTGTATAAGAAGTATTCTTCCTTGGCCTGTGCCTCAGCTCCTTTCTCCAGGTTCTTGCCCTCAGTTCCTACCTTGGGCTCCTTGTAACCCAGGAGATGTAAGATGAATAAATCCTTTCCTCCCCAGGTTGGTATTGGTCAGAGTGTTTTGTCACAGCAATTGAAGAGAACTAGAACACAATCTTTCTGTCTCTTCTGAAATGGTCCCTGAGTCATGGGTGGGAGAGGTTTAATATAGGAGTCCTATCCAAGGACACGCACTCTGCAGTCTTTTATAATCTAAAACTTGTCCAGTTGTGTGGCCTTCTGTGTGCATTGGCCTCTTTTGTATAAGGAGCTTCACTGGTCAGAGTAGAAAGATGCACAGGTATTCTCTCCACCCCCCTGCTCCACTGCATTCTGGGAGCCTTTGGTGTAGAGGTCACATTGTTGATATTTCGCCTAGGCGTGCGAATCTCTCAGATGAATATTTTCTGTGTGTGACAAGTTGTGGAACTCTTAAAGAGCCTCCAGCTGTTGCAAAAAGAAGCTTCTTTGATGGTTGGTGTACTGTATAGTTTTCTGTAAGGATCCATATTTAGGATCTGCCAAGAAATTTTATTTGTGTAGAGATATGACACAGATTTTTTTTTCTAGGATTTATGACCTCTCCAGCCATGTATATGTGGTTATATTTACATAGCCACCCATGAGTTCACTCCCATTGAGAGGGCTTTAAGTCTAATTAAATAGCTGTTGATTATCCCCCAGACAACAGTGTAATATTTCAGTAGAGGTAGTTTTCTATGCCACTCCTTATGGTTATTTGGCTTTAGAATTGAGTTGAACTGTTGACTGATATTCTTCCTTAGCAGCTTGCATAGTGTCCTCTAGAACTATGACATCTAGTCTTCAGTGAAAAGGCTTCCAGGTTAGTTCCTGCTCCACTGCTCCAGGTCCTGTGTTCAAATTGTGTTCTGTCTTCAGCAGTAGGGTCTTACCTTCGAGTTCTGGGAGATAATCAGGTCTGTGGAAATAGGCTGTGTTGTTTGGGGAGTGTCTTGGACTACTCTGACCAACCACCTGGAGAGAGGTCTTTCCTGTCTGGCACTTGCCATACAGCCCCCAGGGTGTTCAGACACCAGATTGTGTATTTCTCAGGGGTTCCCAAGACAGCACATTCCCCTCTGTCTTCCATTCATCTCTCCTCTCTCTCTCCCATCCAACCTCCTTCCTCCCTCCCTAGTCCAAGTGCTCCATTATTTCCACCTTCCCACAACACCTGCCTCCCCCATTCCCCCTCTCCTTAGTTCCCTCCTCCCTCCTCCTGTGGTCCCCTCCATTCACCTCCCTTCTCCACCGGCCGAACACTCCTACATCCCCACCTCCTCCTTAGTAATATTTTTTCTCTATTATCCAGCTCTTTCAGTCTCTTTCTTTCTTTTACTATGTGTTTCCTTTCCATTTTCTTGGCTCCAGCGGTTACATTAGGATATAGATTCACATATAAGGGATTGATGTTATGATCTGTAAATGAGGGAGAAGATACACTTCCTTTTCTTTGTGTTGCTTCACTTAGTCTAACACTCTCTAGTTCCATCCACTTACCTGCAAATTTCGTCTTTTCTAACTGCTGAGTAGAACTTCCTTTTGTTCTACTTACCATATTTTTATTATACATTGGTCAGTTGAGGGACATTTAGGTTGCTTTCATTTCTTAGCATGGAAGAAGTCTGGTCTCAAGAATCCAAGGTAAGATGGGGATGGGGACAGCCTGTGAAGGGTCTTATAAAGTAGACTGAAGAGCCTAGCTAGGGAGAGGAGTCTGCAGCCAGCTGCATGGGAAGGCATGGTGCCTTGCATTGGGGAGCTCAAAAGTGCACTGCTGCCTGTAACACACTGCCTGCTCCCAGGACGGAGGAGTAAAGTCTCACATCACCAAGGTTCCAGCCCCTGGAGCCAGTAGCCAGTCATTGAGAGTGCCCTGGGGGAGCAGGGTGGCCACCTGGTCAGTTTAGAGTGCACAGAGTTTAGGTCGGGGAATATCCCAGGTCTGGGATATTCCAGGGGATACCCCAGAAGCACAGGGAGTGTCCAACTGGATTCTTTGGAGAACTTTCAGAATAGAAAGGGAAGAGTGAGTTAGACTTCCAACATATAAACAAAATTGAAAGTCTAAAACCTAGACAAGTCAACACTCCATAAACAAGGAGAAAATCAAACCAAACCAAAACAAACAAACAAACAAACAAACAAACCAAAAACAATGAAGGCATCTGAAGCAGGCTAGCAAAGCAAGCCTTCAACACAGTGAAAAGGCATTTGGGATTCGCATAGGAATACAGGCAAAGGGAAACCCACATGCCAGGGACACTAGGAAGGGACAACATGGGAAAGGTCCAGGATAATTTCACGCCAAGCTCTACCAACCCTGTGGGAGATTCCTACAGTGGGATCCCCCCTGGGGGGGGCCCAGGACAAAGATCTTAGAGGAACAATTGCAGACATATTCAAAGAAATCAAAGAATATAAAGAACAAGTCAGAGAACTAAGGACAGAGAATGAAAAACTCAAGAAGGAACTAGAGGAAAAGACTGACAAACACTGGAAGTGGAAACACTGAAAAAGGAAGTCAACCAGCAAAGCAAGGAGCTACAGAAGAGATTGAGAAGCTCCAAAAGGAAGTGGAAATACTAAAGATATCAGAAGATGAAATGAAAAATGAAATCAAACACTCATCCAATCAAGAGGAAAGGAATGGAAAAAGCCTCAGAAGTAGAATGGAAGAAGCAGAACAAAGAATATCACACCTGGAAGATAGCACAGAACAACTAAAAACCTCAAGTAAAGATTATGAAAAATTTAAAAATACACAAAAGTGGAACAACCAGAAATTGTGGGACACTATGAAAAGATCAAACCTCCTCATCATAGGGATAGAGGAAGGAGAAGAATCCCAAGAGAATGGTGTTGATCAGATCTTCAACAGAATAATAGATGAAAATTTCCCCAAACTAAAAAAAGACAAACCAATACAAATACAAGAAGCACATAGAACTCCAAACAGACAAGATCAGAAAAGAAACTCCCCATGCCATATCATAGTTAAAATGCTAGACACCCTAAACAAAGACAAAATTCTGAAAGCCACAGGAGAAAAACAAGTTACATATATGGGGAAAGGCATGAGAATTACAAGTGACTTCTCAGTGCAAACTATGAAAGCAAGAAGAATGTGGAGCAAAGCATTCCCAGTGTTAAAGGACTATAGATGCCAACCCAGGTTACTATACCCAGGAAAAATGTCAACTATAGTTGAAGGAGAGAGAAAAATCTTCCATGACATAAACAGTGTGATAAAATACATGTCCAGAAAACCAAACCTTCAGAGACTACTTGAAGCAATTCAAAGGACAGAAGAGAGGAGCAACTATCCCCAGGCTATGTAGAAAGAGAAATTAATAGAAGCATAACTGCAGAAGTAGAAATCTACATCAAAAATGCAAATGGATAATAAGGAAGCAGCATGCATCTTTCAGTTAACCTTAAATATTAATGGACTAAACTCCCCAATTAAAAGACATAGACTGGGAGATTGGATTAGGAAACAGAACCCATCTATATGCTGTCTACAAGAAACACAACTTAAAGTGAAAGTATGGAAAAAATATTCCAAGCAAATGGCATGAAAAAGAAAGCAGAATTTGCTATTTTAATATCAGACAAAATAGACTTCAAAGTAAAAGAAATCAGAAGAGATAAAGAGGACCATTATATCTTTATCAAAGGAGCAATTGACCATGAAGATTTCAAAATCATAAATATATATACACCCAACTGTGGTGCATCAAACTTTATAAAGAAAATTCTCCAGGACCTCAAGGCATAGATTATCCCTAGCACACTCATAGTAGGGGACTTCAATACCCCACTAAGTTCTTTGGACAGATCAACCAGACAAAGAATAAACAGAGATACATCTTAACTGAATGATACAATACACCAAATGGACCTCACAGACATCTACCAAATATTCCAATCAAATACCAGAGAATACACTTTCTACTCAGCACCCCACTGAACATTCTTCAAAATCAAACATATACTGGGACACAGAAAAAAACTCAACAAATACAAAATTATTGAAACAATTTCATGCATTCTACCAGACCACAGTGAAATAGAGCTCAATATCAACACCAGGATAAGTCCTACTATCTATAATAACACATGGAGACTAAACAATACACTCCTGGAATAATGAATGGGTCAAGGAAGAAATAAAGAAAGAAATAAAAGCATTCCTGGAACTGAATGACAATGATAATACAGCACAACAAAAATTATGGGATACTTTAAAAGCAGTCCTAAGAGGAAAGTTTATAGCCCTGGGTGCCTACATCAGAAAAACAGAAAGAGCACAAGTGAACGATCTAACACTGTAGCTAAAAACACTTGAGAAACAACAACACATGAACCCTAAATGCAAAAGACAGGAAGAAATAACAAAAATCAGGGCAGAAATCAATGAAATAGAAACAAAGAAAACAATACAAAAAATCAATGAATCCACAGGTTGGTTCTTTGAGAGAATAAATAAGATAGACAGACCTCTAGCCCAATTAACCAAAAGAAAGAGCAACTCCAAATCAATAGAATCCATGATGAAAGGAGAAATATGACAACAGACAATGAAAAGATCCAGACAATCATAGGAGAATACTTCAAAAACATATACCCTACTAAGTTTGAAAACCTAGGAAAAATGGTATGATTGTTTACCTAAGGAATGCTAAAAACTCCACCAGAAAACTCCTAGAAATGACTAAGAGTTTCAGTAAAGTGCAGGATACAACATTAACTGAGAAAAATCAGTAGCCTTTCTTTACACCAACAAGCAACTGAAGAAGGAATACAAGGAGAACTTCCCACTCACAATAGCCTCAAAACCAATAAAATACCTAGAAACAAACCTAACCAAAGATACCAAAGGTCTCTACAAAAAAATTTTTTTAAACCCCTGAAGAAGGAAATTAAAGAAGACATCAGAAGAAGGAAAGACCTCCCATGCTCATGGATTGGAAAAATTAATATAGTAAAACTGTCCATTCTGGGGCTGGAGAGATGGCTCAGTGGTTAAGAGCGCCAACTGCTCTTGCAGAAGACCTGGGTTTGATTCCCAGCACCCACATGGCGGCTAAGAACGTCTTTAACTCCAGTTCCAGGGGAATGCGATGCTCTCTTCTGACCTCTGAGGCATTGCACAACATGGGTGCACCAATCTACATACAGACAGTACACTCATATACATAAAAAATAATAAAAAAAGAAAAAGACCAAAAATGTTCATTCTACCCGAATTAATACACAGATTCAACACAATCCCAATTGAAATCCCCAAGAATTTCTTCACAGGCTTGGGAAAAAAAAAATCCTTAATTTCATTTGGAAAAACAAAAGACCCCGAATAGCCAAAGCAACCATGAGTAAAAAGAGCAATACAGGGGGGATCTCTATACCAGAATTCAAACTATACTACAGTCATAAAAAGGTACTGGCACAAAAACAGACCTGTTGACTAATGGAACAAAACTGAAGATCCAAATGTAAGCACATACAATTTCAGTCACCTCATATTTGACAAGGGGGCCAAGAAGACACAATGGAGGAAAGAGCATCTTCAGCAAGTGGTGTTGGAAAAACTGGATCACCACTTGTAAGAAGAATGAAATTAAACCCCTACCTCTTGCCCTGTATAAAAGTCAACTCCAGATGGATCAAAGACGTCAATGTGAAACCCAAAACTCTGAAGGTGATAGAAGAAAAAGTTGGCAGCAGCCTATAAGACATAGGCATAGGAAAAGACTTCCTAAATCAGACAGCAGCTGCTCAGGAAATAAGATAGAATATTGACAAATGGGACCTCATTAAACTCAAAAGCTTCTGTACATCAAAAGAAACAATCAAGGAAGTAAAGAGAAAACTCACAGAGTTGGAGGAAACCTTCACTGCAGATACATCTAACAAAGCATTGATTTCCAAAATATATAAACTACTCAAAAAACAAAGAAGAAAGAAAATAAATGATTCACTCAAAAGATGGAGCAAAGAGCTGAACAGAGACTTCACAAGTGAGGAATTAGAGATGGCTGAGAAACATCTGTAAAAGTGTTCAATGTCACTAATAATTAAGGAAATGCAAATTAAACCACTTTATAATCATCTGACTCTGATAAGGCTGGCTGGTATTAAGAAAACATATGATTCCAAATGTTGGAGAGGTTGTGGGGAAAGGGGAACACTCATCTGGTGGGAATGTAAAATGAGAATGTTAACTCATACAGCCACTATGGAAAACAGTTTAGAGAAACCTTGGAAGACTCAAAATGAGCTTGCTACCTGACCCAGTCATAGCACTCTGGGGTATATTCCCACAAGCCTTATCTTAGATACATGTACATCCATGTTTGTTGCAGTGCTCTTCACAATAGCAAGGAGCTGGAACCAACCCAATTGTCCCTCAACTGATGAGTGGATAGATAAAATGTGGTACATCTACACAATGGAGTTCTATGCAACAGTAAAGAAAGATGACATCATGAACTTTGCAGGTAAATGGATGGAGCTAGAAGATATCATGCTAAGTGAAGTAACACAGCCCCAGAAAAACAAATGACAATGGTATCCCTCATCTGTGGATGCTAGCACCAATTACCTAGTTGTAAAGCAAACTGAGCAATGTTAATGTGATCTGAAAACAAATGTGCTCTTATATTGTGAATCCCTTAACAGGTTCTAGAACTAAGTTACTATTTATTTTCAGAGTTAGGAAGCTTTGGTATATGGATGAAGGATATGTATGTACATTTTACAGTATTAAGTTCAAAGGAATGCAGAAAAAGCTGGTTTGTCATGACATTGTGTCTAACCACAGTGTTTATTTTGTGAGAGTGCTTCTTAGTATTTCTTAAACAAGGCTGCTTGAGCTTTTGCACAAGATTTTCTAAAATATTATACAGTAGTTAAAAGTATCAGGCTGGTGTAACTTAGCCTTTCTGGATGCTTAATGACTGTACTTAATGCCCATACCAATTTGGCTGAGGGTATTAAGGGATAACTTTGTTCCTTGCCCTCAGAGGTCAACTAAGACCCAGGGGACTATGCATGGGGCCATCTCTTGAAATGTCCTGCAAATGTGAGTCACCAGTCTTCCTGTGCATGGAGGTCTTGGAGCTCCACTAATGGGACTTAAGCCAGTGTCCAGTCAATAAAGAGGAAAGTCTGCTCATGCTTCAAAAATGGAAGCCTGGTCTAGCAAGACCTGACTTTGTCCTCAAGTGGATGTAACTGGTGCTTGAAAAACCAACAGGATCCAGGGGCTCCCTTCCCCCCAAAAACCTGAGTGACCCTTGAGGACCAGATCCTCAACTGACATTGAGAAAACAAAAACCTTGTTTAATCTTGGCTAACTTTGTGGCCTTAAACATCCAAAAGAATTGTATAACCAGAAATAAATAAGAAGTAAAGCCTGAGAAATTGTACTTCAGGTATAAAACTTGAGATCTTGGTAAAAAGAGAAAAGAGCACAGTTGTTTTGCCTGTCTTACTTGCAAGTACAGCTACCCTGTGGCTGCCACTGCTTTTGCCATCCTTCAAAGATGTGAGAAGACACAGCTTTTCAACCTTCCAATGTGGACTGAAGACTCATGTCTCTCCAAGAATCCTCTGATCTTTTAGTGCCAGATGGGGACTGCTGAGACATCCAACTTGTGGACTCAGCTACTACTGGGCTTTCCACTTCTTCAGAGTATGAACTACCATTGTTGGACTACCCAGGCTGTTTATGGAGACCAGTGCAGGACATGGATCAGGACAGGACATGGTGCTTACTGGACCTCATTTGGTGACCATGGGAAGGGAAAGCCCCAGTGTGGAACACAGGGCAGAACTGATGGTGGTTTGGGCTTGCCAAGGAGGAGACTTCAAATATGAATGGCATTTTTAAGCCTAAAAAAAAATAAGCTGAAGATGCTAAAGCCAATGATATACATGCCATGCATATGTACATATTTTGGAATGTTGGATATTGGAGGGAATAACAACAACAGCAGAAAAGTCTGCATCAAAGAATTGACTGAAAGGGTGAACTTCTGCTTGAAACAGTAAACTTCTGCATCAAGAATTTGAGAGAGAATGAGAAAAAGATGAAAACATGTTTGGCAGAATGCATGAGCTCTGGCTGGGTGAGGGGGCAGGTCTAGCACAGGTCTAGATTTGATTTGTAATGTAATTTGATTTGTATGAAATGCACCGAGCTTCAATAAAGCATTGGCTTAAAAAATAAAGTAGTCTGAAAAATGGACTGGTCTGAGTGCAGTGGATCAGGAGGCATTGGGCAGGTCTGGACTAGGAGGGTGGGGAGGGATTGTAATGTCATCTAAAATATTATCACGTGGTGGTTCTTTAAATGCTCATTATGCTTGTGCTGTCATGCACAGGCTCACAGCTCTGCAAGGCTGCAAGCCTCGGAATTGTCCCTGGCCAGCAGGCTGACAATTCTAGGCTTAAGCTTCGGCAAAGAGGGGGAGGGAACCATGAGAAGTCACCCAGAGAGAAATGGAAAACAGACTCAGAGAGAAGTCAGGAGGAAAGACTCAACTTTAATGTTGGAGCTCAAGGCTTTTATACAAACCCTTGCATGGGCTGGGGCACACACACACAATTGGGGGCTGGGGCAGGCAGTTGGGACAAGGGAATCCCAGGCTATATTACAGATCAAAGCTTTTTCCTAAGAGATCAAAGACAGTCCAGGCCTCAAAGATTTGTGAGGATAACAGCAGGGGTTGGGGCTTGGGGGCTGTTTGCTGACTCTTTTTAAGTGCTTCTTCCAAAAGAATGCCTACAGTGTAAGATGATTAAGATGATTTGTATGAAATGCACACAAATTGAATAAAAATATACACAGAAATATAATTCACATTGTAGAAATAATTCACCTTAATAAATAATTTTCTTATTGAGTTTTTGCATATTTCGTATACAACATCTTAATCATTTTAGACCCCTCCCCATCAGCACTCTCCCATATCCCCCACCTGAATTTCATACATTCTGTCATTTATGTTAAGGCCTATGGAGTCAAGTTAGTGTCCCCTGATGTCCCTCAGGGTAAGTTGGTTCACTGGGGTCTAGTCAGCCTATCTAGAGTCACCCCTTTAAAGAAGATCAGCTCTTTCTCACCCCATAGTAATTAGCTGCCCAATAAATAAATAATTTTAAGTTTAAAAAGGTTAATGTCTTCCAAATACAGCTTTGCAACCCCAAGATAACAGCAATGGGATGCCAAGGTAGTGATCGGGATGTGTTTCCTTGGCGCTGCTTTACATGGACACTCACTGCTGCTTCACTGCACTCAGTAGAACCTGTTGCTTTCCGTGGAAACTTTCTGCTCTCTCTGGTGCTGCCACATCACCAGTGGCTCCTTCCTTCACACCTAGTCCAGAGGCTGCATGGCCTCCACTCTGAGCAGCTCAGAGCTGCGCCACCAGACCTGCACTTTTACAGCCTGCACTGTTGCCTATGATGATTGGCAGCATTCTCAGTGCACTAAGCTGCACTTTTACAGCCTGCACTGTTGCCCATGATGATTGGCAGCATTCTCAGTGCACTAAGACTCCATTGCTACAGCTTTTTTCTTTGGATTAACGATGGTGTTTCTGATGAACCTAGAAGTTTCTCCATTTCTTTTATGGAGTATAGTTTTTTTTTTTTCCCCCCCCCCTTTTTTGTTTTTGGTCTCTTCAAGACAGGATCTCCCTGTAGCCCCAGCTGTCCTAGAACTCACTCTGTAGACCAGGCTGGCCTTGAACTCACAAAGATCCGCCTGCCTCTGCCTCCTGAGTGCTAGGATTAAAGGCGTGCGCCACCATGCCCAGCTTATTCTCCCCTTTTCAACTCTAATTTTTGTCAATTTGCATCCCCTCTTCTTTCATTTGGTTAATTGGGCTAAGGATTTGTCAGTCTTACATATTTCCTCAAAGAACCAGCTCTTAGATTTGTCGATTCTTTACATTTTTTTGTTTGCTTCTGAGTTAGGTTTGTTATTTTTCCAAACTCGTGAGTTGCATTATTGTCTACACTCTGATTTTTTTTTTCTGACAGGGTCTCCCTTTAGTCCCAGCTGGCCTGAAGCTCACTCTGTAGACCAGGCTACCCTTGAACTCACAAAGATCCACCTGCTTTTGCTTCCTAAATGTTGGGATTAAAGTTGTGCACCACCATGCCCAGCTCTTTCTGATTTTTTTAATGTAGGCACTTAGAGCCATAAGTTTCCCTTAGAACTGCTTTTAAAATGTCCTAGAAGTTTTCAGGTGTTGTGTTTTCATTTATTTACAGGAAGTATTTTTATTTCTTCCTTGATTTTTTCTTTGACATGTTAATCAGAACTGTGTTGTTTAATCTCCATGAGTTTTTGTAATTTCTACAGGTCTTTTCTGTTGATTTCAGGCTTTATTGCTTTCTTTCTTTCTTTTTTTTTTTTTTTTGGTCTTTTCGAGACAGGATCTTCCTGTCTCTGTTCACAGTGTCCGCTAGAACTTTGCTCTGTAAACCAGGCTGGCCAAATCGAACTCACAAAGATTCTAGGGCTTTATTGCTTTCTACTAGATAGAGGAGACATGGAGTTACTTCAGATTTTCTGATTTATTTGAAATTGTTTTGTGTCCCAGTATGAAATATTCTATAAATATCTTTAGGTCTATTATTATTATTATTATTATTATTATTATTTTGAGGACAGGTCTCACTGACTGGCATGTGTTTAGAAAATGTTAGATCAGGATTGACCAAGGGTGACATGAAAATGAAAGATGAGTCCTACCTCAGGAACAGATTGTTCTTTGTTAGGGACAATGAAGGTAGTGACAGTTTCTCTGCAGGACTTGAAACTGCTCCAAGGCATAGGTTATAAGGGTTAGGGGACTGAGAAAGGGAAGGATGGGGTAGGGCTATTTTTTAGTTCAATACAAGTGCTGGTGACAGGGTTTGGAGGTTTTGAAAGAATAAGGGCCACTTTGTTTTACCCAGATAACACAGTCTTTGGGGTATTGGTTTTATACAGTTCCTGGGCTGGATATTAGCTCAGATCTGATGTTTACCTAAAGTTTACTTAAGTGGTATGGGGCCCTTTGGAAATTAGGTGAAGTCCAGGCATTTATCCTTCAGCATGGAACTCACTATATAGACCATGCTGGCCTCAAACTCAGAGCTCTGCCTGATTCTGCCTACTGAGTGCTGGGATTAAAAGATATCTGACTATGATATCATCATTTAATGTTTATGTTTTTCTTCTTATTTTTTTGTCCAGAGGACCCATGTATTAGAAAAAGTGGTGTATTAAAATCACTTTCTATTACTAATTTAGGTTCATCTGTGTCTTGCCATCCAGTAGGAGGCATTTATGTCTCTTAGTTAATTGATCTTTTGGTCAGAATGAAGTGTCCTTAATTTGTTCTGATTCATTTTAGCTTGCAGTCTACTTTGTCAGAAGTACGCTAGCAATGCCCCCCTTTCTTGGTCTCATTAGCTTGAAATACTTTTTTCTACTCTTTCAGTCTAAGCCAGTGCCTATCCTTGAATGTAAAATGAATTTCTTATAGGCAATAAAAAGATGGATTTTGTTTCTTAATTTATTCAACTCTTGATGTGGAAGTTGAAGCCATTAATAGTTAAAGTTATTGTTGAAAGATTGATACAGTTGTGTTGATTGCTATCATTTTGTTATTGTTTCTGTTATTTTTGCTCTTTGCGTTCTTGGTCCTATTTTGCATTTCATTAATTTTAGCTTCATTTGATTTCTTAGCCTCTTAGTTGTACATGTTCCCCTTTTCAGTACAAAATACTGCTTCCAGTCTTCTCTGGAGGACTGCTTTGGTGGACACAATTATTTTAGCCTATTTATAACATGAAAAGTTTTTCTTTCTCTTTTAACTATTCTAGAAAGTTTTGCTGGACAAAGTCGTCTGGGCTGGCATCTGTGGTCGTTTAGACCTTAAGGTCTCCACTGAGAAGTCACCTGTTATTTTGGTAGGCTTTTATTTATTTATTTATTTATTTATTTATTTATTTATTTATTTATTTATTTATTTATTTTTGAGACAGGGTCTCCCTATAGCCCCAGCTGGCCTGGAACTCACTCTGTAGACCATGCTGGTCTTGAACTCATAGATATCCACCTTCCTCTGCCTCCCGAGTGCTGGGATTAAGGCCTGTGACACCACACCCGGCAGTTTATTAAGCATTTTTAGAAGCTTAAGAATAATTCCTCTGCTTCCGTGGGGAAACTGTACCTTCAGACACAGCACTGCCCAGTAATTGTCTGCAGCTGTTTACTAATAGCCATCTTAAATGGCTCTTAGTTCTGTTACTTTAAAAATATACTTGTAGGGCTGGAGAGATGGCCTAGCGGTTAAGAGCGCCGACCGCTCTTACAGAGGACCCGGGTTCGATCCCCAGCACCCGCATGGCAGCTGAGAACCGTCTGTAACTCCAATTCCAGGAGAACTCCAGTTACAGGGGAATCCGACACCCTCTTCTGACCTCCGAGGCATTGCACAACACGGGTGCACAAACCTACATGTAGACAGTACATTCATACACATAAAATAAATAAATAAAATTAAAAAATATTTTTAAAAAAGTCTGCTAAATGGAATGGTATACAACCTTAAGAGTAAAAGAAGTCATGTTCACTGGGGACATCTTGTACTGTGATGGCTTCTCTGTTCTGGTGTGGGGTATAGGCATTGCTTTCCCGGTGTTTTTCACTGATTTGGGGTATAGCATTTCGTGCACTTCTTACAAAACCATATATTTATCCAGTTCTGTCTGCCTACATGTGTTTGTGGTTGAAGCCAAACCTGTTCATTAAAAAAAAACAACGTTATTTGCTTTTGAACAGTAGATTTATTCATTGTATTCATATACAAGAATGTAATTTTTAGATATTAAAGTGGACTTATGAAGTATTAAAAGTAAAAAAAAAAGAATAATTCCTCAGCAAGACAATTTTAACCAATACAGTTTTCCTGTTTTCTTTTTCATCATTTTTTTTCTCTTTAGGAAAAGAGTTTTATACACTATAATAAAAAGTTACCTTGGATAAACTTTCAACTTAACTGTACTTTTAATCTACCCAGCACAGCGTGGACTGTTCAACTTGGTAGTAGTAGTTCCTTTTTTGGTCCCGTCACTCCAGTGAGGGGAAAAGGATGTCATCACACTATCATCAGCAGAAGAGAAGTTGTGAAAGAGGACCTGTGAAAAGGACCGCCCACAGCCACCTCGGCTCCAGAAGAGACTGAGCCACTTAGAGGACTTGTCTGAAGAGTGGGCCTGCGTGCCTGATCGTCCATCTGGTATGGAACCAAAACGGATCAGGGAGGGCTACCTGGTGAAGAAGGTAAGCAGGAAAAGAGTTTAAGGCGTGCCGCTGCAGGGTGGCTTGCAGAAACTTCTTGCCCTGCACCCTACACTGCCTGTTGCTTTTAGGAATGCTTTATGTTGGAACTGTTGGGTTGAGATGAGAGGGTACTGCAGCTTGTACAGCATGTTGGGTTGGGGAGTCACCACATGTTCCACTACCTTGTTTTTAATCCTAAAGGTGGATTAGCCCAGCTCAGGCTTCAGTACAGCTTGCTCTTAAGAGCCTGACAATTCCAGACTCTAGGATCTGGAAGGTGGGAATCCAGCTTAATTTTCTCACAACTTAAAAGATCTTTTCAGTCAGGCATGGTGGCGCACACCTTTAATCCTAGCACTTGGGAGGCAGAGGCAGGCAGATCTTTGTGAGTTCAAGGCCAGCCTGGTCTACAGAGCGAGTTCCAGGACAGCTGGGGCGTTAGGGAGACCCCCGTCTTGAAAAGACCAAAAAAAAATTTTGTTGGACTGGCTTCCATGATAGTGGCTGTGTACACTCTGGAGAGGCTTAGAACCTGAAAGCTGCTCACCTATGAAGCTGGATGCTTCAAGCAGTCCCAATCGGTGCTGAAGGCCCAGAAGATCCCTGGATTGCTGCTGGTGTTTAGGCGGCATGGGAGCCCCAAAGAAGCTGGTGCTGAATGTCAGCAGAGGGTAGCAGCATCAGCAGCAGTGAGGTAGATGGACTCAGCACAAAGCAAAGGCCAGCAAACAAGCAGCACTGCTTTTTCCTCAGACTTCCTTCTTTCTAGGCCACTGCCAGAAGGTGCCACCCACTCTGGAGTTAATCCTTCCTGGAAAGAACCCCAGACTAGAGATATTTCTCCTGGTTGATTCTAGGTCCAGTCAAGCTGATAAGAGGAATTGTCTCACTTGCCATGAATACTTGTGTCATGCAGTATTGGACCTAAGCACCTTCCTTGTATGTGCTGCCCCCACTGTCCTTTGTTCATGCATTTGTCCTTTGGCCCTTTACAATAATCCTTTGTGTCTTTGTCTCCTTCTAGGTTGTTGTTAATTAGTCCTAGTGTCTCATTTATACTGATTGCTTGATAAACATCTGTGGGAGAGAGGAATATGTGTCACAGAATCAGAGACTAGGGATGATGGCACTTGTGATTGAAAGAGTTGCCTGTGTTAATAGCCTTTTGGAGAGAGTTTCTTTTTTTTTTTTTTTTTTTTT
>VZQC01010491.1:449518-525602 GCA_009823505.1 Rhizomys pruinosus
TTTTTTTTTTTTTTTTTGTCTTTTTGAGACAGGGTCTCCCTGTAGCTCCAGCTGTCCTGGAATTCGCTTTGTAGACCAGGGCTGGCCTTGAACTCACAAAGATCTGCTTGCCTCTGCTTCCCAAGTGCTAGGATTAAAGGCGTGCACCACCACGCCCGGCAATTATTGTCTTTTTTGAGACAAGGTCTCCCTGTAGCCACAGCTGGCCTGGGACTCACTATGTTGGCCTTGAACTCACAAAGATCCTGCCTCCCAAATGCTGGGATTAAAGGTATGTGCCATCATACCTGGCAGCTTACAGGCCTTTTAAAAGATACTAAATGTTATAAAATTTATGTGGTTTTATTTTACAGTCACTAAATTACAAAAATATAAAAGCTTCAATTTGCAGTAAGAGGCCATTTCGCTAGAAAGTAGAAATGACTGATTCAGAATTGTGAAGCCTATATGAACTGAATAGTTTTTAATGCAAACCAGTTCTCTCAAATTATGACTTATAAATGCCAATCTAGGAAATAAGTCTAGAAGCCATAGTGAAATTTCGTATTGATATTTCTACCATTTATATTTCCCACAATTCTTATGGAAGTTTATATTTATATTACATTTAAATTTACATTAAATTCATTTAAATATATTTTTCATAGTTTTTGCATTTTTCTCTGGAGCCACTTAGATACTCTTTGTGGTAATATATTAATATTCCCTAATTTGGCATTTTGTACTTGTTTGAATATTTTTCAATGCTGGGGCTCAAAATTAGAGCCTTGCATATGACAAGCAAGTGTGTCACCACTGAGCTATAACCTCTGTCCTGTAATCTGGCATTTAAAAGAACTGTTTGTTTCAGAAATAGTCACTGTGTCAGCTGCAGAGCTGAACCTGAAACTAGAATTTCCTAATAAGGCATTAAAACTCATAACTTCCTTATATTTTGTTTCTTTTAGCTGTATAATGTGCATATTAAAGTTGATATATTTATATATGTATCCATCTTTTGTCTGGAACCTGGCACATAGTAGGCATTATGTACATGAACATTTTCATTGGTATTAGCACATACCTACACTTCAACACATAGTGAGCCAGCCCTCTTCTACATGCTATGAGGATATGGCCTGTTCTAAATTAATCTGGGGAAGGAACCATGAAAATCTTTTTCTCATGAGGCTGTTAGGAGCTGTGGGTACACTGTTGATCCAAAAGCATTTCAAGAACCAATAATGAAATTAATGAATTTTCCTGCTATTCATTTTTCTCTTCTGTGCAGTTCAAGATACCAAGGTAGGAATAATGGATACCTGTCTCATACGTCTTATGAACTAGTTTTGAGATATGGTATTTTGGTTGGAAAAAAACGTAATATTGGAAAATGTTGGTGCAGGAATTTTGTTAAGTCTTGGGGTTGATGGTGAATTGTATCAACTGTAAATGTTTCTTTTCTTCTCTCATTTGTGGTGTGTGTGTCTGTCTGTCTGTGTGTGTCTATATGTCTGTGTGTGTGTATCTGTATGTCTGTATGTGTGTGTATGTCTGTGTGTCTGTGTGTGTATGTCTGTATGTCTGTATGTGTGTGTGTCTGTGTGTGCGTGCATGTCTGTATGTCTGTGTGTCTGTGTCTGTATTTCTGTATGTCTGTATGTGTGTGTATGTGTGTGTATGTCTGTGTGTGTATGTCTATATGTCTATGTGTGTGTGTCTGTATGTCTGTGTATGTCTGTATGTGTGTGTGTGTCTGTATGTCTGTGTGTGTGTGTCTGTATTTCTGTATGTCTGTATGTGTGTATGCCTGTATGTCTGTGTGTGTATGTGTGTGTATGCATGCCTGTATGTCTGTGTGTGTATGTCTGTATATGTATGTGTGTGTGTGTGTGTGTGTGTACATGCTGTGAAGTTTAGAGGGCAACATGTGACACTCACTGTGTCTCCTTCTACCATGTGGATCCTGGGGATAAAACTCAGATCATTAGGCTTAGCAGCAAATACGTTTCCCCCTGAGCCATTTTGATGGCTCATATCTGCAATTCACAATTAATGGTTCCTCTTTTCCCTCATGATTAAGATATTTAAATACAGAGGGTGTATGTGTTATTCTGCTACTTCTCAACTTTTTTATTCTAAATAGCACTCAGAGTCCTCAGAGTCTTGTCACTTGTGATTATTTTAAAGGTGCAATTTATCCCAAGTGGTTGACGGCTGGCTGTATAAAAATGTGGCTTCTTTCAAGCCTATCCACTATGTGTGATTCCCATCTTACAGTGGAGAAATTTGAGCCTTAAAGAGGATAAATGACTTGTTTATTTTCAAATATCTGGCAAGAGGATGACCTGGTGTCAAATCCAGGCTTGCCTGAGAGCAGAGCCCCCATCAGTCCTATGAAAGCCTGCAAGAGGGAGGGCAAATGACTGCACCAGAGCGAGGTGGGGTCCAGACAGTTATATTGTGGATAACATTGAGCGTAACTGCCTCTCCTTTTCCTTCTGATTAGGAGAATATGTTTCGAGAACTATTTTGGGTATTATTGAATATACAAGAGGAAAGAGAACATTAACGCAATAAATAATAATTTGGATTCCTTCCTGTTATGTCGTTCATTCCTGAAGGTTTGTGCCACAAATGCAGCTTCCATGATGACCACCTCAGCAATCACTGGGTGCTGCAGGACTGATTCAAGGAGTGGCTTAAGATCTGACTGCCCCACAAAGCTGAGAGCACACAGGGAAATCAGGGTGGTGGGCGAGAGAAAGACCACACTGCAGGCTTGGTCCAAAATTTCTTTTTTTTTAGTATTTTATTTATTATATTTTTACGTGTATAAGTGTATTGCCTCCATGTATGTAAGCACACCCATGCTGTGCAATGCCTGCGGACAGCAGAAGAGTGCATTAGATTCCCTGAAACGGGAATGGATTGCTCTTAGCCACCTTGTGGATACTGGGATTTGAACCTGGGTCCTCTGCAAGAGCAGCCATTGCTTTTAACTGCTAAGCCATCTCTCCAGCCCCATTTTTAAAGCATTTTATTTATTATTTTATGTGCATGCATATGTTTTGCCAGCGTGTGTGTAAGTACACCCATGTTATGTAATGCTCTCAGAGGAGGACGTCAGATGCCCTGGCACTGAGTTACCAGCCACCATGTGGGTGCTGGGAATTGAATGTGGGTTCTCTGTGAGAGCAGTCAGTGTTGTTAACTGCTGAGCTTTCTAGTCCTTCTAAACAGATGAAATAATCCACAGGAATTTGCATTCATTTCTGATAATATCTAACATGTGTACACACCATGCAAAAGCATTTTAATGCATTGATGCATTTGTAAAACGTACTTAGAATAACCCTAGAAAGTGGGAACAATTATTCTTAACTTTACCAATGAGGAAACTGAGGTATATTAAGAGAGGCAGAGGGCCTTGCCTAAGGTCACCCAGGTAAAAAAGGCCAAGCTGATATGGAATAGGCAGCACAGCACAGCCTCATAAAGAACTGCTTCATCACCTTTCATGTGGCCCTCGTGGGTCCAGATTGCAATGCCCTTCTTTTCCCTTAGGGCAAAATCTTCCCAAGCGTACTGCTCAAAACGTCTGTGTGTTGATCAGTTTTGAGCTCTCATCAGGAGCTGGCACAGTGCTAAGCTTTAACTACATCCTATTTCTTTAATGTTTACAATGAGAAATAGGTACTGATGTTTGGAAAAATTGAATGGCTTGGTAAGGTCACAGGGCTTGGAAAAGGCAAGGGTGAGATGTGAGCACAAATCCAAATTTCAGAAAATCAGAGTGTTCACATTCTCTGCTGCTTATCTAATGTATTTTTGTAAATTTCTAATTTGATAGAATTTAATCATATAAAAATATACTACTGAATAGACTAGTTCCCTTGCTTTCAAAGACTTTATGTACATGTGAAATAACCATTTGAGAAGTTGTACCAATGGGAAATATGGCTTATAATACAATAGAAGTAAAGAATTGAGCTGGGTGTGGTGGCACACACCTTTAATCCCAACACTCAGGAGGCAGAGGCAGGAGGATCTCTGTGAGTTCAAGGCCAGACTGGCCTTTGTAGTGTGTTCCAGGACAGCTGGGGCTATGAGAAGACCCTATCTTAAAAAGATAAAAAACAAAAGAAGAAAGAAAGAAAGAAAGAAAGAAAGAAAGAAAGAAAGAAAGAAAGAAAGAAAGAAAGAAAGAAAGAAAGAAAGAAAGAAAACATCACTTAAATAGCATACTCCATAGGTATAGGAAAATAGATAATGGTGTAATAACGCACAGTTCTGCTTCAGTTACATAGTTTTAATCACAATTCTTTGAATTCAAGCTTTACATTAGCCTATGAAATGCGAAGTTTGAGAGAAAGAGGAAGTTAAAAGAGGCCATCATTCCAGGAAGTGTCAGAAAATAGCAGTCTGATTATCTCAGTACTCAGCCTTCAGTGGCGGCTTGCATCGGTCCAGCTGGACAGGGAACAGGAAGTGATGTTCTCTTCTGTTAGATTATGAACTGTTTGAGAAGTGGATCTTGTTCATTTTTATACTCTCAATTATCAAGTTGTGTCTGAAGCTTAGGAAATGTTCTATCACTTGTTGAATCAACTTTTCTCAAAGTAGGAAATTTGCCTAAATAGACACATAGAGACTGAGGAGCCAGGGTTCCATCTTGTAGCAACTTTCAAAGAAAGGAGAATATATTTCAGATAATTTAGTCATTTTCAGGTGATCGTGTGAAATATGGTAGTAAGAGTTTCTATTACTTTAGGCTTACTGGGGGCCCCAAGAGTTGTCAGGTGATCTGGAAATAGGGAAGTAGCTCTGAGGAACATTGTGTAGACTGTCAGAAAGAGGTATGAAACATGTAACTGAGCTCATTTTGCCTGTAATTTTAAAATTAATCTATGAATACATATTTTACAATACTTCTTAAGGTACTCACAAGTTTAATTTCTGCTTTGAATGATGCAAAAAAACTGTTTTCTGAAACTTTCTCCTAGTGGAACTTCTGAATAATCTAGAAGCCAAATGTAGTAGCTTGTGCTAACATTCCTAGTACTCAAGATGGTGATGCAGGAGGACTCCCACAGGTTCAAGGCCAGCCTGTGATGCATAGAGAAACTTTGTCTCAAAATAAAACGATACAAAAAATAAAGTGGAATATGGTAGCACAGGTGTACAATTTCAGTAATTGGAACCTGGGAGGTAAAGCAGGGAGGACCGAGAGGCCAAGGCTGTCCACGGGGAGTGACGCAAAATCACAGCTCTTACCTTAAAGGGGATATGAGATAGTTTAATCTGGAGCAAAATATGAGTGCCCATGGCCCAGGAATATAGATTCAGGTTATCCCAAATTTTGTGGTAATAGTTTCATGAAGTTCTTATAGTAACATAACAAAGAAAAGTAATAAATCAAGATTCTTTTCAAATACATTGATGGAAATAGTAAGTAGGCAGTTACAGCAAAAGGGAAATCTTAGCTGTCGGCCTTGGATGCTGTCTGATGACACTCAGCTCTTTTGTTGGAGGAAGCTAGGGATTGGAAAATATATTCCAAAATTTTTGGTCTGTTATTCACTGGATGTTAGGTCAGACATGGATCAGGATGAGAAATGGCCAGTCCTTTAGGGGCTGAAGACACCCAGATCAGTTGTAATCAGGCTCTGGACGTGCCGTATTCCACACTCTCCACAATCATTGGCCAAGTGAGCAGCTTTGCAGAAGGTTCAATTTGAAGATGCATATTTGTAAGTTTAAGGCCAGCTTGTGCTATCTTAAAAAAAAAAAAAAACTAAAACCAAAAGCAAAACCAACTACTACCAACAACAAAAATTAAACTAAACTGAACAATTCCCCCACCTCTGCCAAAACCCCACTTCTTGAAAGCACAAAAAAGGGTATCATCAGCCTAGATGTTTCACACCTTTGAAGGCAATTCTTATCCATTATGCCTTCTTCTTTTGGGGCTAAAACTCCCAATTCCTCAGCATTTCTTTTCAGAAGTGGTGGGAACACTGTAGCACTCTCTTCTGAACAAACTTCTTTCAATTTGCAGTCTCCAGGATCCCTGAATCTCCCATAGTTTCTCTTGACACTGAGGAGCACAGAATTTGAAGAATTGGGAGGATTTATTTATGAAAAGCAGAAAAAATGGTTTGACATGGGCACACTGTGGTGTGTAACTTAATGTAAAGAGGTCCACTGAACCCCCCAAGTCTGTCTTCAGGGCATTGATATGAAGTTTTAATGTAAACAGAGGACTAAATATAGATATCTAAGCAGTCTCTGCCATCACTGGCCGACTCATCGTCCTGGCTCCAGTCTGTGCTCCAAGGTAGTCTATCTAGTAAGCCATCAGAACTATAAAATCTTTCTGGGAGGCAAGTTTGTTCAGCAAAAGGGCTTCAGCATTTTCTTTTCCCCCATGTGAAATTCCTGGGGGAAAATCTAACTCCATGAGTTTCAAGTGTCCGAGAGCCGAAAGGAGGGGACAAGTGTCTTTATTCTGTTACTATCAAAACCTCAAGAAACTTACCATGTTGGAACATGGAGTTTGGGATAACTGAAATCTGTGTTCCCAGGCCATAGTCACTAATATTTGGCTCCAAAATAAAGTACCCCTTAGCCCATTTGAGGTGGTAATTGTGCTTTTGTGTAGACAGTAGTTATCTAGCCCCTTTCTTTTTCTCAAAGTTACTTTAATATTTTGTTAAATTATTTTTCTACTAATATACATCTTTTCTACTAATGTATGTTATTTAATGTAGGTTTTAAGCCCTATTGGCCTTTCTGTGATTAGTCACTCTAAATAGTCATGAACTTTAAAATGATTTCCTCAGTATTAGGCACACATTTGAGATCGTCCATGACCTTATACCTAGAGCTATGTGTTCTTGAAGCTGCACCTCTGTTCACTCAAGTTCCAATGCTCAGAAAGCTCACTGCGTATTGGGAAATTTTCTTGACTTTCTGTTTGCATTGTTGCAGTGACTTAAGCTAGCAGTCCATGGCCCAACACTAGTAAACGCCTCATGCGGAATTTTTGTTTTTTAATTAATCTTTCAGCCCAGCATCCAGAGCTTTCTGGCCTCTTCACACACAAACACAGCTGGGCTGCGCTCAGCTCTCCTCCGTGCTTTCTCACACTCTCCAGCTGCTTCTTCCCAACGGTCTCCCTTCTGATTTCTTTACCTTCTTTAGTTCCCAATTTTCTTAAAATCTCTTCCTCCCATTTCATGGCCCCCTTTCTAGCTTCATGATACACACATACATCTACAAATACATATAGATGCATATTATATATATAAAACTTTCCATATATACAGATATATTAACTTTAAATCTAGGTTTCACATATAAGAGAAAATGTGATATACATTGCATCCAGCTTATTTCATTCAACACAGAATTTCCAGTTGCATACATTTTCCTATAAATGTCACGATTTGATTTTTCTTTGTACCTTCACAAAATTGTATTACGTGTGTTTTTATCCAATCATCTGTTGATAGACATCTTGGCTGATTCCTTTCCTTAGCTTTTGTGAATAGTGCAGCAGAATTAATAATATTTATTTAGTGGTTACTAAGTGCTAGAATTCATATCCAACAATTTACAAGGGCTGCTTTATTTACTATTTCAATAGCCCTAAGATAAGATACAGATTTGTTTGTTTGTTTGTTTGTTTGAGACAGGGTCTCACTACATACCCCTGGCTGGCCTAGAGCTTGCTATGTTGACCAGACTGGACTTGAACGCACAGAAATCCACTTAGCTTTGCCTCTCTGCTAAAAGAACTAATGGTGTAGTGCTCTGTGACAGACCTACACAGAACTGCTGACTCAGAGATATTTTTGCCTCATATGCCCAAATCTTAAATCTTAAAAAAATGTTAAGAAAGATTATCTTAATCTCAGGTTTGCATTTCTTGGATTTCTATTAAAGTAGTACATGCTATGTTGATTGGGCCCAGAAAATTCTTTTAAAACCAATTGCTCTTATTTTTGTCTATTAAAAATGTGTTTTTATATCTCATATATTCTAGTGAATTTAAAAATTACCCTTAACTCTACAATGATATAAAATATCCATGAATTTTCAATTTGACTTCAGTAGTTATAGTTTTAATATATATACAGAATTTCATTTAAAATGACTATATGTCTCATCCTTTACAATTTCTTGGTGTCATGCAGTGTCAGACTCTGATGAGATAAATTATGCCAGTCTTATGAGGATGATCAGTTACTTACTGGGAACTCTCAATCTGACTCACAATCTAAAACCTAACTCTTCTGGAAACTTTATTTCATGCACAAATTTGTTAAAATAGTATATAAAAATTACTTTTCAGTAATGTGTATAAGGAGTATGCAGCACACAGGTGAATTTCATGTTTAGACTTGGGTTCTATCAAGATATCCCATATGTGTTATCAAATCTGAAAAATCCAAAATCTGAAACACTCATGATACCACATATTTTGGATAAAGAATACATCTATCTATCTATCTATCTATCTATCTATCTATCTATTATCTATCATCTATCTATCATCATCATTTAACTGAAGAAGGTAGGTAAGTGGTATAAAGAAATTTATTTGCCAGGAGTGGTGGCGCATGCCTTTAATCCTAGCACTTGGGAGGCAGAGGCAAGCGGATCTCTGTGAGTTCAAGGCCATTCTGTGGTCTTTTCGTGAGACAGGATCTCCTGTAGCCCCAGCTGTCCTGGAACTCCACTCTGTAGACCAGAATGGCCTTTGAACTCACAGAGATCCGCTTGCCTCTGCCTCCCAAGTGCTAGGATTAAACGGCTGCGCCACCACTCTGGCAAATAAATTTCTTTATACCACTTACCTACCTTCTTCAGTTAAATGATGATGATAGATAGATGATAGGTAATAGATAGGATAGAGAAATAGATAGATAGATAGCTTTATTCTTTATCCAAAATATGTGGTATCATGAGTGTTTCAGATTTTGGATTTTTCAGATTTGATAACACATATGGGATATCTTGATAGAACCCAAGTCTAAACATGAAAATTCACCTGGTGTGGCATCTCTCTTATACACATTACTGAAACAGCTAATTTTTATATACTAATTTTAACAAAATTGTGCATGAAATAAAGTTTCCAGAAGAGTTTTGATTGACCTGGAGTCAGATTGAGAGTTCCCAGTAAGTAACTGATCATCCTCATAAGACTGGCATAATTTATCTCATCAGAGTCTGACACTGCATGACACCAAGAAATTGTAAAGGATGAGACATATAGTCATTTTAAATGAAATTCTGTATATATATTAAAACTATAACTACTGAAGTCAAATTGAAAATTCATGGATATTTTATATCATTGTAGAGTTAAGGGTAATTTTTAAATTCACTAGAATATATGAGATATAAAAACACATTTTTAATAGACAAAAATAAGAGCAATTGGTTTTAAAAGAATTTTCTGGGCCCAATCAACATAGCATGTTTTTTTTACTACTCCAATAGAAATCCAAGAAATGCAAACCTGAGATTAAGATAATCTTTCTTAACATTTTTTAAGATTTAAGATTGGGCATATGAGGCAAAAAATATCTCTGAGTCAGCATCTGTGTAGGTCTGTCACAGAGCACTACACCATTAGTTCTTTTAGCAGAGAGCAAAGCTTAAGTGGATCTTTGTGCGTTCAAGTCCAGCATGATGGTACAAAGTGCAACTCTAGCCAAGCCAGTGATCAGGGGACCCTGTCTCAAACACAAACACAAACAAACAAACAAATATATCTTATCTTAGGGCTATTGAAATAGTAAATAAAGCAGCCCTTGTAAATTGTTGGATATGAATTCTAGCACTTAGTAACCACTAAATAAATTCTATAATTCTGCGCACTATTCACAAAGCTACGAGAAGGAATCAAGCCAAGATGTCTATCAACAGATGATTGGATAACAAACACAGAACTACAATTGTGAAGGTACAAAGAAAAATCAAATCGTGACATTTATAGGAAAATGTATGCAACTGGAAATTCTGTGTTGAATGAAAATAAGTGGATGCAATGTATATCACATTTCTTATATGTGAACCTTTAGATTTACGTTAATATTATCTGTATATATGGAAAGTTTACTATCTATATATCTGTCTTTATCGTATTTGTAATGCATGTGTGTATCCATGAAGCTAGAAAGGGACCATGAAATGGGGAGGAAAGATTATTTAAGAAAAATTGGGAACTAAAGAAGTAAGAAATCAGAAGGGGACCGTTGGGAAGAAAGCGAAGCTGGAGAGTGTGAGAAAGCACGGGGAGAGCTGGCGCGCCCAGCTTGTGTGTTTGTGTGTGAAGAGGCCAGAAAGCTCTGGATGCTGGGCTGAAAGATTAATTAAACAAAAAAAATTCCGCATTGAGCGCGTTTCGCTGTGTTGTGCATGGACTGCTAGCTTAAGGTCACTGCAACAATGCGAAACAGAATCAAGAAACTATTCCCAATTACGCAGGAGCTTTCTGAGCATTGGAACTTGATCGTGAATCAGCGGTGCAGCTTCAGAACACATAGCTCTAGGTATAAGCGTCATGGAGATCTCAATGTTGCCTAATCTGAGGAATCTTTTAAAGTTCATGACTATTTAGAGTGACTAATCACAGAAAGGCCAATAGGGCTTAAAACCTACATTAAATAACATACATTAGTAGAAAGATGTATTTAGTAGAAAGATAATTAAACCAACAATATTTAAAGTAACTTTGAGAAAAACGAAAGGGGCTATGATACTCTGCTCTACACCAAAAGCACAATTACCACCTCAAATGGAGGCATAGGGGATAATTTATTTTGGAGCCAAATATTAGTGACTATGGCCTGGGAACACAGATTTCAGTTATCCCAAACTCCATGTTCCAACATGAGTGTTCTTGAGTTTTGAAGTAACAGAATAAAGACACTTGTCCCCTCCTTTAGGCTCTCGGACCTTGAACATCATGGGTTAGATGTTTCCCCCAGGAATTTCACATGGCGCGGAAAAGAAAATGCTGAAGCCCTTTTGCTGAACAAACTTGCCTCCCAGAAAGATTTTATAGTTCTGATGGCTTACTAGATAGACTACCTTGGAGCACAGACTGGAGCCAGGACGATGAGTCGGCCAGTGATGGCAGAGACTGCTTAGATATCTATATTTAGTCCTCTGTTTACATTAAAACTTCATATCAATGCCCTGAAGACAGACTTGAGTGGTNAAAAAAAAAAAAAAAAAAAGAAATTTATTTGGATTCCAGAATTACTAAAAGTTACTCCAAAAGCAGAATGAAGATGGATCTGTGTGTAGTGTTCACACACACACATACCACATATAAATTATGGATTAGTTTACGGATGTCATCCCTCAATTTCAAAAGCAACAATAGTTTACTGTATACAGATCCTGAGTGTCACCACCATAGAAAGAACACAGAGTGGCTGTGTGGATAGCAGCATTCAGGTTGTTCCTACAAGAGGAAACCATTGCATCTTAGTTACTACTCTCATTTAATCCATGCAAAACCTGGTGCTTGATTGAATAATGGGTTTTTCACAGCAATTCTGCAGAATGGTATTGAATCATCCAGGGTTATTTAAATATGAAAAATCTATACTGCATAATAACAATAAATTGTGTCAGTGTTAAGTTTCTTAGGTGTAATAATGGCACTGTAATACTTAGGATAATGTCCTTGTTTTTTTGTTTTTTTGTTTTTCTTTTTTTTTTTTGGTCTTATCGAGACAGGGTCTCCCTGTAGTCCCAGCTGTCCTGGAACTCTGTAGACCAGGCTGGCCTTGAACTCACAAAGATCCGCCTGCCTCTGCCTCCCAAGTGCTAGGATTAAAGGTGTGCGCCACCACGCCCGGCTAATGTCCTTGTTTTTTAGAAGATAGATGTTGAATACTTTATGGGTGAGATAACATGGTATCTGTAACTTGCTCTAAAATGCCTCAACTTAAAATTATATATATATTCACATATAGAGAACAAGTAAATTTGTCAATTTATTATCCATGGATAAAAAAAGATACATAGATAATGATACTAATTTCCCCATTTTTGTCTGGCTTTGCAACTTTTCTTTAAGGATTTAAAAAAAATCATGTGTGTGTTTGTATCCAGAGGCAAGAAGAGGCATCAGATCCCCTGGAACTGGAGCTATAGACAGTTGTGAGCTACTATATGGGTGCTGGGAACTGAACTGGGTCCTCTGCAAGACCAACAAGTGCTCTTAACCACTAAGCCGTCTCTCCAGCCCCAGGCTGGAAACTTTTAAATAATTGTGAAAATTAACAAATAAACTTATAGCATTTGTTACTACCAGGTATTAAAATTGGGGATATAATTTTAGGGAAATATATTCAATAAAAAATTAAAATGGGGCTGGAGAGATAGCCTAGTGGTTAAGAGCGCTGACTGCTCTTGCAGAGGACCCGGGTTAGATCCCCAGTACCCACATGGTGGCTGAGAACCTTCTGTAACTCCAATTCTAGGAGAACTCCATTTCCAGGGGAATCTGACACCCTCTTCTGACCTCCGCAGCATTGCATGACACGGGTGCACAAACCTGCATGCAGACAGTACATTCATACACATAGAAAATAAATAAAATTAAAAAATTAAAACAAGAAGGATTTATTCACAGAGGAATAGAAATTATTTTCTTTCTTTCTTTCTTTCTTTCTTTCTTTTTTTTCTTGGTCTTTTTTTTGAGTGAGACAGGGTCTCCCTTTAGTCCCAGCTGGCCTGGAGTTCGCTATGTAGACCAGGCTGGCCTTAAACTCACAGAGACCCACCTGCCTCTGCCTCCTAAAGAAGTTATTTTCAAACCTAAGATTTAATATTTAACCTTAGGTCTATCTAAGATTAATATCTGATATAGTCATTCAAGTCTATCTATGATAAGCATTGGTATAGTCTATGATTAGCATTAGTATAGTCTATGATTAGCATTTAGTATAGCCTATGAGTAGCATTGGTATAGTCTATCTATGAGTAGCATTGGTATAGTCTATCTATGACTAGCACTTGGTATAGTATATCTATGACTAGGATTGGTATACTCTATGACTAGCATTTGGTGTAGTCTATCTATGCTGAGCATTGGTATAGTGTATCTATGATTAGCATTGGTATAGTATTTCGTTTTTTGTGATTTTTTTTTAATTGGGGTTAATCATGGAGTTGGGAAAGTATCTGTTGTGGGCATGCCTCTCCACCCAAAAGTCCATTCTAAACTTCCTGGGGTGTTTTCTGGAACTTTCTCTTTATCTTTGTGACACTCTTCTTGCAGCAACAGCTTCAGGCCTGGGGCTTACAGGGCTAGGTGGCTCCTTGGAAGAAATATAGTATTTCTATGATTAGCATTTGGTATAGCCTATCAATGATTAGCATTGGTAGAGTCATCTGGGCTTTTGGCCTTGGAACTGTGATCAATTGGCAGAGATCACTTCCTACTGCATCCTGTCAAGTAATCACTGTTCAAAGTGAGTTCTTGTTCAGAAACTGTCATTTAGAATTCAGGATCAGGACATTATGCACAATGAGGTGGAAGCTACTTGTGCGGGATAGCTTTAGTGTCAACTTGACACACCTTGGTTGAGGGAGCCTCAATTGGGGAATTGGCTCCATTTGATTGGCCTGTGGCCACGTCTGTGGAGTATTGTCTTGATTGTCAGGCAATGTGGGAGAGCCCAGCCCACAATTAGTAGTGCCACCCTGGGCAGGTTGTTGTGTACCGTATAAGAAGGCGGGCTGGGCATGAGCCAGGGGAGCAAGCCAGTGAACAGCATTCCTCCATGGCTTGTGCTTCAGCTCCTGCCTCCAGGTTTCTGCCCTGAGTTCCTGCCTTGGGCTCCCTAAGTGATGAGCTGTGACCCAGGAGATGTAAGCTGAATAAACTCTTTCCTCCCCAAGTTGGTGTCAGTCAGAGTGTTTTGTCACAGCAATGGAAGACAAACTAGAACACTACTATATGAAGTAAAAGTGACATGGCCACTTATAAAAATTTAAGCTTTCTTCAAAGCTTGGCAGTGGTGCTGTGGGTTAGGGTGACAGAATTTAGGGTGACTTCTCTGTTCTTTAAGCAACTGCTGTAGCCACCAGCTTTTCGCTTGACCAGTCTAATAGTACCTGTCCTTGGCAATACCAATATATTTCCTTTTCTGCCCTCAACTGTTGTTTACCCAAGAGTAGACCTGGAAGTGCAGGCAAGTCAGTGTGAAATTAAGGCTAGAAACAGGGTCTCTTAATTATAAGTTAATGTTCTGTCTCCCTGTAGCCCCAACTGACGTGGAACTTTTTTTTGTAGACCTGGCTGGCCTTGATCTCATAGAGATCCATTTGTCTCTGCCTCCTGAGTGCACCACCATGCCTAGCGCCTTATTTCTTTTTTCAATGTTTTCTGAGTGGCCTTTGTATTTCCTAATCTGGCTTATTTTGCTGAACATGATGATCTGTTTTCTTTTTCTCTGAAAATGATGTGGTTTTTTTCTTTATTGTTGAAAAGTATTCCATCATGTATGTATAGTATGTGATGTTTATTTACCTGTTGACAGGCATCTGTGCTGATTTACTAACTTGTCTGTTATGAATAGAGCCAGGATAAACATGGGTGTTCAGATGTTTCTGTGGTATGTTGACTTAATTCCTTTGGGTATGTATCCAGGAGTAGTTCTATTTAGAAAATTTTAAGGAACCTTCATGTTGATTTCCATAGTGGCTTTACTGACTTACATTCTGACCAGTAGTTATATTAGGGTTCATTTCATTTGGAATCTTTCACAACATTTGTTGATTTTTTTTGTTTTGTTTTGTTTTGTTTTCTTGATGACATTCTGTCTGGACTGAGAGGGAATCTCAGTGAATTTGGATTTTCCCGAGGGCTGCTGATGTGGAATTTTTCATGTATTTCTTGACCATTTTACTTGTTTGGAGAGTACATTAGTGCATTTGCTTGTTTATTGATTAGATTATTTGATTTTTAATATTTGAGTTATTGTTATTTCCTAGATCTTAATACCCTGAAATTTTTCCATTTGCTGAATGTCTATGTACTTCACTCTGTTATTTTTTTTTTGTTATTCACATCAAATATGCCTGCTCTTGAACTTCGTATAAGTAGAGTGATAGAAAGTAGAGTTCCAATAATATAAAATCAAACAAGTTTTTATACAGTGTTTCATGGTTTAGTTTTTGAATCACTAAGTTATATTCTATTGTTTGAGTTTACTATATTTGTAAAAGTTTATATATTGCACTGTATTTTATATATCAATTTTTAAACATTGGATATGCTAATGGATGTATAGCAGTTTCTCGTTGTGTTTTGAATCTGTATTGTGTGATAATCAATGATGTTGAACGAACATTTTTTCATGGGATTTTGGATGTTTTCTTGATATACCAGTTTAATACTAGTTGTCCATTTTAAAATTGGATTGTTGGGGCTGGAGAGATGGTTCAGTGGTTAAGAGTACTGCTCTTGCAGAGGACCCAGGTTCGATTTCCAGCACCCACATGGTGGCTAAGAACCATCTTAAAAAATAAATAAGCCAGGCATGGTGGCGCACCCCTTTAATCCTAGCACTCGGGAGGCAGAGACAGGTGTATCTTTGTGAGTTCAAGGCCAGCCTGGTCTACAGAGTGAGTTCCAGGACAGCTGGGGCTACAGGAGACCCTGTCTGAAAAAGGCCAAAAATAAATAAATAAATAAATAAATAAATAAATAAAATTGGATTGTTTACTTTTTTACCAATTTATAAGAGGATATGGGTTATAAATTGACAAACTGAAGGGGTTTTGTTTGTTTTTTTTTCTAATTTTATTTATTATTTATTTATTTATGTGTATGAATGTACTGTCTGCATGTAGGTTTGTGCACCCGTGTCGTGCAATGCCGCAGAGGTCAGAAGAGGGTGTTGGATTCCTCTGGAACTGGAGTTCTTCTGGAATTGGAGTTACAGACGGTTCTCAGCCGCCATGTGGGTACTGGGGATCAAACCTGGGTCCTCTGCAAGAGCAGTTGGCGCTGTTAACCGCTAGGCTATCTCTCCAGCCCCCCAACTGAAGTTTTAAATCAGGAAATAATTTAAGATTATTCCATGCATTGTTTTAGTGTGTGTTTTTTGAAAAGGATAATAGTGCACTGCTAGTTGGGATTAGTTATTCTCTCTGGCCGGAAAAAGATAGTGTATTTTGGCCAAAAATATATTTTAGGGCCTAGAATAGAGGAAGTGTCTGAACAAGCATTTATCATGCATAAATAGCTTTTTACTGAGAACTGGACTGTTAGATAGAGGCCCTTTATATTTTTGATGAGGAGCAGAATCTGCTTGAAAGTAGTTAAATTCTATTTTGGGTAGTCATGACAGGGTGTCGTCCTGAGTCAAACCACAGAAGCAAAGAATTCTTTTCCTTTCTAAACTCTCCTAATGTAGAAACCAGAAAGAGACTTTCTTAGTTTAGTCATAGTAGTAATTTCTGTCTGTACCACAATAAGGTTTTAAAAGAAGAAACTTGGGAGAGTATATGGGAACTGTATTTTCTATTCACCTATTCTGAAATTGATACTGCTAAAAAAAGTTTATAAAAACAAAACATAATAAACCCATTAAAACAAAATCATTTTTCTATGCAGCAAAGTATTTAACAAATGGAGGGAGGGACTTCTAGAGAGTCATTTGGTAGCTTTTGGCCACCACAGGCAATTCAGGAAGCTGTTCTCAGTGACCTCCAGATCAGAATACCACCTCATCACTGTCCAAGATGGCATATTCGGGGGTAGCATATTGTGCTCTCCTGCAATGTTTCTCTTCCTGTGACGGTTAATTTTTTTTCATGATTTCTTATTCCTTTGAACACATGCAGGGCATGGAATATTATCCTCTATTCCTGGGGATGTGAAAACACAGACAGGTAATGGGAGGAGAGAGATCATCTTGTGAGTGGCCAGCACCCAGGTCTGAACCTTGTGAAACTGTAGGCAAACCCAACCCATCACATCTGCAAAGAACATTCTTCATGGAACACAGCCCATCTGACATCAAAGGATTGCAGGGAAAAGGCCTCCTTGGAAGCAGGAATAGGCAGCAGTTCACAGTTCCGGCCTAAACTGTGCTTGTAGCAATTTTCCCCAAGCTGAAAACATGGGTGTTTGAACTGAAGCTAGAACTTCAGTTAATTAGTCTCCTCTCTCTCATTACAGCTGTCTTGAGGCAGTGATCCCCTGAGCACTTCCTTGCAATTTTTGTAGCACAGTTTCAAGTGATGGTTAAGAATAATGTTTTACTGACTGAAACAGTGAACTTCTGCTCAAAACAGTCAACTTCCTCATGGACAATATTGAGAAAGACTGAGAAAGAGATGAAAAGCATGTTTGGCAGAATGCATGAGCTCTGGCAGGGTGGGGGAATGGGCGGGAACACGGGTCTAGATTTGTGAAAAAAAATAAAAATAAATTTAAAAAAAAGACAAAAAAAAAGAATAATGTTTTTCAGGATATGCAATGTCTTAGGAGTCTCAAATTAACCTCTCTTTCCTTGTCATTGGTATTCATGTTAAATTGTTGACAGCAGTCACGCAAAATGTTTTGGAACACATTTTTAATAATAGGCAGGCCAGCTGGCAGGGGAAAGCCTGGCTCCTTATGACTGGGTTTTCAAGAGGGTTTGCTTTGCTCAGGGGTTGGTGGAAGCTGAACTTTGTTTCCAAAGGTTCCTTATAACTGGGACCAGTGTTAAAGTCACATGTTCCTTATGGACTGCCTCCACAAAGCAGTTCTCATGTTATGAACTGAGTCTGACTTTCTGACGACTGTCTGTAGGAGACAGCACAGTGAAGATGGCTATCTGAAGCTCACTGTTGTTCTGTGGCAGCTCATTTTCTGAAAATAGTCTAAGTCTTTGAGAACTTCATACAATGCATGTTGATTTTATTCAACCTCTCTTCCCACTAGCTCCTCTGAACCACTACAACCTGTCTTCCCCACAACTTTCTGTCCTCTTTTCTATCCTTGTAAAATTTTAAAATATTTTAATTCATTCATTGAGAATTTCATACAATGTATTTTATTAATTTATTATTTTTATTTTTTATATTTTTATTTTATTTATTTATTATTTTTATTTTATTTATTCTATCTTATCTTTTATCTTTGCTGATGTCTTATCTGCCTTTATTTCTCTTTTCTTTCCTGTTTTCTAATCTCTCATCTGTTCTCCCACCTGCCTTTTATTGTTCTATCTTATCTTTTTATCCTCTTATCTTATTTTTATTAATTTTTATCATTATCTTATCTTTCATCTTTGCTGATGGGTCTTATTTCCCTTTTTCTTTCTTTTATCTCGAATTTTTCCTCTCATGGCTTATTATGACTTCTTAGTTTGTCTCACTTTTGCCCTCTTTTTTTTTGGCTTTAGCATCTTTTTATTGTGTTTTCTAGTCTTAGTAGTACTGATTTTATTTATTTATTTATTTATTTATTTATTTATTTAGTCTTTTTGAGACAGGGTCTCCCTTTAGCCCCAACTGGCCTGGAGCTCTCTATGTAGACCAAGCTGGCCTTGAACCACCACGCTCAACTATTTTATTTATATTCTATGTTATCTTATTTATTTTATTTCTTTATTTTTTATCCTATCTTATTTCGTTTTATCTTATTTCATTCTTATTGTATTGTTTTATCTCATCTTATTTTATTTATCTTATTTTTCATTTCATCTTATCTTGTGTCTTTGCTAATGTGCTGTTATCTTATTTTTCCTTATTCCATCTTTGACGCTTGATTCTAAACTTTGCCCTAAATTTGTTATTTGTTCATAATTATTTTTTACATATTTTTAACATTTTTCTACACATTTTATTATTCTTATTGTTTCTCATAATTTTTTTATTTTACCTTATGGATCTCCTTTTGTTATTTTCTTCTTACTTAAATACCCAGATTCATAGACAATAGTTTGTTGAAATATACAGAACAGTGATTTTTCTGTTGTAGATTTATTTTTTCTTTTCTTTTCTTTATTTTCTTCGCAAGAAGAAACACTTGAATTTCACAGCAGATCACAAACAAAAGGAATCAAATCCACATGCCAAAAGCACAAAGAAAAGTCAACAACATGGGAAACGCAAATAAGAATTCCCCACTCAATACTATCAGCCCCATAGAGGACTCCCACAATGAGATCTCTCCGGAGGTAACCCAGGACACACACACACACAAACACACACACACACACACACACACACACACACACGCATATGTGTAGATAGATAGATAGATAGATAGATAGATAGATAGATAGATAGATAGATAGAGAGATGATTGATGGATGGATGGATAGAGAGATAGATAGATATTCGTTCTATTGATTCTAGGTTTTATTTTCCTCTTTCTGATCCATCCTGGAGGTGGGTCCTTTGCTCTCTGATCCGTTCTGGAGGTGGGTCCTTTGTTCTCTGATCCGTCCTGGAGGTGGGTCCTTTGCTCTCTGATCTGTCCTGGAGGCAGGTCCTTTGCTCTCTGATCTGTCCTGGATGTGGGTTCTTTGCTCTCTGATCCATCCTGGAGTTGGGGGGTCCTTTGCTCTCTGATCCATCCTGGAGGTGGGTCCTTTGCTCTCTGACCCGTCCTGGAGGTGGGTCCTTTGCTCTCTGATCCATCCTGGAGGCAGGTCCTTTACTCTCTGATCTATCCTGGAGACAGGTCCTTTGCTCTTTGATCCATCCTGGAGGTGGGTCCTTTGCTCTCTGATCCATCCTGGAGCCGGGTCCTTTACTCTCTGATCCATCCTGGAGGCGGGACCTTTACTCTCTGATCCATCCTGGAGGTGGGTCCTTTGCTCTCTGATCCATCCTGGAGGCGGGTCCTTTACTCTCTGATCCATCCTGGAGGCGGGTCCTTTACTCTCTGATCCATCCTGGAGGTGGGTCCTTTGGTCTCTGATCCATCCTGGAGGCGGGTGCTTTGGTCTCTGATCCATCCTGGAGGTGGGTTCTTTACTTTCCGATCCATCCTGGAGGTGGGTCCTTTGCTCTCTGATCCATCCTGGATGTGGGTCCTTTGCTTTCTGATCCGTCCTGGAGGCAGATCCTTTGCTCTGATCTGTCCTGGAGGTGGGACAGATCAGAGATCTTTACTCAAAAGACAGAATGTTTTATGTACTTTTATTTTTATTTTATTTTATGTCTATGAGTGTATTGCCTGCCTGCATATAAGTGGATCCATATCCTGCAATGCCCAGAAGTCAGAAGAGGGCATATGATCCCCTGGAATTTGAATTATGGTCAGTTGTTAGCCTCCATGGGGGTGCTGGGAATCAACCCAGGTCACCTGCAAGAGCATTCAGTGTTCTTAACTGTTGACCCATCTCTCCAGCCCCAATACTTTTTGTATAAATTATGCATGCATAATTTATAATTAATGTATATGTATAATGCATGTATACATTGTATATGTACTTTGTATACAATGTATACAAAGTATATATACAAGTATATGTACTTTATGGACATGTATACATATCATCATTAACTTGAAGATAGGATACCAGTTCGTTAGCATTTTCTAGGAATTTGAAAGAGAAAGAAAAATCAGCTATTTATTATGCTGGAAACTCAAAGGCATTGAAGACATTCAGACTTGGCCATTTTTCAAAATAATCTCTCCCCTACAGGCCATATTTGAACTTGAAAATTGTCCACATTATTTTAATTCCTGCGTGTTAGGAACCACTGACTTAGTCATCACTATCTGTATTTTAGTGTTGGGAGCTAAGTGGAGAGGGGATAAATGGCCCACGTTTGAACAGCAGAGAAGCAGCTGAGATCCAGCCGTCTCGGAACATGATTTTGCTTAGGTCAGGCCGGGACTGACTCCCATCCGCAGTGAGTTAGACTGAAGTTTAGTTTGTATTTTGAAAAGCACTGGAAAAATAGATTTTTGCAGTTTGAATCCTGATGAATACTCCCATAAATTGAAATTTTTCCAACAAAATACTTGTGTTATTTTTTTTTCTTACTTTCGAGGGTTTTTTAATTTTATTTATTTATTTTTGTATGTGTATGAATGTACTGTCTGTATGTAGGTCTGTGCACCCCTGTCGTGCAATGCGGCGGTCAGAAGAGGGTCTCGGATTCCCCTGGAACTGGAGTTCTCCTGGGACTGGAGTTCTCCTGGGACTGGAGTTCTCCTGGGACTGGAGGAGTTCTCCTGGAACTGGAGTTACAGATGGTTCTCAGCCGCCATGTGGGTGCTGGGGATCAAACCTGGGTTCTCTGCAAGAGCAGTCGGCCCTCTTAACTACTAGGCCATCTCTCCAGCCCCACTTTTGGGGTTTTAAAAATAGGGCTGGGGCTGGAGAGATGGCCTAGCGGTTGGGAGCGCCGACCGCTCTTGCAGAGGACCCGGGTTCGATCCCCAGCACCCACATGGCGGCTGAGAACCGTCTGAAACTCCAGTTCCAGGAGAACTCCAGTTCCAGGGGAATCCGATACCCTCTTCTGACCTCCGCGGCATTGCACGACACGGGTGCACAGACCTGCATGCAGACAGTACATTCATACACATACAGAAATAAATAAAATTAAAAAAAATAAAAATAAAAAATAAAAAAAATAATAATAAAAATAGGGCTGATACAGCAGCTCAGCAGGTAAAGGCACTTCCTGCTGAGCCCCAGAGCCACACAGTGCAAGGAGAGAATTTGCTATGCAGGCATGCTGTGATGCTGTGACTCCCAGTCTCTGTCTCTCTGTCTCTGTCTCTCTCTGTCTCTGTCTCTCTCTCTCTCCCTCCCTCCCTCCCTCCCTCCCTCTAAATAAGTTAATAAATAAAACTGATTAAAAATTTTTTCTCAGCTAGACAAAAAACCAGGTGGAACTGTAGAAATGGGTAGCAGAACCCAATCTTAGCTGAAGAAATATTGGCAGCTGATTATGGATGGGTGAGGAAGAACTGGTCTTTAAGAGGACTGGGATAGGCTGACTAGAGCTCAGAGGATGATCTGGCAGAGGAATGGGTAGGGAGGGTAATTTGGCACAATGGACCCTAACACAAATGACAGAATGTGTGAACTCCAGGGGGGCTGTGGGAAGAAGCCAGTGGAGAAGGGGATAAAGGCAACTAAGACTGATGGGGAAGTTATGTATCAAATACACAAAAATTCAATAAAAATTTTAATTTACAAATATAAAACCTACTAGGAAAAAATAGCAAAACTTGCTGTATTTATTTTGCCTTGTCTGCCTTGGGTTCTCAGATCTTTCTCGTCATTGTAGGGAAGCGTGTTTAACACCTGGAAACCCATGTGGGTTGTACTGTTAGAAGATGGAATTGAGTTTTATAAGAAGAAAAGTGACAATAGTCCTAAAGGAATGATCCCCCTGAAAGGAAGCACTCTGACTAGCCCCTGTCAGGACTTTGGCAAAAGGATGGTGAGTTGGTGTCACTAACCACAATGACCTTTGTGTCACCTGCTGACCTTGAAGTCTATCTGAATATGAGCAGTTCTTCCTGCACGAGTAGCCCCATCTTTGCCAGAGCAGGTGTGAATCAACTGCCATGTTTCATGAGGGGCCTCAGACCTTGAAAGGGGTCATTTTTAATGGGATATATTTTGATTTGCAGTTTGTGTTGAAAATTACTACAACCAAACAGCAGGACCACTTCTTCCAGGCAGCCTTCCTAGAGGAGAGAGATGCTTGGGTTCGGGACATCAAGAAAGCCATTAAATGCATCGAAGGAGGCCAGAAGTTTGCAAGGAAATCCACAAGGAGGTCCATTCGCCTGCCAGAAACTGTTGACTTAGGGTGAATGTCTGTGTTTGTCACATTTTAGTTTTCTCTTCCTCTTCTGTGTGGCAAATCCTGTCCTGACCATGTCTTATGCTGCACCCCTCTGGTAAGCTGACAGTAGCTCTAGGTAGAAGGTAGAATAGGATGTTTACCTGATCCTGAAGCAGTGATTGGAGTGCCAAGTCCTAGGAGTTGGGGAGAAAGTCTTGTGGAGTATGAAGAAGAAAGGAGAGGAAGGGAGGAGAGGGATAGGGAGAGGTAGAGGGAGGGGGAGGGAGGAGAGGGAGGGAGGAGAGGGAGAGGGAGAGAGGAGAGGGAGAGGGAGGGGGAAAGAAGAGAGGGAGAAGGAGAGGGAGAGGGAGAGGGAGGGAAGAGAGGGAGAGAAGAGAGGGAGAGGGAGAGGGGGGAGAGGGAGGAGAGGGAGAGGGAGGGAGGAGAGAGAGAGGGAGGGAGGAGAGGGAGAGGGAGGGAGGAGAGGGAGAGGGAGGGAGGAGAGGGAGAGGGAGAGGGAGGGGGAGGGGGAGGGAGGGGAGAGGGAGGCAGAGGGAGGAGAGGGAGAAAGGAGGAAGAGGAGGAGGAGGAGAAAGAGGAGAGCAGTCAAAAAAGAAATAAATTAGGGAGAGGAGAGAGAAGGGGAAGAACAAGGAGAGAGAGGATAAAGGAGAAAGAAAAGAGAAAGAATATCATGCCAAAAGAAGCTAGTTTTAAAAGTTTCAAGATCTTCGGTAGCAAGGAAAAGGCAGGGACTCTGTATTTAAGCAGACAAACTTTCAAATTCAAATCCATGCTTCTACTCAGTGGAGAAGGGCCAGTCAAGGAGGGCGGGGGCACTTACTCAGTTGGAAGCCATTTGTGCCTGACTGGTATTGGATTCTGATGTAGGCTATTAATAGCCTGGAACTGCAGGTGGTAGTTTTAACATAAAGATGGAAGGAGAACCTGTTGGTAAGTGTAGCCCCTGACAGGCTGTGAGTGGGGTTCTTCCTGCCTCCCCTCTGCTCACAGGGACTCCCTTCTCCAGGAACCTCTTTCTTCTGGGAGGTTTTGCCTTTTATATTTGGCATAACCTGAAACAAGGGACACATTGGAAAGAATCCTACGTTGCCTGAAGATGCCTGGCAAGGATTTTGTTTCCATAAGGAGGGGTTGAAAGGAGTCTCTGAGAAAAGACAGGAGACGTTCTTTCTGCCCAACTAGCCTGAGAATTGACATGTCACAGGCATGAAGTTTGTGTGTTAATCTTCATGGGACTCAGCAGCCTCTCTCACTTTAGAAGTTTAGAAGTTTGTTGATAAGACCCAATAGGAGATATCTGATGTTGGCTTCAGACACGATGTGACCACAGTCCTGGTTAGGACTGTCAGAACCAAGTGAGAGTGACATTCAAACTACATGGAACCTCAGGATGGATGAAAACTGGACTTCTGTGATTTGGAATCTATCTGATTTGGGTGTTTCTGGTTTATTATGCCAGGGAAGAAACAAGTATGAGCTCACTATTTTCCTTATCATTTTCAGAAGAAGAGATAAACTTAGAAAACATATTCACTTTCTTGGAGGCAAATGTCTGCAACACATGTTCTGACAAACCCTTAAGAATGGGGAAACTATGTTATCTTCCTATGCCTTTAACAGTGCCTAAAATAATCAACTTAGAAATGGTTATTTTGTCTCATGTTTTGGAGGTTTCAGCCCCTGATTAGTGAGACTCACTGCTTTAAGGTCCCAGTGGTTATGGTAAGGTGCACATCAGGGCAGGTGTGTATAGCAACCAGTCTGTTCACTGTTCACCCAGGGGTTGCAATAGGAAAGAAACTTTGGAGTCTCATAAGCTCCTTCAAGTGTATGTCCCAGCGACTTGAAGAACTTCTGTTAGGATCCATTTCTCTCTCTCTCTCTCTGTCTCTGTCTGTCTGTCTCTCTCGGTATCTCTCTGTGTCTCTGTCTCTGTCTGTCTGTGTCTCTGTCTCTCTCTATCTCTCTGTCTCTTTCTCTCTGTCTCTCTCTGTCTCTCTGTCTCTCTCTTTCTCGTACATGAGTGCACCTGTGTGCGTGGTGCATGTGCACATGTATACATGTATTCGAATATGGAGGTCAGAGGTTGATTTTAGGATCTCCCTCAATTGCTCTCTGCCATATTTTCCTTACTGAACCTGAAGCTCGCTGATTCAGTTAAATGAGCTGCTCAGCCAGCTCCAGGGATCTCCCTGCCTCTGCCTCCACATGTTGTGATTACAGGCTACTATGTTGTTTTTTTGGGTGATGGATAGCCATTCAATCTTCTATGGCAAGTCCTTTACTGACTGAACCATTCCCACAGCACCAGGCCACATTTCTCGACATTTCTGCCACCTCTGAATAGTACCAAACTGGGGACTGAGGCATTAAAGTTTGGGTCTTTGTGGGAATTGCCAGATTCAAACTACAGTAGGGACTTTAAAGCTCTATGTTTGTTCCCAGAGTATTTTCCCTGAGACACTTAATCTTTGGTACTTAACTGAGGGCAACTGTCTATTTAAGCACCAGGAATTAAATCAACAAAGAGCTTAATGAATTTATGAGACATTAAGTGTATCTCTTAAATGCTTAGCAGGCCACATGATTTATGTGTGTGGGATGCTTTAACTACTTATGGTCTGGCAGAGAGATTAGGGTGAGAGGTTACTCCAAGGAAGGGGAAGCTTGTGCTCTTGACACCCCGTCCAAGATGACAACTCCTGGAGACATTCACCATTCTGAAACATTCCTTGTCACCTGTTTTTGTCTCTGAACAGTGCTCTATATTCGTCTATGAAAGACCCTGAAAAAGGAATAAGGGAACTGAATCTGGAAAAGGACAAGAAGATCTTTAATCACTGCTTCCCAGGTAAAAGGACTTGCAGTTCTAAAGTGGAGCCCCTGGGGAAGGAACCTAGAGCTCTCTCAGCTGTTTGTGTGAGGTGAGAGACTGGAGTAGAGTGGAAGCATAGGATCATGGAATGCAGACTGTGTTCACTATGAGAGAAACCCAGACCAAAGAATAAGAAGGGATTTCTATAAGGATTCAAGCATCAGGTCTATGCCACACTATCTCCTGTTAATGTGTTCCCTTGTCCCAGAGTATTCCATTAGCACTCCTTAAATTCTTCCCATAGAAGGTCATAGTCAATTTGAGAAATCTCAATGTGCAGAGCATACACGAGAGTCAGGGCAGCCTCTGCCAGGAGGTGAAGACTGAGGCCGAGGTAGGATGCAGGTATTGCTGACATGAGATGGAGGATCCTGGCTATCAGGTGAGAGAGATGGGGCTGAGGTTGTCTTTCAGACTTCAGCACATCTAGTCAAGCAAGCATTGACTCAAGAGTGAGAACATTCAAAATGAAGGCTCAGACTAAATGCAGCTGAGCCCCAAGCTCACTTAGACACTCTGAGTCTTAATTTTCAAATGCGGTCAGTAATTAATACCTCTTTTGCAGGGTTGCTCTGACGATTAAAGGAGAAATGCTGTATCACGATGCTTATCTTCATAGAGGGGGGAAAAAGTAAAATTTTCATGTGTGAAATTCATGGAAGTCCTATTATTGGCTGCTCTTGAGGCCCTCGGTGTAACACACCAACTGCTCCAGATGGGGTGACCCAGGACTAGCTGGCTGTGGTTTTGGCTGTCACCAGCTGGCTTTGTAAAGAACACACTGTTATGAATGCAAAGCTTCATTTTAGAGTGCCAATAATCCAACTGTTTGATTAATTTAATTCCATTCCTTTTGTTATCCTGTCTTAAGGTAAAATCTTGATAAAATGGCTGCTTATTGTCCATGCCAGAGCCTTTATAAGGTCTGATGATGAAGACAAGAAATATGATCAAGTCACAACTGAGAATACACATCCATCATGTTATTTGCTGCTTAAAAACTTGCATTCTCTTCACTGACAGATTTCTCTTTTTTTAGCCATTTTTACTGAAGTTTTGTGCATTTCATACAACATTTCTCAACCAAATGTAGACCCATTCCCCTTCCTTGACCCCCACCCCGCCAGAGCTCATGCATCATGCATTCTGCCATACATGTCTTTCATCTTTTTCTCATTCTTTTTTTTTTTAATTTTCGATGCAGAAGTTTACTGTTTTGGGCAGAAGTTTACTGTTTCAGTCAGTTCTTCGACCCAGTCTTTTTTGTTGTTGTTGTTCCTTCCAATTTGTATTGCTCCAAAATATGCATATATGCATGCCACACATATATCAAGATTATGATATCTTACATTTTAGCAACCTCAGCTTATGATTTTTTTGAGACAGGGTCTCCCTGTAGCCCCAGCTGTCCTGGAACTCACTCTGTAGACCAAGCTGGCCTTGAACTCACAGAGATCCACCTGCCTCTGCCTCCTGAGTTCTAGGATTAAAGTCATGTGCCACCATGCCCGGCAATTTCTTTCTTTTTTTTTTCTTCAAGACGGGGTCTCCCTGGAGCCCCAGCTGTCCCAGAGCTCACTCTGTAGACCAGACTGGCCTTGAACTCACAAAGATCCACAGGCTGAAAGATGTCATGTTTTCCTTAAGGAAGTGTTTGAAGGCTCCTCCTTGGCAAGCCCAAACAACCATCAATCTTGCCCTTGTGCTCCACACTGGGGTCTTTCCCGTCCCATGGTCACCCAAATGAGGTCCAGTATGCACCATGTCCTGTCTTGATCTTCCTGTACTGGCCTCCATGATACAGCCTGGGTAGTCCAACAATGGAAGTCAATACTCTGAAGAGGCTGAAACCCCAGTAGCTGCTCAGTCCCCAAGCTGAATGTCTCAGCAGTCCCCATCTGGCACTGAAGGTGTGGAAGATTCTTGGAGAGACATGAGTCTTCAGTCCATATTGGAAGGTTGAAAAGCTGTGTCTCATATCTTTGAAGGATGGCAAAAGCAGTGGCAGCCACAGAGTAGATGCACTTGCCAGTAAGAATTGAAGACAGGCAAAACAACAGTGCTCTTTTTTTCCTTTTTGTCTTTTTACTAAGATCTCAAGTTTTATACCTGAAGTACAATTTCTCAGGCCTTACTGATTATTTATTTCTGGTTGTACTTTCTTTTTGGATGTTTAACACCACACGATTAGCCCAGATTAACCAAGGTTTTTGTTTTCTCAAGGTCAGTTGAGGATCTGGTCCTCAGGGGTCACTTGGGTATTGGGGAGGGGGAGCCCCTGACTCCTTTTGGCTTTTCATTTACCAGTTCCATCCAGTAAGGACAAAGTCAGGTCTTGCTAGACCAGGCTTCCTTTTCTGAAGCATGAGCAGACTTTCCTCTTTATAGACTGGACACTGGCTGAAGTCCCATTAGTGGATCTCAAAGACCTCCCTGCATAGGAAGACTGGTGACTCACATTTGCAGGATATTTCAAGAGATGCTCCCATGCATATTCCCCTAGGGCTTAGTTGATCTCTGAGGGCAAGGAACAAAGTTATCCCTTAGGTATGGGTATTAAGTATGGTTGTTAAGTACCCAGAAAGGCTAAGCAACACCAGCCTGATACATCACACCTATATTAAAATTATATCATCAGAAAACAAATTGTATGTTATTTCCATATCATATTTCATGATTTGCATTTTTTCCATTTTGATTTTATATTACTCTATGCATACATACCCTCCACCCATAGTCCAAAATTTCAGTCTGAAAACAAATTGTAGCTTAATTCTAGAACCTGTCTAGGGATTCATAATATAAGAGCACAGTTGTTTTCAGATCATGAGGAATATAACATTAACACTGCTCAGTTTGCCTTACAACTAGGTACTTGGTGCTAGCATCCACAGATAAGGGATACCATTTATTGTTTGTTTTTCTGGGACTGAGTTACCTTACTTAACATATCTTCTATTTCCATCCATTTACCTGCAAAGCTTATAATGTCATTTTTTTTTTTTTTTGGTCTTTTTGAGACAGGGTCTCCATGTAGCCCCAGCTGGCCTGGAACTCACTCTGTAGACCAGGCTGGCCTGGAACTCACTCTGTAGATCAGGCTGGCCTTGAACTCACAAAGATCTGCCTGCCTCTGCCTCCCAAGTGCTAGGATTAAAGGCATGCGCCACCACGCCCAGCTATGTCATATTTCTTTACCACTTCATAGAACTCCATTGTGTAGATGCACCACATTTTCTCTATCCACTCGTTGGTTGAGGCTTGGGCTGGTTCCAGGTCTTGGCTATTGTGAAGAGAGCTACAATAAACATGGCTGTGCATGTATCTCTGCGATAGGATGAGTCTTGTGGGTATATACCCAGGAGTGGTATGGTTGGGTCAGGTGTTTTGAGTCTTTTAAGGGTTCTCCACACTGCTTTCCATAGTGGCTGTACAAGTTTACATTTCCACCAGCAGTGCATGAGTGTTCCCTTTTCCCCACAACCTCTCCAGCATTTGGTATCATTTGTTTTCTTGATCCTAGCCAGTCTTATCATAGTGAGGTGATATCTTAAAGTGGTTTAATTTGCATTTCCTTGGTTATTAATGATGTTGAACAGTTTTTAAGATGTTTCTCGGCCATCTCTATTTCCTCACTTGTGAAGTCTCTGTTCAGCTTGTTACTCCATCTTTTGAGTGAGTCATTTGTTTTCTTTCTTGTTTTTTGAGTAGTTTATATATTCTAGAAGCTAATACTCTGTCAGATGTATCAGCAAAGGTTTCCTCCCACTCTGTGGGTTTTCTCTTCACTTCCCTGATTGTTTCTTTCACTGTACAGAAGCTTTTGAGTTTAATGAGGTTCCACTTGTCAATTGTCGACCTTATTTCCTGCGCAGCTGCTGTCTGATTTAGAAAGTCTTTTCTGAGCTGGGTGTGGTGGTGCATTTGGGAGGCAGAGGCAGGTGGATCTTTGTGAGTTCAAGGCCAGCCTGGTCTACAGAGTGAGTTCCAGGACAGCTGGGGCTACAGGAAGTCCCTGTCTCGAAAAGACCAAATAAATAAATAAATAAATAAATAAATAAATAAATAAAATAAAATAAAATAAAAAGTCTTTTCTTACACCTATGTCTTGTAGGTTGTGTATCACGTTGAGGTCTTTGATCCATTTGGAGTTGACTTTTGTACAGGGCAAGAGATAGGGATTTAATTTCGTTATTCTACAAGTGGTGATCCAGTTTTGTCAGCACCATTTGATAAAGATGCTGTCTTTCCTCCATTGAGTCTTTTTGGCCCCCTTGTCAAATATGAGGTGGCTGAAATTGTATGTGCTCAAGTTTGGATCTTCAGTTTTGTTCCATTGGTCTACAGATCTGTTTTTGTGCCAGTACCAAGCTATTTTTATGACTATAGCCCCGTAGTATAGTTTGAAGTCTGGTATAGAGATCCCTCCTGTGTAGCTCTTTTCACTCAGGGTTGCTTTGGCTATTTGGGGTCTGTCTTTTGTTTTTCCAAATGAATTTAAGGATTCTTTTTTCCAAGCCTGTGATGAAACTCTTGGGGATTTTAATTGGGATTACATTAAATCTGTGTATTAATTTGGGTAGAATGGACATTTTTACCATATTAATTTTTCCAATCCATGAGCATGACAGATTTCTTAATGTGCCTTTGACTCTCCCCATTGCCCTCAATGCTCCCCCCGCCCCTCTTGACTCCTTCTTTTCACCAACTTTACCTGGTTCTTATAGACCTGGTGCCTGTCTATGTCTGTCTACACTGCTGGCCCCTTGCCTATGCTGGATACTCCACTCCTACTCCAAATATTTGCAAACTTTGCTTCTCATTTCTTCAGGTTTCAGCCCAGTTATTTCCTCTATGAATCTTCTGGTGCTGTGTGACAGCAGCTCCCCTTTTCCCTTTCTCTTCTGCCCTTCTGATTTGACTCCAGTCATTATACCACAGTATCGACGTACAACAGAATTCTGCAATTTCAATGTTTATTTTTCACTGCCTCTTTTAGATTTCTTGAATGAATCTAGTGTCTGATAGATGTTGAATAAGTGCTCCTTATGGGAATAAGTGTGTTAGTAAAAATGACTTGTTTTATGTGTGTTGCTTTTCCCAGCAACATGTAGATGGGTTTTTTTTTTCAAACTTTCACATGATTCCTTTGTTTCCTGGTACCTGTCTCTTTAATTTTTTTTTCCTCTTTGGAGTAACAGGGAAGATGGGTCAAGATGGACACTTGCATGCTCTGGACCCAGGTATGGAGTCAGTGGCTTGTGTCTTGTAAAGCAATAACTGTCCCTCTGATGTTTGTATCTAGGTAGTGGTGTCATTGACTGGTTGCTTTCCAGCAAATTGGTTCGGAATCGCCAGGAAGGTCTCATGATTGCATCATCACTGCTCAATGAAGGGTACCTACAGCCTGCTGGGGACCTGTCTAAGAATGCAGCAGATGGAGTTGCTGAAAACCCCTTCCTGGACAACCCTGATGCCTTCTACTACTTTGTAAGTGAGGAAAGGTACCTACTTGTTCCTTTTGAAAAAGGTCCACAGTAGATTTTTGGTGGATTTCAGTTCATAGCCACATATGCAAAGAGAGAACTGTTAGTTCACAGGATGTTCTCACAGAGAACCCAGGTTTGGCTCCCAGCACCTGCATGGCAGCTAACAATGGTCCATAACTCTGTCAGCATTGCACAACATGGGTGCATTTACACACATGCAGGAAATACACTCAGACACATAAAATAAAAATAATAAAGATATTTTAAAGTATTTATTTTATGTATGTGAGTATTTTGTTTGCATGTATGTAATACACCATGTGTGTGCATTGCCCATGGAGGCCAGAAGAGGGCCCTGAACTGGAGTTATAGACAGTTGTTAGCTACCGTGTGGGTGCAATGATTCAGACCTTTGGTCTATAAAAACAGCCTTTAAATAAAAGCCATTAAGATATCTTCTCAGAGAGACTCCTCTCCTAGTGATTTGGCATATCTAACAGCTCACTAAATGCCACATTACTCTTGATTTCAGGGCTGAGTTTGGACACATGCTCTTGGTTTTCTCAAAGTTGCAGAAGGGGCTGAGTGCGGATTCTGGGGGTCATGATGGGGAGAGAGTTGTATAACATCTTATATATTAGTCACTATGATTGCAAAGGGGTGGCCGTGAGGTTCCAAGAGAAGGAAGCCTTTGAAAAGAGAAATGTGTGTGGTACAAAAGATTGAGATACACAGAATAGCATAGAGAATCATAGAAAATAAAAAGGATTTGGAGATCACACTTAAATGTAAATATAAAAGAAATGAGATCTGGAAGCAAGAAAAATAGCCATTAATAGCCAGGATAGCCTTTAAACTTTAGATTAGGATACCCATAGGTGCAGGAAAAGAAAGAGCCTATCCTAAGCTGGCAGGGGAGACATACAGACACACGTGCAGCAGCATGTCAAAGGCTGGTCACACATGCAGCAGCATGTCGAAGGCTGGTCACACATGTAGCATATCTAAGGCTGGTCACACATGCAGCATGTTGAAGGCTGGTCACACATGTAGCTGCTTGGTTTCCCAACAGCCAGACAGTGGATTCTTCTGTGAAGAGAATTCAAGTGATGATGATGTGATTTTGAAGGAAGAATTCAGAGGAGTTATCATCAAGCAGGGATGTTTACTGAAGCAGGTGAGTGCCCGCCACACTGCCACACTCTTCCTCCTCAACTTCCCCCTTATCTTAATCTTTTCTAAATTACCAAAGGAGAGCCGGGGATGGTGATAAATGCAAACTAGGAGAGTGTTGTGAGTTCAACACTTGACTATGTAGTGTGACTCTATCTCAAAAAGACAAAGCAAAAGAAACAAATGAAAAAGAAAAAAAAGCCAGGCACTGTGGTGCATGTCTTTAATCCCAGCACTCAGGAGACAGAGGCAGATGGATCTCTGTGAGTTCAAGGCCAGCCTGGTCTACATAGTGAGTTTCAGCCTAGCTGGGAATACAGGGAAGACCTGTCTCAAAAAGACCAAAAAATAAAAAGGAAGGAAAGAAGAAAGAAGGAAGAAAGGGATAAGAAAGGAGAAGAAAGAAAAGAGAAAAAAAATGACATTTAGTTTATTTGACTAATAATCAACCACAAAATGAAGCCAATACAGTGAAAGGTAGATAAAAAGTCAAGTAGGTGATCAATGTAATGTTAGGTTAGGACTGCTGGGACAGGTAGAAGGAATATGCCCCTAAAAATAGAAAAATGCTTTCTTCATAATATCATAAGACAAAAGGTATTTTAAAATATTTTATTTAGGGGGCTGGAGAGATGGCTCAGTGGTTAAGAACACTGGCAGCTCTTGCAGAGAATATAGGTTTGATTCTCAGCACCCACATGGTGGCTAACAATCATCCATAACTCCAGTTCCAGGGGATTCAATGGCCTCTTTTGACCTCTGTGGGCATTGCACAACATGAGTGTACTACATACATGCAGGAAATGCACTCATATACATAAAGAAAAATAAATAAAATATTTAAAAATTATTTTTATTTTATGTGTATTGGTACTATCATTTTAATTCATTTGTATTCTTGGTCCTACTTTGTGTTTCTGTAATTATATCTTCATTTGCTTTCTTTCTGTAGCCCCTTGTGTATATTCATTACTATCTTTGTATTGCTTCAAATATTCTCTGTTTGGTGGACATGAATTCTTTCAGCCTATTCATGTCATAGAAAACTTCTCCTTCGACTTTGATAGTTTTTCTGGGTAAAGCATTTTGGTTTGGCATCTATGGTCATTTAGAACCAGGAATACATTATTCCAGGCTCTTCTGGCTTTCAGTTTGCATTGAAGTCAGCTCTAATTCCGCTGGGTTTTCCTTTATATGTGACTGGTTTTTCTCCAGCAGTTTTCAGCATCCTCTTTGTTCACTTAGAGATTTTACTTGATATGCCATGGAGAGTTTCAGTTCTGGTCCTAGTTGGTGTTCTGTGTGCTTCTCATATCTGTATATGTATGCCTTTCCTCAACTTGAGGAATTGTTCTTCTTTAATCTTGTTGAAGATCTGGTCAGTGCTGTTGACCTGAGATTTTTCTCCTTCCTCTCCACCTATGATACATAGATTTGGTCTTTTCATGGTGTCCCACATATCCTACAGATTCCATTTCTGTGTTTTAAATTTCTTCATGTTCTTTGCTTGAGTGGTGCAGTTCTCCAGCTCCATCTCTGTGACTTCGCGTTCTGGTCCCTCTGTTTCTTTCTGCTTGCGAGGCTTTCTTTCTCCTATTGCTCCAAATTGGCTTACTGAGTTTTTTCAACTACTTCTTTTCTTCATTTAGTGTTAGTTTTCTTCAATATTTCTGTCCTGAATTATTTTTGACATTTTATTCAGCCATATATTTATATTTTCTTGAACTTCACTGAGGAGTTTATTCCTATCCTCAGAGTTCTTTGCATTGTTTGTTGATATGCTTTTTAAAATCCTTGAATTTTTTTATTGTGTTCACAATCGTTTTTAAGTTCTGTGTCCTGAGACTCCTATGGATAGTTCTCATTTTAAAATACTTCTATGGGCTGGTTGTGGTGGCACCTGGCTTTAATCCCAGCACTCAGAAGGCAGTTGCAGGTGTATCTCTGGGAGTTCAAGGCCAATCTGGTCTACAGACTGAGCTCCAGGTCAGCTGGGACTAAAGGGAGACCCTGTCTCAAAAATACCAAAAACAAAAACAAAAACAAAAAAACCCAACAACTTCTATGGTACAGGCTAGTTGGGAGCTCTCCAGCTGTGCAAACTGGTCTAGTCCCAGAGCAGAGACAGTGACAAGTGCTATCGTGGCACTTTAAACCTGCTATAAACTACTGGAAAAAATCTAGGGTAATTTATGGCAATTGCAAACACATTTGGACGCATTTTCATGTGCAGACACTATGCTTGGTGGTGGAGAGCAAGTATGAGCATGAATCAAATCTTACCTTAAAGGTCACTAGGCCAGGCATGGTGGTGCCAGGAGGCAGGGGCAGGCGGATCTCTGGGAGTTCAAGGTTAGCCTGGTTTACAGAGTGAGTTCCAGGCCACCTGAGGCTATAGGGAGACCCTATCTCAAAAGCACCAAAAAAATAAAACAACAACCAGGCATGGGAGTGCCCCCATGCTTGTAATCCCAGCACTTGGGAGGCAGAGGCAAGCAGATCTCTGTGAGTTCAAGGCCAGCTTGGTCTACAGAGCGAGTTCCAGGCCAGCTGGGGCTACAAGGAGACCTTGTCTCAAAAAACCAAAAATAAATAAATAAATAAATAAATAAATAAATAAATAAATAAATAAAATAAAACAACAACAACAACAACAACAAAAAACCCTCACCATCTAAACAATGCTGATGTCTAATGAGAGAGAGCAAGTCCTATTTTCTTTTTTTTAATTTTTTAAATTTTATTTATTTTGTATGTGTATGAATGTACTGTCTGCATGCAGGTCTGTGCACCCGTGTTGTGCAATGCCGCGGAGGTCAGAAGAGAGTGTCGGATTCCCCTGGAACTGGACTTAAAGATGGTTTTCAGCCTCCATGTGGGTGCTGGGGATTGAACCCGGGTCCTCTGCAAGAGCAGTCGGTGCTCTTAATCGCTAGGCCATCTCTTCAGCCCACAGGCCTATTTCCATCTTGTCTATTAAAGCCAAATTCATTTCTGTTCCTATTGCTGCTCTCTAAAGTTGATTCATAGTGATTTTATGCCTCAAATTTGCAAACATTCCTAATAAATTATTGTTAACTTTATTTTCCTCCTGGTTTTTCTTTATTCTACCTAGCTGACCTATTCTGTCTCTTGTCACGAATTTTCTTAAAATACAGTATTCTCACCCCTACTCAAAGGACATAAGCAACAAAGTTTTACTTTCACTATGTGCTGCTGACCTTTCCAGCTCTGTCTCTTCCATTCTTTATGTAACATATGTTTCGCCATGACTGGTTTTATTCATTAATATCTGCTGTAACATCTGCATTTCTACTTCTAATTTTGTGTTCTTGGTCATCATCTAGGCCGGAGAAACAGCTTACTCAGTATGATGCTTGCCATACAGACATGAGGACCTGAATTCTGTCCCAGCGCTAATGTAAAGAGCTTGCTGTGGCACACACTACAATTCCAGTGCTCAGTAGACAGAGATAGCTAGCCACCCAGGCCAGTTTAACTGGCAAGTCCAAGGCCCCAACAAGAGAGAGTGTCTCAAAAAATAAGTTGGACAGCTACTGTGTAATGATATCTGAGGTTGACCTTTGACCTTCACACCCATGTGCACACGCGCGTGCACACACACTGCGGATGCACACACAGACTATTCTCACCCTTCTAAACCCTCTGTGTCATGTGTGGGTGGTCCTCCATATTTACAGGCTTTGTCTGACTGCCCATGCCTATAGTTAAAGATCTTTCATTTAATGCATTTGAAGCTTTTTATTTTTCATATGTAGTATTTGAGTTGGGACTTGGTATATTCCATTTCCATATGTATCATAAACTCCTCAAAGAGTGGAATCATCTCTTGAACTATTTTGTATGCCTTGAACTGTCTGACAGAGCACATTTAACACAGTACTGTGCAACATAATTCTAAAACTGAAGTCAGCTTAGAAATTATTAATTCATTTCTTTCAATAGCATACAACTTGATAACTGGCCTTGATGCCTGTCTCCTTGAGAAAAATATTTCTGGGCTAGGGCCTGGTAATTCAGCATTTCTTTCTTCCTTTATTTAAAAATCAGAATACTTATTACTTAAGCACTGTATATACAGCATGATGCTAGGAGCTCACCATTCTTTTTCTTATGTTGTCCCCTGATACAGGGGCATAGGAGAAAAAACTGGAAAGTGAGAAAGTTCATTCTGAGAGAAGACCCGGCCTACCTGCATTACTACGACCCTGCTGGGGTGAGACTTCGTGCTCGACAAGTCCATCTGAAATGAAAAGCCCCACTGTGATTATAAACTGCGGTCACATTCCCCCTCTGTTTTACTGATATTTTCATCTTTTCTTCACTTTTCTATTAACTTTTCTTCTTGTCCTCTATCTTTGTTGGTCACTTCTTGTTGCAATGTCTATGTTCTGGGCCTCTGAGACCAGCAAAAAACTATCAGGAATGTAAGTATCATGATATTATAATGTATTTATTCACTCAATATAATTCTGGCCAATTTGATGTATATTATTATTTTAATTAATTTCTTTCAGCATGCAACTAATGGGTGTCATTATGACATTTCGTTCATCTATATAATTCTACTTTGCCATCCCTACTGCCCCTTCATTGCCCCCTAACCACTCATCTCCATCCCTTTCCTCAACCAGCCCCTCCTGCTTCTGCTCACATACATCCCACCCCATCTCTTCCCTCTTATTCAGTTCCCGTTCTTTTCTTTCTCTGTCTCTCTTTCTCCCTCTCTCACTCACATTTAAATCTCTCATATACAGATATGAGAGAAAACATAAGCTATTTCTTTTTCTAAGTCCAGCTTATTTTGCTTTAACAAAATGTTGTATAGTTCCATCTAGTCTCCTACAAATGTTATTATTTACTCTTTTTTTTTTGCAGCTGAATAAAATTCCACTGTGTATATGTACCATATTTTCTTTATCCATTCATCTGTTGATGGACTTCTAGGTTGAATAATGTTATTATTATTATTATTATTATTATTTTTAGTTTTAGTTTTTGGAAGAAACTTCATATTGATTTACCTAGTAGCTACCCCAGTTTACATTTCTACAGCAGTATGAGTTCATTTTCCTCTATATCCTTCCCAATATTTGCTAGAAGTTTTTTTTAAAATCATAGTTATTTTGACTGGGGTGAGATAGAATCTAATGGAATTTAATTTGCTTTTCTCTGATGGATAAGGTTTGAACCCTTCTTCAACTATTTATTGAGCATTTGTATTTCTTCTTTTAAAAATTATTCCTTTCATTAGCTCAATTATGAATTTGCTGATTGTTTTCTTGGCATTTTATTTTGGCATTCTTTATAAATTTAGATACTGATCTCACATTGGATAGACAGTTGACAAGGATTTTTCTTCCAGGCTACTGGCTACCTACTCACCCTATGGTTGTTCTTTCTACTCTACAGAAGGTTTTAGTTTCACGCAATATCATTTGTCTTGGTATCATTTGGTTTTGGTTTGGTATCTTCTCCTGTGCTACTGCAACCCTCTTCAGAAGTCTATCACTATGCCTACATCTTGAAATGGTTTGCCTGTGTTTTCCTCTAGCAGTTTCAGAATTTCAAGTCTTGTATTAAGATCTTTGATCCGTTTTGAATTGATTTTCAAATGCACAGTGAGAGGTATGGATCTAGTTTTTTTCTTTTATATGTAAATATCCAGTTTCCCCAACACTATTGGTTGGCAGACTCTCTTTTTTCTAATGTACTCTTTCGCACTTTTATCAAAGGTCAGCTGGCTATAATTGTAGTGCTTTTCCTTCTTGGTCCTCTATTTTATCCTGCTGGTCTCTGTGTTTGTAATTTGAACTAATCCGTGCTTATAAATGGAATATTCTGTATGTATCTGTTAAGTCTGTATGATCTAGGGTGCATGTTTAGCTCTTGATTTTTAGTTCATTTTACATCTGTGAAGGTGAGATGTAGAATATTGAAGTCACTCACTATTATTTATCTTTTATGTCCATTAATGTTTGCTTTATGAAATTGGGAGCCCCAGTATCTGGTGCATATTTATTCATAATGTTATATATTCTTGATGACTTTTTCCCTCTATTAACTTGTAGGGACCTTCTTTAAAAGTTTTTAAATTTTCCAGGTGTGGTAGCTCAGGCTTTTAATCTCAGCCCAGCACTCTGGAGGCAGAGGCAGGTTGATTTCTGTGAGATCTAGGCCAGCCCGGTCTGCATAGTGAGTTCTAGGTCAGATGGGACTATGGGAGACCCTGTCTATTTTTTTATTTTATTAATTTTATTTTATGTGTATAAGTGTATTGCCTGCATATATGTAGGTGCACCTGTGTGTGCAATGCCTACGGAGGTCAGAAGACAGTGGAGGATCCCCAGAACTAGGATTATCAATGGTTGTTAGCTGCCATGTAGATGCTGGGAAATGAACCCAGGTCCTCCTGCAAGAGCATCCAATGCTTTTTACTGCTGAGCCATCTCTCCAGCCCTGTAGGAAGCTTCTTTATCTCTTCTTATCAAATTTGGCTTGAATTCATTGTCAGATACCAGAACAGCAATAGCAACATACTTTGGGGTGCCATTCACTTGGCCCGTTGACTTCTGTCTTTCAACCTTCAGCCTGTTGGTTTCTTTACTAATGATTCATGATTCTTAGAGACAACAGAGAGGTGAATCTTATTAATATAGTCAAGCAACCTCTCTTTATTGACGAGTTGAGGCCATTAATATTGAGTTTGTTAGAGATGTTTCCTAACTTCTGGTGGCTGCTAGTTATTGCCTTTCTCCCTTATTAGTAGCAGGGATGTGCTGGCTTGAATATGTTGGACATATTCAAGTTTTTTTTTTCTAACTCTCCTTTTGTTATTCATCTTTTGACGTTTATTCTTTCTTGTGCTCTCAAGTGAGAAGTTTTTCTTCCTCTCTGGTTTCTTTAAGAATCGTCTCCTGGACTGGCAAGGTCACTCTGGTAAAGCACCTGTCACCAGCCTGACTACCTGAGTTTGGTCCCTGGGACCCACCTGGTAGAAACACAGATCCATCTTCTGCAAGTTGTTCCTTGACCTCCACGCATGTATATGTGCGAGCGCACACGCGCACGCACACACACACATGCACACACACGCACATATGCACACGTTCACACGCACGCACACACACATGCATGCACACACACGCACACACACACGCACACATGCACTCACACATGAATGCACACACGCACGCACGCACACACGCATGCGCGCACACACACACACGCACACACACGCACACACACACACGCACACACACGCACACAATAAATAAACAGTGTAATAAAAAGACTCTTCTCCAGTGCTGACCTGATGGCTGGTGGCCATGAAACGACTTAGTCTATCTTAAAATTTTTTTAATTTCTTCCTCAAATTTATTTATTTTTTAAAAAGTATTTTATTTATTAATTTTTATTTTATATGTTTGACTATATTGACTGCATGTATGTAAGTGTACCCATCTCATGCAATGCCTGTCGAAGTCATAAAAAGTGTGACAAATTCCTTTGGAACAGAAGTTACAGAAGGTCATTAGCCGCCATGTGGATGCTGGGAATCAAACCTGGGTTTGCACAATTTCTGTAGAGCAGACAGTGCCCCTAGCTGCTGAGCCACATCTCCAGCTCCATTTTTCCTCCAACAAATTTAAAGAACAGTCTTGCTACCTAGAGCAATCTTTGTTGACATTTACTTCATTTCAGACTTCTAAATATATTGTTCCATGATTCCCTGTCTTCCTGGCTACCAATAAGTGTCTCATCTTATTCTGTGTATTTGCCCCTGTAGGAAACATGCGATTTTCTCTTGTGATTTTTTTCTAATTTTGAAATTAGCATACAGAGTATTGGCTATCATTTTGATGTTTTTAAACAAAGAGCATGTTTTGGTAGATTCTTCGTACTCTTCATTTCTGCCATCCCCTATACATAATCCCCTTATAAGCTTCCTCCTCATTTCCCTTCTTTATCTGTACCCTTGTGTCCCTTCCTACTGCGTCCTTCCTCATTACCTATTTTTACCCTTGTTTTCCTAGATTTTTTTTTAATTTTTTATTTATTTATTTATTTTTATGTGTATGAATGTATTGTCTGCATGCAGGTCTGCGCACCCGTGTCGTGCGATGCCGCGGAGGTCAGAAGAGGGTCTCGGATTCCCCTGGAACTGGAGTTCTCCTGGAATTGGAGTTACAGACGGTTTTAGCCGCCATGTGGGTGCTGGGGATCGAACCCGGGTCCTCTGCAAGAGCGTCGGTGCTCTTAACCGCTAGGCTATCTCTCCAGCCCCAGATTTTTTTGTTTTACCCACATTTACATCCATACATGTGCACACACACACACACACACACACACACACACACACGGTAGCAGAATTAATATCATGAAAATGGCCATGTTCCTAAAAGTAATCTACAGATTCCTATCAAAATTCCAATGTAATTCTTCACAGAACTAGCAAAAAAATGGGAGAAAAACAAATTCTGGTGAAGATGTAGGGAACAAGGAGCTTCATTCACTCTCAGTGAGAGTGCAGGCCAGTGCAGCCACTGTGGAGGCCAGTGTGGAGTTTTCTCAAGCAAGCAAAAGAGAAAGACTATATAATCCGACTACACCAGCCTTCGTCATACACCCCAAGGACCCATATCCTACCTCAGATGTAATTCCATATTTTTAATTACTAATCTTGTTTCTTTGCTTGTATTTTTGACATCTTCAGTGTTAGTATACTGTAGAGAGGTTTTTCTCTGGGCGCATCTATTTTTTATTCTAGATTGATTTGATTCTGTTTGCATGACTTTTGGTCTAGGTTTGTGATTTTTCTCTGTAATTTTGTTAAATGTCTATGCCTTTGGTTTCTATCTCAGCTCTCTCTGTCCTACAGAACCTTGGGTGTGTCCTGGAACTCTCAGGCCTTGTGTTCTTGCTCATCTATTTATTTGTTTTTCTAATTTGATGTTTGAATGTCTCATTCCTCATTTTTCTCCTCTATCAAAATTTTTAGTCTTCTTCATCAAGCCTATTGGTGCTACTATTTTAATGTGGTTAAATGAGTTTTTAATTTTAAACATTTCTATTTGTCTTTTCTCCAAACTCTCATTTTCTGGGCTGAATTTCTCTGTTCTGTTGATCTTAAAGTGGATTTTCTACCCAGTTTATAGCTACTTTCTCGGTGTGGTTGCTGCTCTTCTTCAGGTCGTGAGCTGAATCAATCTTCTTCTTTATGCTCCTTGAGCTCAGTGAACGTTTTTACCATTAAACTTTTGAAGTCTTTATCAGAGACTTGAATTCAACAGCTGAGAAGTTCTGGTCTGTTGGGGGAGTCACCCCGCTTTGTTTCTGATGTTTCTTGTGTTTTTGTGCTGTGATTTGATTATCTCTTGGTTTATGTTTCAATTTTATTGGGGGATTTTCTTATTGAGAAGCCTATGCCTCGGAGCTCAGTGTGCATTACCACTTAGGAGAAAAAAATGTGCTCTTTGAGGATGTTTTTGTTTTTACTTGTATGTCTCTCTGTGTGTATGTACATGCATGTCTGCATGCAGCTGTGCATGCATGTCCACGTGTGGACATCAAAGGAGTATGTGGAGTGTCCTTCTCTATTATTTTATGTTTTGTTCCTTTAAGATGAGATCTCTCCATGAACTTAGAGCTCATATGTTTTTTCTGGATAGTCTGGAAGAAAGGAAGCTTCAACAAGTTTCCCATCTTCACCCCCTTGTCTTTGAGGTTCTAGGTATCTGGGAGGCCTAGCTGGTTCCATGGGAACTGTGAGCCACACTCTGGTCCTCGTGCCTTGGCAGAGAGCTCTCTTACTGCTGAGCCTTCTCATTAGTCCTTGGTGATGCTTCCTCCACTATGAAAGCAGTCATTGAGTAGGATATGATAACCTCAGCTTCTCCACATCCTCTCCTTCTTTCCTTCAGATCAGAATTCCAGATTGGCTTGCATCTTCTCATGCAGCTTGAAATGGAGAGTAGAAGTTCTGGAAGTGATTATCTTTAAGCTCCTTCTGCTCTTCTTTATGAACCTGTCATGGTTCTGAGGGAGATGACATTTATAGCAATAGGACAATATATATCCACCCTGTGTACTTTGGAGACACGGCAACTCCTCTTTCTTCTAGGGTGAGGATCCATTGGGAGCAGTTCACTTGAGAGGCTGTGTGGTGACTTCCGTGGAGAGCAGCCCTGATGGTAAGAGTGGACTTCTGTGGGAGACAGATGTGCTCACTTCTACCCTATACCTGTTCATCTTGAGCCAATCAATCATCAATGTATAAATTTACTGTCTGAAAACTTTGATGGAAGCAAGAGCTATTCCTTCTCTGTAGCTGTCTCTGCCTTCCCAGAGCTGGGGAGACTGGAGTGACTTGTGTATGCCTTGAGTATTTTTCACTGAAGTGTGTTTAGAAAAACCTCATCATCTCAGAACTGGTTTTGATGGAGAGCTTACTAGCAACTCCTGGTGCCACGGCTTTGCTGAAAGACCTTTTACTTATCTACATGGGGAAATGCTTTCAACAAAAGGGACATTTATGCACTGAGGTGGAATGTTTAGTGGGAAGAACACCAAGTACAGCTAGTCTGTGCCATTCAGTCAGCCACAGAGCCCTGCATGAGCCAAGGTGCTCTTCCAGATCTCAGCTCTTCCTCCGAAAATAAGAGGCTGCATTGGATAGTCTCTGCCCCCTGCCAGGTCACATACTTATGACTGATTTTTGGATTATCCATGAGATTGTAGACAGCCTTGCCAGGTACAGGGGACACGCAGAGTCACTGGACACTTGGTTTTCACAACCCAAACTCTGGTTTAATTTTTTCTTTCTCATTCATCAGACATTTTTTTGTGTTGTTTTAATAAATTATATTTTGGACATTTTTAAACATTTATAAAATTATAGAGAAAAGCATGTAAACAATATAAAATGCAGTTATCACTACAAGATGATATTATTTAATATGTGCTTATCTATGTCTTCATTTTGTGATAATTTATCTTGAGTCAAATTAAGACTTGGCCTTTTACAGAGAAGCAATCCTGGTAATCATTTTGGGTTTATTTGTCTTTTTATCTTTCAGTAAAGGTTGATACTTAACTCTTCATTCAGACTCTACTTACTGTATTCATATTAGATCTTGGTCTGTTTTATTGTATCTACATATGCACTCACATGTGCATGCACATGTGCGTAAACACATGTAAATATTTAACACATATTAGGATTGTCTTTTGGCTTATATTATTAGCAAAATGAAACTACATGATTTAGAAGTTACTCATTAAGCCAGACATGGTGGCACACGCCACTAAGCCCATCAATCTGAGGTCAGCCTGGTCTACCCAGTAAGTTCCAGCTAGCTGGAGCTACAGGGAGACATTGTATCAACCAAAACAAAACAACAACAACAACAAAAAATGAAATGGAAAAAGAAGTTACTCATTAGACACTACTGCTGTTCAAAGGTGAGAAATCTAACTTACATATGAATGATGAAAGAAAATATTTCTTCTTGAGTTTATTCCTTATTTCTTATAATGATCATATTATGCAAATTGTAATGACTACTTTACAGTTATATGTATATATGTATATATGTTCAATGAATAGACATACTTTTCTTAAGGCTTTGAGAAAACAGGTGTTTCATGATTTGTGAAAGAAGGAAGGAGGGTGACTTCTTGGTGCCCTGGGCACCATTGTTTGCTTTCTCTTTCATCAGGCAAGAAGAGCGATGAAGAGAATCTTTTTGAGATTATCACAGCAGATGAAGTTCATTATTACTTGCAAGCGGCTACACCCAAGGAGCGCACTGAGTGGATCAAAGCTATCCAGGTGGTCTCACGGACTGGGAAGTAAGGGCAAAGCTCAAGCCCTTATCCCCTCTCCAAAGAAGCCCATTCGTGAGTGGACTCAGTCTGTGACTCATCCACTTTTGTGACAGTTTTACCAGAAAGAGCCCAGGAGCGGGATATTTCTGCCCAATCCATGTGCCTCATAGTGTTTACTCTGCACTTTCTAGGACCATCCCTGATGTGCCCCCAAGCCATGTCCTAAGCAACGTGGCCTGGATATGCTATTTAGCCTTTCCAGGCCTCAGGGCCTCTTCTGGAAAATGAAGGCGTGAACTGGGAGATCTCTGAAGACCTCTCTAGTTGACAAAACCAAAACCATAACCAACCAACCAAACAAGCAAATAAATAATGCCCCATGATTCCAAGACCCCTGGAACTGAAATCTCCCATGGTGGTCCTGCCTTCTTTGTCTTGGCCCTGGCAATAGTCAGATGTGTCAGAACCTGAGACAACTCTTCTCTTAGAGATTGCTACCAAGTTGTAAGGAACATACTTGAAATTGGCTTCCTTTGTTCTCCTTAGTCATTTTGCTGTTGCCCCTTGTTTAGTGTCCTCTTACCCCAAAACTCCTTGAGGGCAGCTTTTAGCTTTCTATGATTTTTTAAATAACTTTTGGGATTGTATTTCTCAAGAAAAAGACCTAAGAAAGCCAAGAGTAGCAGAGGGGCCTTTCCAGGTATCAAAGCTGCTAAGAACAGGTGGATTCATTCTTCTTGCATCTGATGTGGAAGGGTTCTCTCTTTATTCTTTCCTGGGGTATTTTTTTTTTTGACACAGCATCTCTCTCCCTTTAGTCCCAGCTGGCCTGGAGCTCGATATGTAGACCAGGTTGGCCTTGAACTCACAGAGATCGTCTGCCTCTGCTGGGATTAAAGGCATGCACCACCACACTTGGCCCAAGAAGGCTCTTAGCAGCCATGTGGGTGCTGAGAATCAAACCCAGGTCCTCTGCAAGAGCAGTCAGTTCTCTTAACCACTAAGCCATCTCTCCAGCCCCTCTTGGGGGTATTTTTGTACCACTTGTTATAATTAGAAGGGGAAACTCAAGCCTCTGAGTTTCCCTTGATATTCACAGAAAAAAATAATAAGTCATGTGGATTCTCTTGTCTCCCTATAATAGTAGACTAGTTTCTACTTCCATTTGCAGAGAGTGGAGGGGCTGGACTTGGATTCAAGGCCAACTGAGCAGATGATGGCTTTATACAGTATCAACATGGAAGGCCATGCAGAGCTTATGGTACAGACTGTCACAATTGTGTAGCACCTTAAAATCTCCCATTCACAATACTATGTAGTTCCCTTGGGTATACTTGTTACGCTAGTCAGGAGACTAGTAGCCGAGGTCAGGTGAAGGAGAGGAGTTCGATTCACACCAGTGGGTGGATATCTGGATCACTCCATAATGGTGCCAGCCTCCAGCTAAAGTTTTTTTTCAGGGGAAATTTATAATCAATTCATATGTGAGGAATGCGAGCAAGAGGCAAATATATAATAAAAATATTATATATAATAAAAATATATGTTATAATTAAGCAAGTGGTTACAAGTAACATACGGTTGCAAAGATTACAGGAATGTGGAAGTTTTGAAAACAAAGGCTTCAGTCCTGGGTAATGGAAGTGGACAATGGGGACAATATTCCTGTTTACTGCTCCATTCTTATTTCTTCCTTTCTTTCTTTTTTTTTTTTCGTCTTTTCGAGACAGGGTCTCCCTGTGGCCCAGCTGTCCTGGAACTCACTCTGTAAACCAGGCTGGCCTTGAACTCACAAAGATCCACCTGCCTCTGCCTCCCAAGTGCTAGGATTAAGGATGTGAACCACCACACCCAGCTTTATTTGATTTTTGATAAATTTGGTAAGCAAGTTTATTACACAGGCCTTAACCCATTAGCCAATCATGACTGTTAGTGGGACTTCCAGGGGCCCCACGTAGTTCAGGTGTTTTTCTAGTAAGATGCATTTTCCTTTCTTCCAGCCTTTATTTTCTCTAGCAGTTGCCTTGTATTTTTTCTATTATGCCAGACTGATTTGCAGAAAAACAGCACTCTTTTCCCGATAGATACACAGGCCTCCTTTTTCTGATAGTTTGGACATCCTTAGCCTCAGGGAGGGTTACATTTATGGGCAGATCCAAGGGAATTTCCAGTTCTCAGAAAGAAACTGATCATTTTCTTTTGGGATCTTCACTCTAAAAGTGTGTCAATTTCTACCTCCTGTTTTTATTACTTCTCCCCCTGAAGAGGTAACCCTAACTGCCAATAGGGAATGGAGGTGCTGGCTATGCTGTCTTCTTCCAAGCTGAACGGGCATGGCAAGTGGGGTACCACTTCAGTTGGTATACATAAAGACCCAAAAATATAGCTATAGAGAGACTTTGACAGGTGTCTGGGGGAGAGATGAAGGGGAAATTAAGGCAAGAGTAAATGGACACACATTCTAGGCAGGGTATCAGGGGAAGTCAGAATAGAGTGAATTTTAAATGTCTAAAGCAAAGTCCATCAGAATTCCTTGATGAGGGCTTCCAAAAGTATCCATTTATTGGGTTTCTCCTTTTTTTTTTTTTTAGGAGCTTTGATAGTTGTTAAGTAGCTAAAATTACAGCATGGATTCCATCCCAAATGGTTTCTAGACAAGGAGAAAGTACATTTAGCCCTTATTTAATTTTTAGATAAGAACAAGAGTGGGCTTGTCTCAGCTGCAGGGTTGAACGAAGCCAAGATTTAAATTCTTAGATCTGAGTAGCATTTTTCTATCAAAGAAAAAATTTCCCATATGAACTTTTATGCCTAATGTCTAGGAAGCACAATTTCTTGGACTTGAAAATAAATATACTGGTCACTTTAATCTTTGGTTATACTTTTCTTTTGGGTGTTCGAGACCATACAGTTGGGAGGGACTCAAGAGTTGTGGCAGTACCCTGGGTAATTTGGGGTGTCACTTGGACTACTGTGGCCAACAACTCAAAGGGAGGTGTCTCTGTCTGGCACGGATTCTTGTTACACAGACTTCAGTTCATGTACAGATATTTATGTGTAACTTTTCAGCAGGCTTTTCAACTTACTCATTTCCCTCTGGTTTTTCAAACCAGAGAAGCATTATTTAGCTCTCTTCTCTTTCTCCCTGTGTAATACTCCCTCCTCTCTCTGCAGTTAAAGTACCCACATTTTTCCCATTTCATCCTTGTTAGTATCTATCGATTATGATCCTTCTTTCTCTTGAGCTCCTTCCCCTTTACCCCTATGGTTCCATCTATAGCCCTCCCTTTTCTTCTCCCATTTTACCCATTTCCTCCTTGGTAATACTTGTCTCTTACTAATCCTTTGTCTCAGACTCCTTTTTTCACTTTAACTCCATGGTTTCTTTTCATTTTCCTGGCTTCTGAGTTATATCAAGAAATGTACTCAAATATAAGACTTTGGTACTAAGAGCCACAAACACAGGAGAATATATGTCCTTTGTTTTTCTGAGTTACTTTACTCGATATAATAGTTTCTAGTTCTGTCCATTTCCCTGAAAATTTCATGCTTTTGTTTTTCTAAGTTTTTTTTTTAATTTTATTTATTTATTTTATGTGTATGAATGTACTGTCTGCAAGCAAGTCTGTGCACCCGTGTCGTGCAATGCCGCGGAGGTCAGAAGAGGGTGTCGGATTCCCCTGGAACTGGAGGTCTCCTGGAATTGGAGTTACAGAGGGTTCTCAGCTGCCATGTGGGTGCTGGGGATCGAACCCGGGTCCTCTGCAAGAGCAGTCTGTGCTCTTAACCAGTAGGCCATCTCTCCAGCCCTGTGTGCTGGGAATCGAACTTCTTTTTGTGTGTGTGTGTGTGTGTGTGTGTGGTTCTTAGCCTCAGCCTTTAACGGCTGTGCTATCCCCACAGCTCGCTTTCGTTTTTCTTTACTGCTGACTGGACTACACTGTGTAAATACACTACATTTCTATTGCCCACTCATCAAGTGAGGTTTCTTGCATTTCTTAGCTATTGTGAAAACAAAAGCAACAAACATAGATATACAAGTATCTCTGCAATAAGATGAGTCCTGAGGGTGTATGTCAAGAAGTGGTATAACTAGACCATATGGTAGGTTCATTTTTAGCTTTTTAAAAGTTCTCTACACTGCTTTCCATAATGGTTGCATGAGTTTGCAATCCCACCAGCAGTGGATGAGTGTTCTCCTTTCCCCACAACCTCTCCAGTATTCAGAATCGTTTTTTGTTTTTGTTTTTTTTTTTTTTAGTTAATATTAGCCAATTTGACTGGGGTAAGATGAAATCTTAAAGTGGTTTTAATTTGCATTTCTCTACTTACTAATGATGTTGAACACTTTTTAGGGCATTTCTTAGCCATCTTTATTTACTTCTTTGAGAACTCTCTGTTCAGATCCTTGGCCTATATTTTAATTGGGTCATTTGTTTCCTCCAATCTTTGTTTTTTAAGTTGTTCATATATTTTGTATATTAATCCTCTGTTAGATGTGTAGCTAGTGAAAATTTGCTTCCACTCTGTGGGTTTTCTCTTCACTTCCTTGGCTAGTTCTTTTGTTGTACAGAAGCTTCTTAGTTTAATGAGGTCCCACTTGTTGATATTGACATTAATTCCTGAGCAACTGATGTCCAATTTAGAAAGTCTTTTCCTGTACCTATATCTTGTAGTGTATTGCCTTGTAGGAAGCTTTCCTTTTGTGCGGAACAGGAACACAACCCTGCTATGAGCTGCTGTAGGGAACTGGCCTCTTGGTGCAGAGACCAGCTGACTACTTCCTGTAGCCCGGCCTGAGCATATTTCCAACTCGGGCCCTTAACCTGGAATCACGAGACACGTGTTCCACTCTTGGCGGTGGCTTCCCACCTGCCCAGAGACTGCTGAACCCTGGACAGGAATTTCAGGCTGATGGCTGATGGCCTATCTTCAGCCTATGTCCACTCACAACACTAGCTATCCGGATTGGTGGTCTGCACTGGGATCTCTTTCCAACCCACTGGCCACCCAAATGAAATGCAGGCCTGCCTTGGCCTATATGTGTGCAAAAGATTAAAAAAAAAATGATGGCTGGGAATTCCATAATGATGTTAATGGGAATTCTATTTATTCCTTGCTACAGCCTGCTTTTATAAACCAAATGATGTCAGTTCCCAGGGCCAATCATAGCCCCCCCCCACTGCACCCTGTTGCCCCACCCAGCATCACACACCTAGGTCACATTGTTTGCTCCTCCTTGGGGTGGGGTCAGAGAAATCCCCTGACTCCCAGCCACGCAGTGTCCTGAGGGGAGCTAGCTGAAACTAGCCCCCAATTCAAACTGGATCTTCCCACATTGCCTATTTTTTTCTTATGTTTCAGAGTTTCAGGTTTCACACAGAGGTCTCTGATCCATTTGCACTGACTTTTGTGCAAGGTGAAAGGTAAGGGTCTAGTTTCAGTCTTCTACACATGGAGATCCAGTTTTACCAGCATCATTTGCTGAAAATGCTCTTTCCTCCAGTGGATGTTCTTGGCACCTTTGTCAAATATCAGGAAGCTAAAATTCCATGCACTCATGTTTGGATCTTCTATTATGTTCCATTGATTTAAGTTGTGCCAGTACCATGTATTGTTTTGTGCCAGTACCATGTTGTTTCTATGACTATAGCTCTGTAATAAAGTTTGGGAACTGGTACAGTAATCCCCACCCCTACCATTGCTCTTTGTGCTCAGGGTTGCTTTGGCTATCCAGGGTCTTTTGTGATTCCATATGAATTTTAGGATATTTTTTCTAATTCTGTGAAGAATGTCATGAGGATTTTGATTGGGATTGCATTTTATATCTAGAGATTGCGTTTGGTAAGATGGTCATTTTCACAATATTAGTTCTTCTAATCAACAAGCATGGGAGGGTCTTCCATCTTCTGGTGTCTTCCTCAATCTCCTTCTTTGAAAATTTAAATTTTTTATTGTAGAGTTCTTTAATATCTTTGGTCAAGTTTATTACTAGATATTTTAATTTTTAAGCTATTGTGAATGGGAGGGTTTCCTTGTACTTATTCTCCAATTGCTTGTTTTGGTATATAGAAAGGTTACTGTTTTTTATAAATTTAATTTGTAGTCTACCATTTTGGTGGAAGTTTTGATTATTTCTAGAAGTTTTCTTGTGGGGTTTTTGGGATCTCATATATAATGTCATCTGCAAATAGGAATAACTTGACCTTTTTTTCCAATTAGTGCTCCTTTAATTTCTTTCTTTTGTCTTATTGATATAGCACTTTCTCATTGATATAGCACTTTCTCTTGTCTTATTGATATAGCACTTTCTCACTGATATAGCACTTTCTCTTCTTATTGATATAGTACTCTCTCTCTTGTCTTATTGCTCTAGCAAGAGTTTCAAGCATTATATTTAAAAGGAGTGCTTGTCTGGTTCCTGATTTCAATGGAAACGTTTCCAGTTTTTCTCCATTTAGAATGATGCTGCCTCTGGGTTTGTTGTATATGGCTTTAATTATGTTCAGGTGTGTTATCTCCCATCCATTTCCCTCTAGGACTTTTAACATAAATACATGTTGGATTTTGTCAAAGGCTTTTTCTGTGTCTATTAAGATGACCATGTGATTGTTGGCTTACATATATGGAACTTCCCTGTGTTTCTGGAATTAGGTCGACTTGATCATGGTGGATGATCTTTTTCAAGTCTGTATGCGATTTTTGAGTATTGTATTGAGGATGTTTCCATCTATGTTCATTAAGGATATACATCTTTAGTTTTCTTTTTTGGTTTGCTCGTAACTGCTGACCCATCCCTCCAGTCCCCAAGTCATGCAGTTTTTGAGAAACTTGCTCAGGCCATTACTTGCTCAAACATTTTCAATATTTTTTCTATTCTGGAAACACCCAACTATGTTAATCTTTACATATTAATATTTCCTTACTAAAGTATCTCAATTTTCATATCATTTTGACATCCATTTTCACCTTTCCTTCCTCTTTCTTAATACCATGAGGTATCAACAAATTTTCCATTTGTTGTGAGAATTTTCTTTCTGGAGGTGCTAAGCAGTGAATATTTTACCCCTTTTCTAATGTTCTCATATCAAACCAATGTTTGATCAGGTTAAAGCTCATCAGTGTGCTTACTGAGCTTACTTACAGATCATGGCTGAGATGTTGCTGACAGGTACATGGTGACCTGTCTTTCTCTAGTATGAGTGCTGACTTCCTCATAACCTCATGAAGTAAACCCTTTCTTCCTGGCCTTTCCTTGATTATACTTCAGTCCTCTCCAATTCCAGGAGACTACATGTAATTAGGGGAGACTTCCATGCACTGACAGGAAAGAGTAGGTAGATACTCAGGTAAGGGTTCAGTGACCCTGCTTACCTCCTTATGAAGAAATAGGATAGCCAACAAATGTGATTATGATGCTCTTTTACCTAGTAAGCACAGCTGAAGTCATGAAGAACAGTTTTTTTACTCAGAAGGGTGCTTTGTGGCCTTATTTTATTAAAAGAACTTGGATTCCAAATTACACACATAAGACAATGTAACAAATTAATATTGTGCATGTACACATTGGTGCATTATAGGTTCCCATGTGGTTATGAGTTCTAGCTGTTCTTTTGGTTCCAGTCCCAGCACCCACAGACCAGTTAACAACCATCTGTAACTCCAGTTCCAGAGGATCTGACTCCCACTTCTAACTTCCATGGGCATCACATGACACCAGTGCACTTAACATACCTGTAGGCAATACACTCCTATACATAAATTAAAATAATAATAAATGAACTATTAAAAAAAATAGAAAACACAGTTTAGAAGAGCAGTCATTCAAAATCATGTTTTAGGTTTTAAATAAGTATAGTCAGTAGATAGCAAACATTATCAAATTGATGTTTACAACAAACCCCATAATGGTGCCAGTAAAGGCAAGGGTACAGGGTGGGGGTCGAGACTGCACAGACAGAATGGAAACTAAAATGTGCTGGAAGCCAGGTGAGAACTGAAGCGTGGAGGAAGCCAGTTCCTCAGAGACAGGAAACTTGCAGGGCGTGGTGGGCAGAGCTTAGGGCATGCTTTCTGATACCCTTATACCCTTAGGTACCCTCTGATACCTCAGAGGGCTCCAGTGACCTGGAGGCAGAGGAGGTTCAGCCTGTGAGCAGGCATTCCTACGATCTCCCCGCACCCCCAGCACCCCCCTCCCCTTATTGTTATCTGTAGGCAGCTTAGGTTTAGGGAACTGCTGGCCGGAAATGCTGGTCTTAGGGATCAGGAACAAACCTCACTAAGGCCTGCTCCAGCTGAACATCATGCTGAAAATAGGTGTGCTTGGAAAAAGATGTTTCATGGAGACCATATACAGATTTTTTTTGGGGGGGGTGTTTTTGAGACAGGGTCTCCCTGTAGCCCCAGCTGTCCTGGAACTCACTTTGTAGATCAGGCTGGCCTTGAACTCACAGAGATCTGCCTGCCTCTGCCTCCCAAGTGCTGGGATTAAAGGCGTGCACCACCATGCCTGGCTCATATACAGCTTTACAAATAAGCCTATGCTTACATATAATATTAACCAGGTAGCTGACTATCTCCATTGCTGGAGACATATGGGTAGAAAACTTTGTTTCCTTTAGAAATTAATAAATATATTTTGCAAAACAATGTAAAACATTGAAATAATCACCTTTAGAAATATATAAATGTTGCCAGGCATGGTGGTGCACGCCTTTAATCCTAGCACTTGGGAGGCAGAGGCACGTGGATCTCTGTGAGTTTGAGGCCAGTCTGGTCTACAGAGTGAGTTCCAGCCTAGCTGTCGCTACAGGGAGACCTGTCTCAAAAAGACCAAAAAAAAAAAAAAAAAAAAAAGAAATATATAAATGTCATACAAAAAGATCCAAAATAGTCCCCTTTAAAAACAGGTAAATATCATGAAAAATAGTCAATTTTAGAAACTAGTAAATATACCATATAAAGTCAAAACTCAATAATGTTTAAAAACAGGTCAAAACAATGCTAAAACAGTCCCCTTTAACAAATAATACAAAAAGATGCCAAAATTAAAAAATTTCACCATAGAGGTCTGTTTTCACCTGCTTAATCTACCATAAAAAACTATTGTCCTTGTCAAATGAGAACAGAGACTGTGTGGCAGTGTTTGGTCTTTTTATTTCTATGTGCCCATTATAAAAAACAAGCTTATGACCAAGAACACTAACAAACAGTTGAATGATATACAGATGTCAACGAAGACATGAAAGAGGAATTAAACAGAAATGTTGTGAAAAACTGAAATTTAAGAAATGAAATACCTAGTCAAAAGCTCTGTGGGAAATCAGGGGCAGTGTGCGAGAGCGCTGAGTATGTGTTGGTGGTGTGGGTTTGGGGGCAGTAGGGTGTGAGGTGGGTGGGGTGGTTATAAAAACCAATGTGGCAATCTATGCGGGGGCATGAAAAACTGGTACTGCTGGCTGTGGTCACGAGTGTGGCTGCCCACCACTTGCCAAGGGAGGCAGGGCAGAGAGAGGGGTGGGGGAGGGGAGAGGGCCCCTTTCATGGGAATGGCCAGGCTCTCTCATTCTTAGTTCTTGAGGCCCAGCTGAACACCTCACCTCTTGTTCGGTTCTCTGTACTTTTTTTTTTCTTTTGGTCTTTTTGAAATAGGGTCTCCTTTTAGCCCAGCCGGCCTGGAGCTCCTCGCTCTCTATACTTTATCTGTTTAGTTCCTCTACCATACACCACCACACTGGGTGGCATTACTGCCATGTTTTTCTGATTTAAGATAAATTTTTTAGGGTTAGAAAAGTGCCCATAGTTGATAATCTTTAGACACTTTTAGCACCTAGTTTAGTGTTTGTTCCTGGCATGTACCCAATAAAGCAGCTGGAATAAAATCATTTCTAGGCACATTAAGGATACTCCTTATACAGATTGAAGTTTGGGGAGATCGCTGTAACTGTAATTGCTGATACTTTCTGTCTGCTACCACCAGTTCTAAATACTTGTGTGTAAGGACCCAGTTAATGTTCAGAAAATCTCCATTTTACAGTTGAGTAAATTGTGGCACAGAGAAGTAAAATGACATGAAGCTCAAAGTCTCACAGCTAAGAATTGTCAGTCAAGTTTGCCTCATCTCAGGCTCCTGTTCTTAGTGGTTTCATTAAGAGACCCTTCCATAATAACAGATAGAGGTTAGATGACTGTGAATGTCAGGAACTTTGTTATATATTATATACACTTATTGTTTAATTTGCATAATCATTGTGTGCCATAGTTTCCTTTCTGCTTGCAAATTCGGAAACCCCAGTCCAGGTGCAGTCTGTCTATCTTCTGAATCCATGCACTTGTCATGTGCAGTCTATCTTGTGAATCCATGCCCTTGTCATGTGCAGTCTTGGCTCTTACCCCCTCTGGTTATCTGTTTCCACAGCACTCCCTGTTAACTGTGCCCACAGACATGTCCTCACATATCAGCTCCAGCAACACTTCCTGTTAGCTCACAGTCAGCTAGGACTCTAGGTTCAGGGCAGGGCTTTCCCTTTTCATAAATGGAACCTCTCTGGTCAGATACAACTAAGCAAGTAGCTCTGCCCTGTTCATATTGGTTTAGTGGTTTCTGGGGATTTTATTCTGTAACGTGATCTTGCAAAACATTTTTTAGACTGATTAGAATATATGTGTGTATTTAAATATACATATACTTGTATACTTGTGTATTTACTTAAAAACTTAAAACTTAATTCTGTGTATTATCAGCAAAAAGTATTTTCCTATATACATAGGAAAAACATTCTGTATAAATAAAATCCAAGTTTTTCATAAGAAGAAGAAAAACAAAATAAAGAGGGACTTTACCAAAGATATATGGCTGACAAATACATATATGAAAAGATGCTCAGTATTATTAGTTATTAGGGAAATGTACTGGGCACTTGTTAGATTATATAAGCTTACAGAGACTAATGCTGAATTTCGATGAGCAGCTGGAAGAGCTGGAACCTTTACGTAGTGCAGGGAGAGTGCAGTGGTGGAGCCATTTTGGAGAACAACTCAACAATGACTTTAAACATTAAATATACACCACATAATACACACACACACATACACACAGTGTGCACACACACACACACACACATACACACACATATATATATATATATATGGGAAATAAAAACATGTTCATACAAAACTCATATGTCAGCATTCTTCACAGCTTCATTTTTAATAGTCAAAACCAGGAAATGAGAAACAAATTGTGTGTATTCATACAAATGAAATACTATTCAGCAATTAAAAAAGTGAACTCCTGGAATATACAACATGGGTGAAGAAAAAAAATTTACTGTATAATGTTAATAACATAAAATTCTGGGAAGGAACAACAACAACAAAAAATACTGGGTCAAAGAACTGACTGAAATGGTGAACTTCTGCTCAAAACAGTAAACTTCTATGTCAAGAATTTTAAAAGAAGCTGGGTGTGGTGGTGCATGCCTTTAATCCTAGCACTTGGGAGGCAGAGGCAGGCGGATCTTTGTGAGTTTAAGGCCAGCCTGATCTACAGAGTGAGTTCCAGGACAGCTGGGCTACAGGGAGACCCTGTCTCAAAAAGACCAAAAAAAAAAAAAAAAAAAAAAAAAAAAAGAATTTTAAAAGAGACTGAGAAAAAGGTAAAAAACCTGTTTGGCAGAATGCATGAGCTCTGGTGGGGTGGGGGAAGGAAGGGGAATGGGTCCAGACTTGATTGGAACTTTTGTATGAAATGCACAAAGCTTCAATAAAAATTGGCTTTGAAAAAAAATTCTAGAAAATGCTAACCTCCAGTGATAGAAAAGAGATCAGTAGCTGACTGGGCCTGGAAAGGAGAGGAGAGAAAAAGAGACAGAAGGAAGTACAAAGGAAAAGGGTTCTGAGGGGGATGAATTTGTCTCTTTATCTAGATTGTGGTGCTGATGTTGAAGGCACATAAGTTTATCAGAACTTGCTAACTCATACACTGTAAATTCCATTTGTTGGGTATCAGGGAGGTTTTGCGTGTTGGACGTTTTGTATTTGGGTTCAGTATGACTCTCTGTGACTAACCCCCTGACTTCACTTGGTATGCTTGGGTGTGTGTGTGTGTGTGTGTGTGTGTGTGTGTGTGTGTGTGTGTTACTGTGTGTGATGTTTCTGTATGATTTATTTATGTAATATATTTGTATGATATGTATGTGTGTGATATATGACTGTGTATGTGTGCACACATTCTGCTGTGTGCATGTCTGCTGTATGCATGTGGAAGTCAAAGGCCCTCTTAATGGAGTTGTTTCCTCCTCCACCTTTATGTGGGCTCCGGGGTGGAGCCAAGGCTACCAGGCTCACATGGTAAGCGCTCAGCCTTCTCCCTGGCCCACATGAGTATTAACCAGATGGTATAATGAGATTCTGTTTCTGATCACTTAAGGCTCTGAAAGGGAGAACCAAGTGGATGACATGGGGGAAAAATCTGAAAACTTTATAGAACCCAAAGGCATACTTTGATTGCTTCCTAGAAGTCTGTCTTGGTCAACATAAGGGTTACAGTAGCTGTCCTTTGATGGGGACGTATTACTAATGAGGGCAAGTATGGCAGCCCCCAAAGGGCACTCACTGCCTACTTCTAGCTTCTTGTTTCCTCAGCAGATGCTAAGACACTTCAGAGCATTTGTGCTCACTGTTGGGCAGTGCAGTTCATTGCTGATGGGGTTCTCTTTACTCTATTAAAGCTAGGTTACTTATAAAATATGTCAGCAATAATTTTGTACTTATTACTTGTTGAACAGATATCATTTTGAATATAGTTAAATAAAAGATATTAAAATATGGTTAGAGAACATTTGGAATTCCTGCTACGGCTCTCAACATGCAGCTTGCTTGCTTTTTAGTAACCAATGCCATTTCTAATATTCAAGTTTCTAAAGTGAAGATCTGAAAGTTGTGGCATGTGTTCCACACCCAGCACACACAATGTGACCAGGAAATGAACATTCTCTGTTTTATGCTACACATGGCTATAACAGCTGCTGCTTCATTAACCTTGGAAGAAGGAAGGGAACAGGTGTGAACTTGTGGGCTTATTATTTGTAATCTTTTCTTATTTTTTTTTTTTGGTGTTTTAGAGACAGGGTCTCCCTGTAGCCCCAGCTGGCCTGGAACTCACTCTATAGATCAGTCTGGCCTTGAACTCGCAGAGATCCGCCTGCCTCTGCCTCCCAAGTGCTGGGATGAAAGGCATGTGTCACCACACCCTGCATATTCTTTGTAATCTTAACAAATCCCTAGTTTTCTTTTTTTAGACTCACATTTTCATGCCCCTGCCTATAACCCTTCTAGGATTTTCTTTGTTCTTACTTGATTATGTCTGAGGGTCCCATTGAGGGTCAGAAAGAATATGGCCAATCCAATATCACTCTTTGGATCTTTATCATCTGAAGTCTGAACACACAATAGAAGTAGCTTTCTGGTTGTCTTATTTCTGGGTTATAAGAAGACACAGAGCTTTAAACAAATGTTTATTTGTTTCATGTCTTGGTGACTGACCTGGACAGATTGGCAGCACATTAACTCTGCAGTGTTCACTAATCTGTTGGCCTTTAAAACTCTCTTTGGCTGCTTTATTTAGAATAGAGAACAAGAAGTGAGGCTGCAAAAATGAGGGGAAGCTGATGGGAAATTCGTTCATCACATGACAGTGGCTTAAACCACATTGCATATGCAGGAGGGGCGGGGCCTGGACTACACACTGTGGTAGTGTCATCTACAAGATGTGCCAAGGAATGTGAGTACAAGTAAGGAGAAAGACACGAAAAGAAACTTCTATACCTTATCCCTGAAGGTTGGCTAAACAGTGGAACCATTTGCTAGGTAAAAAGACTGGGGGAGGTATAGGCTATATGTCTGCAGGTATACAGTGTGGGCATGGAGGAATTAGAGGTATTTTTTCTTACATATGACGTCCTTTGTGTTATCTAAGTAGAGGTTAGTTCAACGGAATGATAAGAACCAAGTGATAAGAACTGAATTTTTGTACAGTGATTTCAGGAATATCCTAAGGAAGATAAGAAAAGATAAAATGAGGAAGAAGAACTTGGAGGGAGATATAGAAGGACTGAGGCAGCAGTCAGAGGGAATGCAGGAGGGTCATGCTGACTGAGAGGAAAATAAATGCATACAAATATCATTCTTTAGAGGATGAGAGGAAGAAAGAACAGAGCTTGTGATGAAAAAGTTTTTTAAATTTTTATTTATTTATTTTATGTATATGAGCGTACTGTGCATGTAAGTAGGTGCACCCTTGTCGTGCAATGCTGCGGAGATCAGAAGAGGGTGTCGGATTCCGCTGGAACTGGAGTTAAAGACGGGATGAAAAAATTTTTAAACCTAGATATAAAGTCATCACCAGCTAAGATTGACTTGGACAGGGGAATTGTCAGAGCCTAGGAAGGAGGAGCTTGGGTTGGACACTGCGGGTGCGCACAGATCTGCATGCAGTGCAAAGGGTGAGACAAGGCCTTAGCCCCAAGGCAGGCTGCTGAGAAGAACAGAGGAGCATTCATCCAAGTTCAAGGGCACTGACCTGACCTCAGCTCTGGACATTATCATGGTGGGAGTTTGTTTGAGAGACAGAAATACAATTTTCCTCAGAAAGTGAAAAAAAAATATTAAATTACACGTGGAAATACAAAAGACCTAAGATAGTCAACCCTGAACATCAACAACAGAAACTGGTGTTGATATCACTATCCCACCCAGATTTTAGGTTATAGTTCATAGCTATAGTAATAAAAAACAGTGTGCTGCTGGCATAAAAGGACACTTTGCTGAATTTACTAGAATTGAGGACCCACATACAAGCCCACACTTACCAGAACCACCTGATTTTTGACAAAGAGGCCAACAATACACATGAGAGAAAAGACAGCATCTTCAAAAAATGGTGCTGATCAAACTGGAGAAGTACCTGTAGAAGAATGAAACTAAGTCTTTATATCTCAGCCTGCATGAAACTTAACTCAATTAAGCCAGGTGTGGTGGCGCATGCCTTTAATCCTAGCACTCAGGAGACAGAGGCAGGTGGATCTCTGTGAGTTACAGGGCAGCCTGGTCTACAGAGGGAGTTCCAGGCCAGCTGGGGTTACAGGGAGATCCTATCTCAAAAAGACAAAAAAAAATTAACTCAAAATGTGCAGCATATCCAAACAACACGACTTCCTTCAGACATCCTCCGTGATTTGAAGGCAAGAATAAAGAATTCAATAGGGATGACCTGGCCCCCATGTTGGTGTGCTGCTTATATCAATAAGCTTATGACATGTTGGTGGATTAAGTTATGGGCATTTGTGACCTTCAAGGCAGGGATCTTGGAGGAACCAGGAAGACTTTTGTTGGCTGAGGAGGGCTGAGAAGTTGGTTTCTGGTACAGATAGAATATTGGATGTGTTTGCTGCAACATAAAGATATTTATGATTATGACATGGGTACACATTTATGATTATGGCATGGGTACACATTTAAATGAGCACTGATGAAATAATATGCTAAGCGCTCTGCATAAATATGAGTAAGATTTCATGAGATTCATTAAGAGATCAGATTGCGGCTATGCATGGTGGCACATGACTTTGACCCCAGCACTTAGAGGACAGAGGCAGGTGGATCTCTGTGAGTTCAAAGCCAGCCTAGTCTACAGCTGGGGCTACAGGGAGACCCTGTCTCAAAAAGACAAAAAAAAAAAAGAATTCAGGTCGCAGGCACATATAGAGTAGAAATATGATATACTTAACTAATGTATTTGACAGATATGTCCATTTTCTTTTTTTCTATTGCTCTTTTATTTTTTTCATTTTTAACAATAAGTAATAATTTATGAGTATGAGCATCCTTCATTGTAAAACCAATTTGACAGCAGTTGTGCCCAAACCCACACAGCCCAAAAGGGTCCCACCATCACAGCTGGTGGGGCTTGTATGTTCAATCAAACTTGATCAAATAAGTGTCTAGTCTATATTGTTGTAGTTCACCATTTGCCCCAATCGCAGCCCTACATTCTACCATGCCCCCTTTCCTCAGATGTTCCCTAGGCTTCACAAAAGGGGCACAGGTGGATGAGGAAGCAAACAGTCTACTTTCTCTGGGCTGTCGTTTTGGACCTTGGTCAATTCTGGCTGTTGCCTTTCAGGGGCTGACCAGTTTGTCCAGGATAACCTTTCAATCTACTAATGGAAGCACAAGCAATTAGATATATAGGTATTTAAACAGTACTAACTGTTATGGTAGGTTTCTTGTATAGACACAGAGTTTGGATGATATGTTAATCCATGATTACGTTTTTCTGTAAAATATGCCAGTGTCTTACTGTGGCTTATAACATCTCCTAACCACTATAGAGGATGTAAACTTGTGGCATCACATGGGTTATTCCTCAGGAGAGAGCTAATAGCCCACTTTAGATTTGGGATATATACAGGCATATGGCTGCCCCTGCTACACAGTTATTTCCGGCAGGTGAAGTGTAGCTGGTGCTGACAGAGGAGTCTTGCTTGACTCAAGGAGACCATATTGCTTTATTGGTTAGTGGCTTTGGTACAATCTCTGGCATTCCAAGACCAACTGTAAACTTGCAAGTGCTGTCTCAATACATCTTTCCCATGCTTACATCAGGTCTTCAACCAGAGGGCCTTATTGCCTCTCTTCTTGCAGTATCGCAGTTATAGGCAAGAAGCCTTTACCTGTTGGGGGGGGCTGGATCCCCTGGCCAACAATCTCTCTTGGTAGATAATAATTGCTGTATATCAGAGCTCTCCTGTATAATATATTTTGCTTAAGTGCATAGCTAAGGGGACTTTAGTATTATATTTGGTTCTGATAGAGAAGTAAGCCTTTTCACAGTTCCTATGTCTATTAGCCAATTAAAGAAGGCAGTTTGCCAGTTTTATAAGAGATTACCTCTACAACAGTCAGCTCCAATTTACCGTTAAGGATGACACTCATCATCATTCATATCCTCCTGTCTATGAAGAGGAGGTAAGAAAGTCTTTCGTATTAAAACTTTGCAGCACCTAGAAGGTAAGTTTCGTTGGACATTATAAATAGCTGTTACAAGTAGGATCCACAGAAGGGTTTATGCCTGTAGCAGTCTGAGAGCTTTTCTTTTTCAAATGTTCAACAGGCCATCCTTTCTGCTGGCCTGTCCTGGTACATCCTACATAATGCCAAAGCTGATCTTTTCTTTCTCAGCCATAAGTTGGTGACATTTGACCTGTTGGAATAACAAATCTTTTCCCATAGTTAGTTTTAAGATTTGATGCAAAGCTTTTTGACAAAAATTTCTTTCATATATCTGTATCCCCTCTTTTTATTTTGTTTTTGTTTTTTAACCCATGAGTCCAAAAAGGCAGTTGTAGTAAACAACCTATAGGCAGGAATCACGGTACAGACTTCGTTCAAATTCACCAAGCTGTTTTAGGTGACTGTATGTCATAACTTGGAAGCAAACTTAGTTTTTAAATTAAATCATCCTACAGGTAAAAGAAGCATGACAAGATGATACCATACAACAGAAAATTATGAGAACACTTGTATATGCCAATCCAAAGTTATTGTTATACAGATTTTAAGTAAAAACAAATGTGGACAACAAACATTTATATTGCCAATTAACCTCAGGTGCATTACCATTTTTTTAATTTATTTTTATTGATTGCTTTGTGCATTTCGTACATCATTTTCCAATTCAGATCAGGCATATCCCTTTCCTTCCCCCCACCCCCACCCCATCCAGATCATGTATTCTGCCTAAACTGTCCTGCATCTTTCAGGTTTTTTTTTTTTCATTTTTTAGCTATAAGTGATAATCCATGAGTACAGCATCCTTCATGCAAAAAACCAATCTAGGACTGTTGTGCCCAAACCCCCACGTCCCACCATCCAGTGGGGGGTGAACAGGTTGTTTGTTCATCAAGTTGATCAAATGAGTGTCCAGACTACATCGCTGTAGTTTCACCATTCACAATCGCAGCCTTTACATTCTAACCACGCCCCCTCTTCCTAGGGAACAATCTGACTTACCAGTTTTTATCAAACCTTTAACCCATGTTGTTTCAATATACATATATTATTTTACTAAGACCTAAAACATCATTTAACTCGTAGACAGAGTCTGGCAAAACTTGGGATACTTGTTGAAAACTACAAGTCAATTAAATATAACTAATCAAATATAGCGACCGTTCCCTCTCCCGCCCCTCCCACCCTTCCCAACGACATTCACACATTTCCAGTCTAATTCCGTACGAGATGACACACTGTCTTTTCTGTGTCATTCCGTCTGTTAATATTGCTCCCCTCCCGTCTCACAATGGACAATACTTCTTACATCGCGTATGTTTTTGCTAGCAGTCCCCATTATAGGCGGGATTATCCATTCACGTCATGTGTTTTTTCCTGGGGGGACGTGTTACATTCACGAAGTAATCCGAGTCATCTTCTAGTCCATCCACCAATTACAGCAACAGTTCATGATGTTGTCTTTCTTTACTATTGATAGAACTCCATGTTGTTCACCATGTACAACATTTTCGTTCTATCCCAGTTGAGGCGTGCACTTTGGGCCTCTTCTTTTCGCAGCTTTTTGCTTCTCTATGATAGACTGCCCAACTCACAACCTATAGTGAGCATGTATTTGCCATTAAGATGATCTTTTGGGTATATACCCAGGGAGTGGCATGACTGGTCAAATGGCAAGCTCGATTTGAGTCTTCAAGGGTTCTCCACACTGCTTTCACATACGTGGCTATACCAGTTTCATTCCCACCAGCCAATGATGAGTGTTCCCCTTTCCCAACAACCTCTCCAGCAATTGATTTAGTTTGTTTTCTTGATCCTGGCCAGTCTTATGGGAGGATGATTATATCTTGAGTAGTCTTAAATTTGGCATTTCCATACATATAGTGAATCGAAATTCTTAAGCATGTTTCCGGGCCCTTAACTTCCTTTCTGATGGAAGTCTCTATTAAGTCTTGTCCTCCCATCTTTTGAGTGATTCATTTGTTTTTTTCTTCTTGTTTTTTGAGTAGCTTGTTATACTCTGGAAATTAACGCTTTATCAGATGTATCTGCAGTGAAGATTCCTCCCACTCTGTGGGTTTCTCTTTCACTTCCTTTATTGTTTCTTTTGATGTACAGAAAGTTTGAGTTTAATGAGGTCCATTTGTCATTGTGGATCTTTATTTCTGTGCAGCGCTTTTGTTGCTTTAGGAAGTCTCTTTCCTACGCCTATGTCTTGTAGTCAGCTTCCAAGTTTCTCTTCTATCACTCCGGAGTTTTGGGTTTCACGTTGAGGTCTTTGATCCATCTGGAATTGACCCTTTTGCACCAGGGTGAGAGGTAGGGGTTTAATTTCCATTCTTCTCCAGGTGGTGATCAGTTTGCCAACACCACTTACTGAAGATGCCTGTCTTTTCTCCATTGTGTCGTCTTGGCCCCTTTGTCAAATATGAGTTGGCTGAAATTAGTATGTTGCCAGGTTTGGATTTTTCGTTTTAGTTCCATTGGTCAACTGTTCTGTTTTTTGCCAGTACCAAGGCTGTTTTATGACTAAAGCCCTTGCAGTATAGTTTGATGATCTGGTAGAGCGTCCCCCCTGAGTCTCTTTTCACTCAGGTGGTGCTTTGGGTATCAGGGTCTTTTGTTTTTCCATACATAAAATGCTGAGATTTTTTTTCAAAGCCTGTGAAGAAGCTCTTGGGGATTTTGATTGGATTGCAATTAAAAACCTTATACAAATTTGGCGCTGAAGGACATTTGTTACTTATTTCTTTCCCAATCCATGACAGGGAGGTTTTTTTCCATCTTTTGATGTCTCTTCTCCAATTTCCTTTCTTCGGGTTTTAAAATTTTTTGTCAGATCACCTTGTGTTCTTTGGTTCGAGTTTTTTCCTAAGTATTTTATTGTTTTTGAGGCTATTGTGAGTGGGAAGGTCTCCTTATATTCCTTCTTCCAGTTTCTTTTGTTGTTGGTGTAAAGAAAGGCTCCTGATTTTTCTAGATTTATTGTATCCTGCCACTTTACCAAAGTTCTTAATCTTTCTAGGAGTTTCCTGGTTGAGTTATTCAGCATCCCTTAGGTAGACGTCATATCATCAGCAAAAGAAGGGGACAGCCTGGACGTCTCTTTTTCCAATTAGAAACTCCTTCTTAATTCCCTTTCTTGCCTTATTGCCTAGCAACGGTTTCAAGCACTATTATTGAAGTAGAGTGGTGACAGGGGCAGCCTTGCCGAGTTCCTACCTTTTAAAAGGAATGCTTCTGTCGTTTTCCCCATTTAGGATTGATAATTGGCTGAGGGTTCCTGTTTATGGCTTTATCACATGAGGAATGATCCCTCCAGTCCAATTCCCTCTAGGGACTTTAAAAATGAGGTATGCTGGATTTTGTCAAAGGCTTACTCTGCATCAATTGAGATGATTGATGTGGTTTTTTGTCCTTCATTCCATTTATATGTGTGATGATATTATTGATTTTCATATATTGAACATCCCTGCATTCTTGTATGAATCCAACTTGGTCATGATGGATGATCTTATTGATGTGGGTTGTATGCAATTTTGCCAGTATTCCTGTTAGAATGTTGGCATCTGTGTTTCATTAGGAGATACGGTCTATCATTTCCTTTTTAGTTGTATCTTTACCCTGGTTTTGGGTAATAGCGTGATGCTGGCTTCATAGAAAGGAATCGGGGAACTCCCTCCGGGGTTTATCCTCTAAACAACTTGGTAGTAATAGTTGTAAGTCTTTTTGAAAATATTTTATAGATTCTGCTTTGTGAAACCATCTGGGACTGGACCATTTTTGTTGGTGAAGGCTATCTTATTACATCTTCAATTTCTCATTGTATTATTGTCTATTTAGGTTGTCGAATCTTCTTGGTTTGAGCTTTGGTGATTCCCAGGATTTCAGATATTCATCCATTTCTTCTAGGTTTTCAAATTAGTAGAGTACACGGTTTTTGAAGTATTCCCATATTGATTGTCTGCGATCTTTTAATTGGTCTATTGTGATATTTCCCCTTTCATCACAGATTCGTATTTTTGGAGTTGTCTTCTTTCTTTGGTTAACTTGGCTAGGGCCGATCTGTCTATCTTGTTTATCCTCAAAGAACCAACTTTTGTATTCATGATTTTTTTGTATGTTTTCTTTATTTCATTCATTGATCTCTGCTTGATTTTTGGATTTATTTCTCTTGTTCTGCTGCATTTGGGTCTTATTTGTTTTTGTCTTCTCAAGTATTTTTAGCTTGCTAGTGTTAGATCATCTCACTGTGCTCCTTCTGGTTTTTCTAATGTAGGAACTTAGGAGCTATAACTTCCCCTTTAGGACTTGCTTTTTAAAGTTTCCCATAGTTTTTGCTGTGTTGTATTTCAATATATCAGTTACCAGTAATGTTTTTATTTCTTTCATTATTTCTTCCTTGACCAGTTCATTCATTCAGGAGAGTGTTGTTTAGTCTCCATGTTTCTTGTAGTGTTTATCCTGTGGGTGTGATATTGAGGTTTTTGTTTTTTTTTTTTTTTTTGGTCTTTTCGAGACAGGGTCCCTTGAACCCCAGCTGTCCTGGATCCACTTTGTTAGACCAGGGCTGGCCTTGAACCAACAAAGATCTGCCTGCCTCTTGCTCCAAAAGTGCTAGGTTAAAGGTGTGCACCCACCACGCCCGGCTGATATTGAGTTTTATTGCACTGTGGTCTGATAGAATGCTTGAGATTATTCTAATCCTTTTGCTATTTTGAGTTTCTTCCTGTTGTTGTCCCCGTATATGGTCTGTTTTGGAATGTTCCTATTGGTGCTGAGTAGAAAGTGTATTCTCTGGTGTTTGGGTGCAAATATTCGACCTAGAGTCTGTGAGGTCCAATTGGTGTATTTTATCAGTTCAGTCAGATGTCTTCTCTGTTTATCCTTTGTCCTGTTGATCTGTCTAAAGGCTTTAGTGGGGTCTTGAAGTCCCCTACTATGAGTGTACTGGGGTTAGTTGTGTGACTTATGGTCCTGAGAATTATGCTTTATAAAGTTGTGGTCACCGGCATGTTTGAGTGTATATATTCATGATTGGTGAATCTCTGAATTTCCTTTAATTTTTCCTTTAATAAAGATGTAAATGGCCCTCTTTGTTCTCTTTTGATTTCTTCTGCTTTGAAGTCTATTTGTTTGATATTAAATAGCCCAACGCCTGCTTTCTTTTGGTACCATTCGCTTGGAATATTTTCTTCCATCCCTTCACCTTAGTTGGTGCCTATCCTTGAAATGAGATGGCTTTCTTCTAGACAGGCATCTAGATGGGTTTTGTTTCCTTTTTCTTTTTTTAATTAATTTATTTATACAATCTATTTTTTATCAATCTAGACACGTGTCCCCCACCCCCCAAATCCCTCATTAGCCAATGCATTCATGCCACAACAATGCTTGATCTCCTTTCTCAGTCTTTCTCAATATTCTCCATCGGGGACGTTGACTGTTTTGAGGCAGAATTGTTTCTAATCCATTATCCCAGTCTATGCTTTGATTTGGGGTTAGTCCATTATATTATTTAAGGTTATAATTGTAGGAAGATGGATGTTGCTACTTTTCACCTTATTATCAATTTGGACTTCTAGCCTCTGATTTTACTCCTATGGCTATGTTTTATTAGTTTCTTTTTCCTAGGTGTTTGAGGCTGTTCGTTCCTCTCTTCTGTCCTTTGGAATGCTTCAGAATTTCTGAAGAGTTGGTTTTTCCAGACATGTTATTCTCTCATCTTGTTTATGTCGTGGAAGGATTTTTCTCTCTCACTCACTTATACATCAACATTTTGCTGGGAAAATATCTGGGTTGGCATACACCGAGTCCTTTAACCTGGGAATGCTTTGCTCCATTTCTTCTTGTCTTCATGGTTTTGCTACGAGAAGTTCAGTTGTAATTCTGGTAGGGTTTTCCCTTTGTATGTGATTGTTTTTCTTTTGTAGCCTTCAGAATTTTGTCTTTGTTTTGGGCGTCTTCTAGCATTTTAACTTGATATGGTGGGGGAGAGTTCTTTTTCTGATCTTGTCTTTTTGGCATCCTATGTGCTTCTTTTTTTGTATGGGTTTGTCTATTTTTAGTTTGGGGAAATTTTCATCTATTATTCTGTTGAAGATGTGATCAATACTATTCTCTTGAGATTCTTCTCTTTCCTCTATTCCTATGATGCAGAGGTTTGATCTTTTCATAGTGTCCCATATTTCCTGGTTGTTCCACTTTTGTGTATTTTTAAATTTTTCATAATCTTTATTTGAGCTTTTTAGTTGGTCTGTGTTATCTTCCAGATCTGATATTCTTTGTTCTGCTTCCTCCATTCTACTTCTGAGGCTTTTTCCTTTCCTTTCTTTTTGATTGGATGAGGGTTCTAATTCCTTTTTCGTTTCATCTTGTGTTTTCTTTAGTATTTCCATTTCCTTTTTGAGCTTCTCAACCTCTTCTTGGTGCTCCTTACTTCGTTGGTTGGCTTCCTTTTTCAGTGTTTCTACTTCCTTTCAGAGTTTTTTTTTCTTCCTCTAGTTCTTTCTGGAATTTGTCAATCTCTTCCTTTAGTTCTTTCCGAAGTTTGTCATTGTATCCCTCTAGGTCTTTTTTGAGTTTTTCATTCTCTCTCTTTAGTTCTCTGAATTCTTCTTTATTTTCTTTAATTTCTCTGCATAGGTCTGCAATTATTCCTCTAAGATCTATTCCTTGGGTCACCTCCAAGGGGATCCCATTGCAGCTATCTCCTACAGGTTTGGTAGAGAGCCTGGTGCCAGATTATCCTGTGACTTTCCCATGTTGTCCCTTCGTCGTGTCCCTGGCATGTGGGTTTCCCTTTTGTGATTCAAATCACAAATGTCTTTTCACTATGTTAGTGGCTGTTTTTGCTTGCCTCCTTCTGATGCTTTTTTTTTTCTTTCCTCCTCCTTGTTTATGGAGTATTGACTTGTCTAGGTATCAGGCTTTCAATTTTGTTTATATATTGGATATTGGAAGTCTAAGTCACTCTTCTCCTCCTGTTCTGAAGGTTCTCCAAAAAAAGTCCACTTGGACACTCATCAATTCCAGTTGTGTGTGTGTGGGGGGAGATATGCCTGACTTAGCCCGTGCCCCAGTACCTGTCTGGAGTGACTTCTGGGCTCCTATGCCTCAGGAGCCCGCCTGTACAAAGACACAGAGGCACCAAACCCAACCCGCTGGTCACCAGCTGCAAAGGCGAAGAAGGGCGGCTCCACCCAGACAGCCACCCCCTACAAAAGGGTTCAGAGTTGAGACCGTTTTCCAGCAGCCCAGGAGTCCATCTACCCTAAAATCTACCTGTCTGGAGCGACTTCCGGGCTCCTGTGCCTCAGGAGCCCGCCCACACAAAGACCAATATGTCCCTTTTCAAGTTTATGTTTAGTAAATACAGAAATACTGTGTCTATGTGTAAGAGAATAATTAATGTGATCTGCCTTCTCTGGAACATTGATGAGGCACTGAAGTTATTTTCTGAGATGGAAAATTTATTTGCAAGAATAAAATAGTACAATTTGTATAGGCACAGTTTTAACCATGTGCTTATAATTCTTAGTAAAAAAATGTCCATTATTATCACTTGAAGTTTGAAAAAAAAGTCTTGAATTTATTAATAGCCTTGTGTAGAATATGTCTCCTGCACCAGGAACTGTATCAAATATGTTATAAGCTTTCTCTTATTTTGGTCTCACAATAAACCTTACTTCCTATCATTTTATAGATGACAACACCAAGGATCACCAGGGTGAATCCAACTGGCCAAGATCACATACAACCGGGATAATAGAGATGGAATTTACACGGAGATTTTGTCTTTTTAGTCAGTGTTCTGTTTTGTCTCGATCCCGATCACCACATGCTTCCTTAGGTGTATCCTTCTAAACTTCTACTTTATTTAATATTCACAATTGCAAGAATTACCCAGTCTTCTAGGGTTACCCTTTCCTGTAGGATTTGAATCAAATGACACCACTTCTGTACATATTTTTATGGAAATCTGGAGACATTGAAAATTTCCCCCAAATTCTCAAAATTTAGAAGTGTTAGTACTCTCCATCCTCTCATTCTAAACCCTCCCTCCTGTATTCTCTCACCTGCACCCTGAATAAAACAATCACCGTCACATCCTTCACAAGGCCTCACCCTACATATGCACCTTACTCCTCCCTTCTGCTCAGAGTCATGCCTTAAAGGTACAGTGATGTCACCTGATTTCTTTTTTTTTAATATATTTTTTAAATATTTTATTGATGTGTTGGGTATTTCATACATGATTACTTCATCCACTTTAAACACATTCCCCTTTCCATGCCCCCACCCCACCCCAGTTCATGCATTCATATCTCGCATCTTTTTCTCAGTCTTTTAAAAATTTTTCTCTGCTGACGTTTATTCTTTTTTTTTATGTGTATGAGTGCACTGTCTGCATGTAGGTTTGTGCACCTGTGTCATGCAATGCAGCAGAGGTCAGAAGAGGATGTCAGATTCCCCTGGAACTGGAGTTAAAGATGGTTCTTAGCCACCATGTGGGTGCTGGGGATCGAACCCAGGTCCTCTGCAAGAGCAGTCGGTGCTCTTAACCACTAGGCCATCTCTCCAGCCCATCCTGATTTGGAAAGCCTATCCTGAGACAGATTAAGGTGTGGAGGAAATGTATTGAAGAAAGGAAGAGTCCTAAGGTAGATGAAAGAGGAGGTAAACAAAGAATTGAATGGGGAAACTGCCATGAAAATCCAACAACAGGATTGGCCCTGGATGAACAGCCAAGGGAAGTCCCCCCCAATGGATAGAGCTCTGTACATTTGACCCTCTGTCTTTTGTGGATGAGGTGGCCCAAGCTAATACTGTATTTATAGATTTAGGAACAGTAGTGAGTGGTCTGCCTAGTTCTTCAAAGGTCTATGAGGAAAAAAAGGAGTGAAAGATCAGAGACCAGGAATTCTGGGGAATAAGTTAAGGATAGACATGCAGGAGTTGAGGCAAAGTATGAAGGTCTGTGCCATTCCCAAATCACCTGCCTGTTGATGTAAATCAGCCCTAGTCTGTAATTACCACAGCACTAGCACAGTGGACACACTAGTGGAGTTGTCAGAGTGGTGGAGATAGAGGCTAAGCACAGTGCCAACAGCATCGGTTCCCAGTTTCCAAAGGCTGACTTAGCAATTGCCCCTTCTGAATGCCACATCTGTCAACAGTGGAAATCAATGCTGAGCATTGCTGGCAGTATTCTTTAAGGAGACATGTCATTTGGCAAGCTAGCTGTGCTTCATTTCAAATATTTTATTCTCATAGTAGATCGATTCTGGCTATAATTTCACTTCTCTGTCTGGACTACTTGACCTGTAGATACAGGGTCCACACTATATAGTATCCAGCTAGAGCTCAATCTAGGTAGAATTAGTCTAATGAAATGAGAAAATAGACCTATAAAATGGGATCCACCCATCTGTCTAGCACACCCCTCTCTTCTGTTGTCTTCTTGAGGCTCTGCCTAGCCCATCAGCTACATGTTAATGCTATCCTTCTTGGTCTCTGTGTTTCTGTGTCTAGGTCAGAATCTTGTAATTTCTAGTCCAAATTCATTTTAAAAGCCTCCCAATTGTTTTTTTCTGCCCCATGATTGCTTCCAATTTATATATTTTAATTCTAAACTGCATATGGAATGAAGGACCCTTCCATAGTTAACACTGCTTGTCTTCCAGACCCCAGTGCATCTCTACCTGCCCCATTGCTTGTAGTACATAATCCAATTAGTTTGTGAACTGTGATGATTAACACTGTCAACTTGACCAAACTGAAGGATTCCTAAAGGAATAGTTCAGCACATCCATAGGTATGTCTATGGGGGAGTCTCTAGAGACAATTAGTTCATGGGAATTCTGACCAAATCAATGGCTCAATCCATTGATAGATTCAGATTCTTGGGAAGACAAGGAACTTTGGTGGGTAGAACCTGGGTGAGGCCATAATCTAGTGTGGATATGTCCTTGAAGGCTATGTCTTGCTGTGACTTCTTGTCACCACTCTCCTTTGATTCCTGTCTGTCATGATATGCCCTGTTGTGCTCCACCATGCTCACTGGACCACAAAAGACTGAAAACTTTGAGATTGTGAGATAAAAGAACCCTTCTCTTAGGTTGTTTCTGCAGGTATTTTGTCACAGCAGTAAGAAAGCTAACTTGTACATCGAATACTGATTATTGTTTACAAAATTAAGAAGTCACCATGTGCAACTTAGTCTGTCATAAAACAGAATATAAAAAAAGAACTGGCCAAGCAAAAAGTCACTACTGATGTAATAGTGGCATGCATATTGGGGGAGGAGGTAACCAGTGGCTTTCTGATTGTATCTGGGGCCCACTCCACAAGAAGGAATTCATGTCTAGAACTGTAAGCTTAGTCAAAAGCCTGTGGCTGGGGAGGTCAGAGGCCTAAGTGAGGAAACTACTACTATTGTTTTGCTAGATAGGCATGCTGTGGCACTCAAACTGCCTCTGAGCAGAACCCTAGCTTCTACTAATTCAGAGGTCAAGAACATCCTCAGATAGGACCCAACACATGTAACAGAAATTTCTTCACTTTGCTGTAATCCACTTATTTGATATTTCCACCAATGTATTTGAAAAGTGCCTTGATTTAAGGCTTTCTTTGTTCTATTACTATAAAAAACTTAATGAAATGGTTGTCACATTGGAACAGGATATTCAGGATAACCTCAGTCTGTGTACTTAGGCCATGGTCACTCAAATTTGTTCTAAAATAAACTGTTGTCCCTTTAAAGTAAGAGTAGTATTTTCTCTATCAGTAGCTTGGAAGCCCCACATCCCTCTCCCTTACTCTGAGCATCTCTCCATCTGAGTGTTCTTGAGTGGTGTCCTTTATAATAAACTATCACTTGAAAGGAAAGCACTTTCCAGAGTTTTGTGATATATTCAGCACATCATCAAACTCAAGGAGGCAGTCATAGAAATCCTCCATTTATAGCTGTTTTTATAGAGTACAGGCCAAAATTTGGATCCGACAATTGGTACCTGAAATGTGAAGTGGACTTGTGAGACTGTGCCCTTAACTCATGGAGCCTACATTAACTCCTGGTAGTTGGCATTAGTCATCTGCAATTGTTGAGAATTTGAAACCAATCCAAAAGCAGTAGGTGGGAATAAATAATCAAATCAGGGCAAAAGTTAATGGAATAGAAGCAAGCAAACAAAATACTAAGAATCAATGAGTTCATTTTTCAAAAGATAAACAGGATCAACAAACCCTTAGCCAAATTAACGAAAGAAAAGATCAAGGAGACCCAAATTCATAAAATTAGAGATAATCAGAGAGTTATCTCAACATATAGCAAGGAAATCCAGAAAGTCAGAAGGACATACTTTATGAACTTATATTCCACTAAACTGGAAAACCTAAAAGAAATGGATGAATTTCTATATAATTGTAACACATCAACTTTAAATTAAGATGAGATCAATAACTTAAACAGACCTGTAATGAGAAAGGAGATTACAGCAGTAATAAAAATGCCACCCCCCAAAGCACAGGATGGATTCACAGCAGAATTATTCCAAACAATTATAGAAAAACTTCAACTAACATGTCTCAAACTATTCCACAAAGTAGAAATAGAACACTTTTGATTATGACGCCAGTATTACTCTAACACCAAAACCAGATAAACACAAATATCAAAAAAGAGAACTATAACTATAGTTCAATATCCTTGATGAACATAGATGAAAAGATTCTTCACAAAATGCTTGCATACAGAATACAGGCACACTTCAAAAAGATCATTCACCCAGGTGTGCTGGCACACACCTTTTTTCCCAACACTTGGAGGGAGTGGCAGAGTATCTCTGTGAGATCAAGGCCAGCCTGGTCTACATAGTGAGTTCCAGGGCAGCTGGGACTACAGGGAGACCCTGTCTTTTAAAAAAAGATTATTTACCATGATCAAGCTAGCTTTATCCCAGGGATGGTTTGCCATATAGAGATTTATGTAACAAATTATATAAGTGGACTTAAAGACAAAAATCATGTGATCATCTCAACAGATGCAGAAAAGGCCTTTAATAAAGTCCAACACCCCTGTTGGAGGGATCATACCTCAAACCCACAGCAATTTCACTAAAGTTAAGGGTCCACTATCTCCACTCCTATACACTGCCCACAACCCTAGCTAGAGTAATAAGACCTGCGAAGGAAAGCTAATGAAGATAAACAGTAAAGAAGGAAGTCAAAGTGTTCCTGTTTGCATTATGATGTATGAAGCCTACACGGACTGTAAATACCGACCACCTGATGGCTCCTAGGTCAGTACTTTGAGCAAAGTGGCAGGATACAAAATCTACGTACAAAAATCAGTGTCATTCCTATATCAATAATAATAAACACAAAAATAGAGAAACAATTCCTTTTACACACAGACACACACACACACACACAGTCACACACATAGACACACACACACACACACACACACAAAGACAGGGAGAAGTAAAACCTTGGAGTAACCCAATGAAGGAGGTAAATGGCCTCTGCAATGAAAATTTACAGTTATTGTGTAAGTCAGGAGACAACTACGTGTGACAAGCACCTTCACCTGTGAAGCCATCTTCTGCTTTTCTTCACCAAATGTGGCCAGAATGAGGAATTATCAAGCACTTTGTTTAGTTTTCAGTAGAAACACTGCCCCCTCCAGGACAGCCAGAGCTACAGGGAGACCCTGTCTCAAAAAGAAAGAAAGAAAAAAAAAAAACGATTCCATCTTAAATCATTGGATTGACAAACATTAACAAATGGTTAAAACACCTGCAGAGCCATTTGGAGAAGGTAACCTTTGCTCTGTAACTTACATAATACTTTAGGAATAAAAATGAGAAAAAAATGAACCATGTAAGAGAAAAATGGTGGTGGTATGAGGCATGTGCCCTGGGCATTATGCCTCATGGCCCAGGGTGCACCAGCTCCCAAGAGACTGACCGTGTGTGCTGGACCATGTGAGGAACTTTATCGCACATAGGTGTTTCAATACTGATCTCAAAATTCTGAACTCAGGACTTGGAAAGTAAGAAAGACAATAATTGGAGAGCCAAGATGGAGGAGCACCTGGGCTGGCCGTTCACGGGTCCCGCACTCATGGCTGGTCCTGCCATGATTGTCCAGTGGCTGCAGTCAACAGCATTAGGAACCCAAGAAAGTCTAAAGATTTCAGAAAATAAGTTAGGGGACACTGGTGTGGCTGTGGGGGCAGGCTGGGAGTTCTCCCAACTGCCATCAAAGAATCTTGGATTGGAGGTTTGTGTGCTAATTGCTGCCTGCTCTGAGGACATAGCTTCTTTTTTTACCCACAGTAAAACCCTGTGTGTAATCAACCTATTAGAGAATATTTTGGACAGCAGTGGGATGATTGTACTGAGTGAGGCCCAGAAACAAAGCGTAACATACATGTCCTCACCCTGCGAACAGCAGGCTTCCATGAGGAAGCCCAAGCCTCTCTGATCAATAAGGAAGAGAGAAATTCCTACTTGATATCCTAAGCAATGTGTAAGAGACACAGAAAACAAGTGTGAAAATTCCATTCCAAGAAACCTGGGCATATTCTGACCCCAAACCATACCACATACGAAGGAAACAGAGTGGACGCCTATTCTGGCACGTCTGTGTAAGAGTTGTAGAGAGCTGACATTCTAATGAGACATCATTTCCCTGGGATCCAGTTCAGGTATTGTGTGAGTTGAAGTTTTTCACTTGCTAATGAAAATCATGGGTGGGTGAGGCATGGTATGGTGAGGGTGGAGATTGTGGGGGTGTCTGAATATGAACAAAATACATTATATGAAATTCTTGAATTGATAAAAATTTTCCTTAAACTTAGAAAAATAAATAGTTTAAGTACCGGATAGAAATTTAATTTGTTTCTAACCTTACTGTGGGGAAACTACACTCATTATAGCAGAAAGTACAATAATTTTCAAATTAATAAAAAGAAACTTTTTTTGGTGTTTTCGAGACAGGGTCTCCCTGTAGTTCCAGCTGGCCTGGAACTCACTCTGTAGACCAGGCTGGCCTTGAACTCACAGAAATCCACCTGCCTCTGCCTCCCAAGTGCTGGGATCAAAGGTGTGCATCAAACCAGCAAGCAAAGTCAAGAAACAAATGATAACCTAGCAACATGCCACAGCCAAAGGTTAACCTTTCTGGTTAAAAAAGTTCTCAAAACTGAGAGAATAAATCTGTAGGCAACAAACTTACACATTTTCCTTCATGGCAGGAGAGATGTAAATTAAATCTACAAAGAGGAAGTTCTTTCAACTTAATTGAATCTTTGAAAGAAGTATAGGGAAAAAATTAGATTACTATTTCTTTTTTTTTTTTTGGTCTTTTTGAGACAGGGTCTCCCTGTAGCTCCAGCTGGCCTGGAACTCACTCTGTAGACCAGGCTGGCCTTGAACTCACAAAGATCCGCCTGCCTCTGCCTCCCGAGTACTAGGATTAAAGGTGTGCGCCACCATGCCCGGCGAGATTACTATTTCTTGCTCTCTGATTAGCATGCATTCAGAAGCTTGAAAAAATACTCTTCTACAAGTGAGGAATTAGAGATGTCTGAGAAACACCTTAAGAAGTGTTCAACATCACTAATCATTAAGGAAATGCAAATCTAAACCACTTTAAGATATCATCTTACTCCAATAAGACTGGCTAGGATCAAGAAAACAAATGATACCAAGTGCTGGAGAGGTTGTGGGGAAAGGGGAACACTCATCCACTGCTGGTGGGAATGTAAACTCATACAGCCACTATGGAAAGCAGTGTGGAGAACCCTTGG